>CM074719.1:296143371-296465871 GCA_037306005.1 Rhinophrynus dorsalis
GGTTTTCATTTTCCCTTACAGCTAATGAAGATTGTCCCTCTGCTGCTGAGCCTGTCTGGTCTTAAGACCAGCTTCCAATCTGAGGGGAGCAGTGTTACATCGATAAAAGTGGCAGGAGAGGGGGATACTTTATCATTCAATTACTCTTGAACTACAACTCTGACAATATTGAAATAACACTCTCCATGGCCCTAAATTCTATGAAGATTAATTGGAGCTGCTTTAATTTTGAAACATTACTATCCCTTTAAATGTAATCATTGTATGCGTGGCAAAGCTTAGTAGCAGACCACCAACATATTTTTTTAGAATGTTATCATTTTATTAATAATTCTGCCACACTCACTGAGCGTCACTTCCCGGGTGTGACCCAATCTGCAGTATAACAACTACTGAGCTTATCTTCCCTCTTAACACACAAATGGAGATGTAGTATTCTGAGCCTTATCTCCATATACCATTACTGAAAGCCTTGATTTCCAAACAGTTTCTCTTCTTAATGGCTGTGCCTTCATTTCTTTCTCTCTGTCCTCTATCTTTCTCTGTGTGGGCTTTCCCGGGGCCCACCTTAACTAAATTACACTTATAAAGACCACTGTGACATATAATCTAAGGTGCCTTCCATTTTTACCTATGCCTATCCATGAGACAGGGCCAAATTTCCCACTACGCAAAGTAGGCAGCTGCCCCGAGCACCAAGCTCTAAGAGACACCTTAGCTGTGCTGGCCACACACACTGACATTCTGAGTTTTGTGTGTGGCCAGAAAGCTTCTGTAACCCCATGGTTAAATGCATTGGAAACCTCTCTTGCAGACAAGGTGTTAAGAGGTTTCTTTGTGCTTATTTGGTTCATAGAGTAAACATATTTTATGTGCCAGGAAACAGTGGGTGGGGCTAGAGGGTGAAGTATTTTGAGGTAAGGGGGTGTGGCCATGTGTGGAGCAAAGGGCACCTTGGGTTCTTTTTCCTGGAGGTGCCTTAGATGTAAATCTGACCCTACCAGGACTATACAGTCCTTCAGAAACATAACAGAGAACAGAGGTGATTCTCTAATCTATTTGAGGTAATAGAAGGCAGCAGCAGACATATTATTCGAGCTCCAGGAATAAGAGATTATCTCACCACATCTCTAATACCTGTCTGTTCCATTTTATCCTGGTTACTTTGGCCAGCTGGTCAATGTACTGTGGAAGCTGCTTCTAACTGACAGCAATAGCAATTATAGAGCCATGACCTCTCTTTCACTGAAGCAGGTAATCCTCTCTCACATGACTAACAGGGCAGGATCAAGTGATTCTCTACCACTAGGCCCTACTTTGCTTTGGAGTTTCTGCCAGTGCTGTCAGGTTATATTTGTCATTTGGCAGAGCTTCAAGACCAACTGATGTAACCCAATTGCTTCTTATTGCATATCCAACTCACTAGTCCTCAAGGGTTTAAAATAATAATATACTAATAATTAACTTACAATTAAATTAGCCAAAAAATGTGAAGCCTCTCCATTTTCTTCTGACATCTTCAGATGCAGTCCCCTGTTTTTGTAAAATCTGCAAAACAGGGGAAAGGGCATGATTTCAAAGAAACAATTTCTCTTTCAGCAGAATTTGAGATTATTTATTACTAGACTCTGCAGCCATGCAAACGTAACTTCAAAGAATATCTAAAAAATAAAAAATGGCAAGGGATACAGAAACACAATCAACCCCTAATGACGAGTAACGGGCCAAGTCCTTCACACATTTCCATCCTTTGAGCCTTTGAGTGCCATGTAATGCAATGTGTTAGACACCCCTCTGGTACTGATAGGGTTAAGGATGGGTGAGGGTCCTGGTCCGTCATAGATTTCATGATCGCATCATGCCTCAGGGTGCACAGTGGTTATTCCGGAGAGGCTGTAATTGATTGCTCTAGGACTGGAGCGGTCAGTGAACCAATAAAGGTACCATTTTCACTCTTCTATGTGATAAGAAGAATCATGTTTCTGTGGTTATTGGGAAGTTATAGGACTTTCAACCAGACTCAGCTGCATTTTTAATGACTCTTCCTGTTTATTATACTGTTATAGTCATCATTATCATCATTCCATTCCATGACCATGATTGGTGACATGCTGGTTCTATTTGACTAAGCATTTTGTTATGCATTGATTCCTTTTTACATCTTTGTGACAGTGGACACTTAAAAGAGCAGTAAACTTTTTTTTATGAAAACACATATTTTATGGAGCATTTCCTGCTGAATAAAACAAGGTCACTCCCACTGCTGTCAGATGTTTTATTCAAAATTTATAGCAGTTTAAATAACCAGGAAGTGAATTTACTGTGTTTACTTCCTGATAGTTCTAACTGACAGGAAGTGACAGGCAATTTCTATCACATTCTGTGGAGAACTGTATGTCTCTGACTTTTCTGACTTTTCTCTCCATTAGAATCTAACAGGAAATCTAATTACAATTTGACCACTAGAGGGCACTGCTAATGTAAAAAAAACATGAGTTTAAACTACAATAACTCTGGAAATATAAATCTCTCGGCAGTGGGAGTACCCTTATTTTAATCAATAGGAAAATCCCTACAATATATATTTTTTCATAAAAAAAGTTTACTGCTCCTTTAAATCTCATCTATGTATGCATTTACTAACCCACAGTATTTAATTAGCTATGATGTTTTATTCATGAGAAGCGATATCACACTTATATGTCGTCTTTCTTTACAATAGCATGACCTGCCTACTTTGAATGTAGATTTATTTATGTATCATTTACGTATAGATGTATTTATGTTGGGGGTAGGGTTGCCACCTTTTCCTCAAAAAAATACCGGTCACAGTTGTGGGTCGGTGAGGGCGGAGCCACAAAAGGGGCAAATCACTCAATGTTGCATGACCCTATAAAACTGAGCTTCAGGCTCCTCGTTACAGGTACCGACATCAACACAAAAAAAGAATTTAGAGCTGCACTTGTACAGCAGAACATACATTATCCACACCAGATTACTACAGGACATCATATAAAATCAACATTATTAAAAAGCTGGGAAGCTCATGGTCTTTAACGCTTTGAGTGCTAGAGAGGTGTGCAACGCATTGCAGGGCACTGCCTTGCACATGTATCTGGCAATTAAAGTGTTAAACCTTTTAATGTGAAGAACACATTGTCTTATGTTATATATAAAGGGGCCAGGCTTAGGTTTGCAAGACGAAATGTTTCACAGTTCATGACAAGACATAGGACAAGTCACAGTTGTTGGCTTTGGGACAGTCAATCCCAGCCATTCTCTAACACAATGATTATAAATGTGTCATGGTTCCCAAATAGTTAGGAAAATACAGTATTCATAGTTCCCAGTTGAGAGGTTTATTTATCCATTTTGTGGATTTCCCAGCTTGTTACGGTTATTTTTTAAATTTATTTATTTTTTTAAGAGAAGGAATCATGTTTTTTTTTATATTGTGATAGCTCTGCAGGGTGCTAGGGGAATGAGAGAAATGAGGTTCCAATGTTAAGAATTTTGTATCTTTATAAATAGGTAAACCGGGTCTTTTTATTTGTCTGGTTGTGCGGTGCAACAGATGAGTCAGAGGCTGAGCCACTCCCCATCAGACATCCATTACAGAGATGTGTTGCTTAGCTGCACTGCCAGCACAACATCTCAGTGGCAAGGTGAAACTGTGGGTTTTACTGGTCATTTTTACATTAATCCTCTAGTTCAGCAATGTCTCTGGGGAGCTATTATATTCTGGAAGTAAACTGGTTAATACCTGAAAGTAGGTACCCATATTGGACCCTTCACATGGTTTTAAATGGTGATTTTAACTCCTAAAAGCTAGGGAGGTCTCCAACAAACTTATCTGTCCAAGGGGATAAAATCCATATTTTAATCAAGTTGTACAGCACTGTGGAATTAGTTGGTGCTATATAAATAAAGAATAATAATAATCAATGGGACTTTTCATTTGTTCTCCATAGTGGAGCTGTTTTATTCCACAATTGCATCACTTAACTGTCATACATGAGGCCCACCATGCTATGAATGTTGGCAGAGCGCAGACACACACACGCACTTCTATAAGTTTAATGACAGATAAAACTGGCCTCGAACACAACTAATTTGCATACTATGTAAGGAATATGCATAAAGTGCCACATGTGTCAGCAAAATACAATAGCTATTTTCAAAAAACTTTAATTTAAAGAAAAATGTGTACCTGTACAACATATATACAGATTTTTTTCTTTTTATAATGTGGCCATATATCCCTTAAAATGCTTATCTAAATAATGTAAAGTGCTAGAATGTGTAGCTCTCTGTGTGCATAACCGCACGTACACAGTAGAGACTGCCCGAACGATGCAGCCATACACAGTAGAGACTGCAGGAACATGCCGGCTTCCAGTCAGAGGCACTGCTGATCCGGAATGGATCACTCTGAAAGGCCCACTGCCCCTGGCTCCAGGGCAGCAGCCAAGGCCGCTGGCTGGCACTTTGGCCCGTGTATATGGGCCTTCAATACTAGTGAAAATATAATTCTGCTGGAGTTTACGGGAATCAGCGAATCCGTGCAGTTTGTGTATTGACATAAGAATACCTGGCCACTTCATATTAGGGTGATATGTGCAAAAGAGGCATATTTTTGGACACTGTCCAGTCGTGCATTAATCAGTCCTTTCAGGACCATAGGGATGTGCTAAGCAAAGTGCTGCACACCCTTTGTGTCTTTAATCCTTTGGGTGCCGGGGCCCGTGGGGTATTCAGAGCATTGCAAAGCAGTATGTTTGATACCCTCAGGCCAGCCCTCAAAGGTTTATAAGGTTAACGCCCAGAAAGTGGCTTTACCAGAGATATAAAGGAACATGCTACATTTAATAATTAGTGTCATTATTTACTCACAAACTGATTCTGATCTCTCCTGAAAGGAAAAGGCATTGTACCACTTTCCTTTCTTTCAACTTTAAAAGTGTATTACTTAACATTAATATCTGCACGGCATGCAAGGAAATCCCATTCCTGTCATTTCAGTGTTTACTTCATCTGGCAACACCTCCTGTCATTCATTGGGCGTCAGTGAAGCTGTTATTCAGTCAGTCCCCTAGCAACCAACCACACGCATCGTGTGCACACAAATACTGGCTTTGCAATTGCTGGTATAGTAGTTATACCGGCACTGGCTCCAGTGCACTTATTACCGGCTATGCCGGTAAAATACCGGCCAGGTGGTAACCCTAGTTGGGGGGGCCCAGGCATTTTTTGAGTGGTCTACATTCATTAGTAGGAACAGTTGCTACATTTGTTTAATTTATTTGGGTTATTTAGGGGTTGGTGGAGTTATGTATGTTTTTGGTGTAGTTTGGGGGTTTATCATATTGTGTCTTGATTACTTATACCTTCACAATACATTTATAGCATTTTATAATTTACTCTTTGAGGATAGGGGCCTATACTTCCTCTCTCTTTCATAGGCAACTGGTAGCAACATTTCTCCATCTCTGCATGTCCATATTGGAAAAAAGTGGCTCCTTGCATATATTCAAACCAGTGAGGGCTGTCCAATTCAGTCCTCAAGGGCCACGAGCAGTCCAGGATTTAAATATTTCCCTGATCAAGCACAGATGAGTTAATCAGTGGCTCATTCATTTTGACTGACTCACCTGTGCTTAAAGGGATAGTAATGTTTCAAAATAAAAGCAGCTCTAATTAATCTTCATAGTATTTGGGCCCTGCAGAGTGTTATTTCAGTACTGTCAGAGTTGTAGTTCAAGAGTAACTGAATGATAAAGTATCCCCCTCCCGCCCCTTTTACATGTAACACTGCTCCCCTCAGAACAGAAGGGTGGTATCCAGATGGCTTGCTTAGAGGGACAATCTTCAATCAGCATAAGGGAAAACCCTGAAAAACCTGTCAAGGGGGTGGCAGGGTTTTCATTGCTCTCATAGTAAGAAGATTGTCCCTTGCTGTGAGCTGTCTGGTCTGTGGACCAGATTCCACATCTGAGGTAAGCAGTGTTACACCAGTAAAAGGGACGGGAGGAGGGATACTTTATAATACTATCACTCTTGAACTACAACGCTGACAGTATTGAAATAACACTCTCTATGGCCCAAATACTATGAAGATTAATTGGAGCTGCTGTTTTTGTGAAACATTACTATCCCTTTAATCAGGGAAATCCTTATATCCTGGACTGCTGGTGGCCCTTGAGGGCTGAACTCACCTATTAATAGTACTTTGTTGGATGTGCCACATCACTGATTACACAAAACAAATGTAATGCTGAAGTAGAAACTTGCATTGAACAGTTTCTGTCACCTTTCCTCTGGTCCAAAATCACTGCTGAATTAAATTTCTTGCCAGTATCCGAAAGTGAAATATATAACTACCTCCTCAAACCAAAAATTGCAATCTAGGACTGAAAAACTGCCAGCAATGTCAAATTACAGGGTAATACTATTATTCCCCATATTATCTAAAGTCCTGGAAAAATCTGCCCACATAAAACTTTATAAGAATTAACAACTGTCCAGATTTTTGGGTATGCTTCAGTCAGGCTTGCGTACGATGTATCACTCAACAGTCACAGCCATCCTAATATTATGCAATAGGGTTGCCACCTTTTCCTAAAAAAAATACCGGCCATAGTTGTGGGTCAGGGAGGGCGGAGCCACAAAAGGGAGGGGACACAAAAGGGGCAGAACCACTCAATGTTTCATGACCCTACAAAACTGAGCTTCATACAGGTGGAGGCAGGGCAGGACACAAGAAGAGACATGGAGATGACAGGTAGGGTGGGTACAGTAGGCAGTGGCAGGCAGAGTGGGATATAGAAGGAGACAAGGAGATGACTGACAGGGTGGGATACAGAGGGGGGGTATGGCCAATGACAGGTAGAGTAGGATACAGGTGGAAGAATGAACAATGACAGATAGAGTAGGATACAGGTGGGTGTGAACAATGACAACAAGAGTAGGATACAGATGAAAAGATGAACAAGGACAAGTAGAGTGGGATATGAATGGATGAATGCACAAGAAAAGCTAGAGTAGTATACAGATGGAGGGATGAACAATGACAGCTAAAGTTGTATGCAGGTGAAGGGATAAACGATGACAGCTAGAGCTGTATACAGGTGGAGGGATAAACAATGACAGCTAGAGATGTATACAGGTGGAGGGATAAACAATGACAGGAAGAGTAGGATACAGGTGAGAAGGAACAGTGACAGGAGGAGTGGGATACATATGGAGACAGGGATGACAGGCAGGTGGGACGCAGGTAAAGGCATGAATAATGACAAGTAGAGAAGTATAATACAGGTGGAGTAATTGTGCTGTCAGGGAAGATGAACGCTACAGTCCTCAGCACCAAATTCCACACCTGACACCTCCTACTCCCCCTCCACCCTGATAGTATCAAGTCTACAGCTCACCGACACCAGGACAAATAACAACAACTTTGTCCCAGAGGCCCCACCATGAGCCTGGCACAGCGCAGCAGGGCTTTTTACCTTAGTGGTGAATGCGGCATTGCGGTAATTAAGCTCATACTTCCTCCATCTTCAGCACAGCCAGGCAGGAGTTAGAGTAGACTGGGACAGCTGGTCAAATGCAGATAAATGGATCCAGCAGTCAGCAAGCCTTCCCCAGACACATGGGCAATAAATAAAGGCAATTGATTACTTACAGGACAGTGCACTTGATCCACTGCTTTGAATGTCTCCATTGATCTAAGCAGCAAGGGGAAGATCCAGGACAGAGTATCCCCGGGATCTGCAGCCCCGCTCCCACTCAGCCGGATGGTTGCCTACTCACAGCAGGACACACACAAATACTGGCTTTTCAATTGCCGGTATAGTAGTTATACCGGCACCGGCTCCCGTGAACTAATTACCGGCCAGGTGGCAAATCTATTATGCAATGATATACAGACGGGCATGGAAAATTGTGAACTCACTGCAGAACACAGTGTGGGACTTTGTATAGCCAAAGTTTGGAACCCCTGGTAGAGGCGTACAGTGAAAACCATAGTTTATTTATTTTATTTAGAAAACATGTTACCGGGAAGAATGAATTTTCTCTCATGTTAAAATATGTCCTGCAGCAAGAAGATACATATTTACACAAAATAGAAAACAATATATATATATATATATATATATATATATATATATACACATAAACATACACAAAACATTGTACGCAGTTACATGTTGTTTATAGACACAAAGTTGTTTATAGGGATTTTAAACTGGGAGAAGATTCATTTTTTTCAGGTAGGTTATTCCAGGCTTTTGGAGCCCTGAAGGAGAAGGTAGAGCAAAAGGATTCTTTCTTGGAGTACATGCTACTCAGTGAGTTGTTAGCAGTGGACAGAAGGTTATAGTTAGTATGGAAAGCTGGAATCAGCATACTAATCAGGCATCTGGTAGTTGGATTTGTTTTGGTCCTAAAATGTATTAGATTTTGATGGGAATGCACAAAACTGTTTAGTTGGAAAAATAAGCTGTTTTCGTGAGCCAAATGGCCCTGTGTGGTTAAATGGCTGCTTTGTGACACAAGAGGTGGGCATTATAGCAAAGTAGGGTCATTGCAGGACATGCCATTGCTCTGTGCCTGGGCTTCGGCTATGAACAAACTGAGTAAAGGGGAAACAAGGGCAAATGTTTCCTTCTCCATAAACCTGCTCCATGTGGCATAAAGTGGTTATTCATTTATATCAGTGGTTCACACTTTTTTTCAAAATCCCAGCGGAACCCTAAGAATCAAACATTTAAAACTATTTGATACTATAAAGGTCACCAACATATGTTTTCACTACTATTTAAGAGAATAACATTACATCAGTATTAAATGTATTATGGTTTAAACTGTTAACACTAACATAAACTGAATCTTGAGCCTAACAATGTGCTAATTTGACAGGATAGTATAGGAAGCCTAGTAACACGAGCAATGAATAAAACCTGGATATAAATTTTACTTTCCTCCTTCTCCATATCCACTGATTTTTTCCCTCATAGCCAGATCAGGTTTGGGAAGCTCAGGTTACACTACATCCTGCAGCTTTGCTGCCATAAGTGAGGTCACCACTGACCTGCTGATTAACTGTACCGTGCTTGAAGAGTCCCTCCCCCTCAGAACCCTTAGTTAAAACACATAAAGTTTAAATATATTGTATTACTTTACATACATTCATCTGTCTCTCCACAATGAAATACATACTTGTGTACATTCCAAAAAATAGTTATATTTTAACCCATGAAGTGGTGGAAGTAAGAGTGGGTGTATAATGGTGGTACAATTCTAGATTGGTGTTCTCAGGTGACTGCAATGAACTGTGGGAGATATTGAGATGGGGCAGATCTAGAAAGT
This sequence comes from Rhinophrynus dorsalis, assembly GCA_037306005.1. NCBI lineage: Eukaryota > Metazoa > Chordata > Amphibia > Anura > Rhinophrynidae > Rhinophrynus > Rhinophrynus dorsalis. The sequence goes on from CM074719.1 coordinate 296,152,741, forward strand.
GTGGGAGGGGAATGGATGGATTCAAAGAACTGCAATGTCACCCAGCAGTGACTTATTTAGGAACATTTTAATACTTTGCCTAAACCATAGAATTGAAAAGCAGGGACGATATCCTCTGAAAGGGCATGGATTGTTAATAAAATACTTATATATCTCAATGTACACATTGTAGACAAACCTGAACAACACAAATATATGCAAAATTGTATTATTTTCCTGAAGATACAACAATTATTATGCATGACAGATTCTCGTCATATTAAACTAAACTATTAGACTAAAATATTTTGAGTATGAGATATTATGAAATTATGTCTGATGATAATAGTTCTCTGGAAGGAAATCTGTTATAGTAATCATTGCAACAGCAATTCAGTAGAATTACACTTTATGAAATAATCTAATCTCCCACTCATCCACTGATAATCACAGAACCACACATGCACACACACACCAGCCTTTATCATTGTTTTCCATGAGTAACATCTGCTCTGGGCAATCCCTTACATTTCTTCAGGTATGCCCAGGGTTCCACGCAAATCAGGTTGAGAATCACTGGCTTAGATGGTGTGTTCTTGAGGAGTTGTCTGCTGATACAGTTAGAATTATTGTATATCCCTTTGAGTGCCAGAGGGGTACGCAACGCATTGCAAAGCAATTATGTATTATTGTATATAGGCACTGGTCATGAGCTGCACTCTCATTTTTGTAACATTTCCTTTCTTAATCTCTAGTCTGAGACTTCTCATTCATTAATAAGAATTTCTCTAAAGTCTACTGTTTTACTGTAAGCTGAGCAGATATTTATCCATTCACAGGTTGTAGTCTCCAAATTATGACAGAGTGCAGACTGGTCGAACTACAATATACTTGTAAATAAGAATGAGTGGGAGGCTTCCACTTGGTTACAGTACTGTGTAGCTTAGTATCCTAATCAAATTCATCTCAAGTAAATATATTCTATTAATTACCAATATTTTACAGTCTGTGAACACTGATAACAGTGCCTATATATAGCTCTGTGTTTAACTCCAAAGCATTTTGAAAATAATATGACATAGGGGATGATATTTACTAAACGGGGAATTGGCATTTTTATGAGAATTTTAGAGGGTATATCATATTTTATGCATGTCCCTGTTTAATCCCTACATGTGAGCACTGCAGAACTCCCCTCAATTTTGATTCTGGCATTAATTCAGATGGGACAAAATACATTGATTAGATGGCTGAATGCAGGAGGAAAACAAAATCAATAGACAAGAAAAAAGATGGTTGGATCACTTCTCTCCTGGCTTGATACAAATCCAGTGTCCTTGGTTCATGGTGCCGCTCCCAAAACAGTCATATATCTTGGAAAACTCATACCTCTTAGAAATGTGCATCTTTGTATGGTAAGACCCACATTTTTCCAGATGTTTCTCTTACAGTAAGATATTTTATTGAATAGTAAATGGCAGTGTATAAAGCATAAACCTTGTGGGCAGCACCCTCATCTAGGCTTCATGTGGTGGGGGTGATGCCCATAAGATGTTTCCTTTGAGTATAGCCTTTTTACATACAATAAAATATTTTGACATGATAGAAGCACTTGGCCCTTCAAGTGTCTGACTTGCATTAGAAAATGTTGTTCATTGCTTCTAAGCATTATGAATCAGAACACGTCCTTGTACATTAGTCAAACTCCAATTCATCAATGGCTGGATCATATCTGTCATTTGTTCTCTGTGTCAAAGCCCCAATCACCAGACCCATGTCCAAAAAAAGGTGAACAATGAAAAGAAAATGATTGGAAAAGTATGCTCCACAAAATTGTACTATTATAACTGGTAAAGGGCAACAGAGTTCTGGGTATAAATCAGTGGCTGTTTCAAAAATTGTTCATTTTGTCTCCCTGCGGGTTGGGCACTTGCCTAGGAAGTGCTCAGACAACACATGTTCTGATCTTTGCGTTCCCCATCAGATCAGTCCCACTGGTGAATCCCTCACTAGGTGAAGAGCCATCTGCCATCTTTAGGCTTGCAGATCCCATAGAAATTACTGGGTCAGACACATGCATACACACACTGTATCCAGATTAGTGGTATTTGTGTCAGTTTTATCATATTAATGAACCTCACGTACACAAGTCAAGGAAATACAATGGATAATGAATAAATACCAGTAAGTATATGTCAAAAATTGCGATGAAGATCAACATATATGAAACGAATCTCTTCCCACAGCTTGACGAATACCAGCCGTAGTGTTTTGATATGCTTTCATACAATTTGCATATTTGTAATAACTGCCCTTTAAACAAATGTTATATTACACAATTCTTAAGATAAGATGAGGTAAACTTTCACTCCCAAAAATGTATATTTCTGTGAAACTTTTGAGAAAGTGCACATATTGGTCCTAGATGAAGAATACATGTATATTAATATATTGCACATTATAATGAAACCTATTTGAGTACATAAACATCAGTGTAGAAAAGTATTACTATAGTGGTCCCCTCAGACAATTAATCAGGGAGAGAAGTATCAAAAGATCATACTGCAAATGAGCACTGGAATGCACTTTCATAGATCTCTGGTATTAAAGGGATAGTAATGTTTCTTAATAAAAACAGCTCTAATTAATCATCATAGTATTTGGACCTTGGAGAGTGTTATTTCAATTCTGTCAGAGTTGTAGTTCAAGAGTAATTCAATGACAAAGTGTCCCCCTCCCGCCCCTTTTACTGATGTAAGACTGCTCAGCCAGAGCAGAAGGGAGGTGCCCAGGTAGATTGCAGAGAGGGACAATCTTCAATTAAGATAAGGGAAAAACCTGAAAAACTTGTCAAGGGGGGCAGGGTTTTCATTGTTCTCATAGGAAGAAGATTGTCCCCTGCTGTTATCTGTCTGGTCTAGCAACCAGATACCACATCTGAGAAGAGATGGCTTACACTAGGTAAAAGGTGCAGGAGGGGAAACTTTATCATTCAATTACTCTTGAACTACAACTCTGACAGTATTGGAATAACACTTTCTATGGCTCAAATACTATGAAGATTAAATGAAGCTGCTTTTATTTTGAAACATTACTATCCCTTTAAGTACAGGTGAGTCAGTCAAGATGAATGAGCCACTGATTAAAGGGATAGTAATACTTCGTTTTATCTTTATTTTATTTTGTAGGCATTAAAAAAACATGAAGAACGATATAAGTCTTATCTCTCAAACCTTTATGGTTTAAGAGATATTCACAAGCAAAGTATCCCCCCCCCCCGTTCAGCCAAATAAGAAGGGAGGTGCCCAGGTAGACTGCAGAGGGACAATCTTTAATTAAGATAAGGGAAAAAGCTGAAAAACTTGTCATGGGGGGAAGGGCTTTCATTCTTTTCATACAAAGAAGATTGTCCCCTGCTGTTATCTGTCTGGTCTTACAACCAGATTCACATCTGAGAAGAGATGGCTTACACTAGGAAAAAGGGGTGGGAGGGGGAAACTTTGCTTGTGAATATCTCTTAAACCATAAAGGTTTGAGAGATAAGACTTATGTCACAGGAACCACTGGGCCTGGACTGGAAGCGGCCATTTGGCCATACAGAATCATGGGCCAAACTGCAAAATGGAGAAGGGTGTCAGCCAGACTCCAGGGTGGCACTAGGCCTGAGACCCTATTATGTATTGGGGGTGGGGCAGTGACTACCTGGGACAGTATCTGGAGACTGGGAGTCAAATGTCCTATTGCCTCACCCATTGTGTGCTGTGTTATTGTTTAAATGCAAAGTAGGTTTCCTGGGGTTATGTGGTTCCATTTGTTGGTTTGTGAAACTGATTGTATTATGTCAGTCACTGATGTAATTACCTGAGCAGACCTGATAGAGGGCTGTGTGTTTTGTATTTTATTGTGTGTTAATGTATTTAAGTCTCAGCAAGACTGGTGGTGTTGTGAATCTTATTTGCTATTGGTTAACTGTGATCACAAACCTGTATATAAACCTTGTTTGTGTCCAAATAAAGCAGTTCTTGTTTTAACCTACACAAGTGTTGTCTGGTGAGGTTAAGCTGCTGGTATGCTTGTTATCCTGACACTAGTCCTGCCTGGCGATTGGGATACCTTGGGAGAAGCTGGTGGAGTTTTCCTGTTCCAGAGCGAGGGAATCAGCGACTAACGGAGTCACCCAAGGCTGGGTGGCAGCGGTATCCGTTACAACTTATATCATTCTTCGTGTTTTTTTAATGCCTACAAAATAAAATAAAGTTAAAACGAAGTATTACTATCCCTTTAACTCATCTGTGCTTGATCAGGGAAATCCTTAAATCCTGGACTGCTGGTGGCCCTTGATGACTGAACTTGGACAGCCCTCGGTGTGTTGAATATATGCAAGGAGCCAATTTTTTTCCAATAGGGACATGCGGAGATGGAGAAATGTTGCTACCAGTTGCCTATGAAAGAGAGAGGAAGTATAGGCCCCTATCCCCAAAAACAAATGCAGGGAGGATCAATATTACTCCAGCCCTTATTGTATCTTCTCTTCCCTTATGTAGCTGCTTGTAAAAATGATGTGAAACATTACTATCCCTTTAAAATACAAGTCTGGAAACTACATTCATATACACTCCCGCAACATTGCTGATCACTAGGAAACATCTGTTCTTTGACCAGGTGTGTCTGTAGCTGATTATATTGACTAACTGCTCGTTAACAGAATCAGCAGCTTTAGTTGATAGAGTACAGAAATATTCCATTCATTGCCATCCTGTGGATCACAGCTTCTGGTCACCTTTACCTTACAGCAATTTTCAATTCATCAATCACAATAGCCAGTGCAAATAGAGGTCACATGCCGTAATTCTGCATTTGTATTCAGCATTCCTAGGATTTATTATGTGACTATACATTTTTATTAAATGTGTAAGGCTGATGTATCTTTCCCTTCATATAGTACAAATAAGATAACTTAGTAAAAGTTTAATGTTTCATTAGCTCCATCATGGTAAGATGCTAGATTACACATTTACAAATAAGGTCATGAAATGGGATGTGTGCCTTTGTAATGTGTATCAGTGGAAAGGATGGGTGAAGACTAATGTAACGACCCACTCCCCTTGCTTCCTTCCCCATTTACCCAAAACACACAGAACCTTAGCCCTGCTAACATAGCCTTTTCAAATGTTGCTTTTAAAACAGGGCCACAATTTGTTATTAGTTATTTAAATACCTGTGAGTATGTGGTGCTCTATAGACCAGGATATCTTGGAGTAGGCTGGCACTTACACCCCAGTAGTAGCCCATTTGGATGAGGGACCTGCTCCATGGCAGGCCTTGCATAGCACCTTACCTTCCTCAGTGGTTAATCACTTTATGCTTATTGGTGTTGTTTATTGGCATACTGTAAGGCAAACCTGATTGCAAAGTTAGCACCTACAGTGTTGCACAGAAATCATCTGGCATGCCAAACCAACACAATGCACAAGATCAATGCTATCAGCCCTTTGTGGGAAATGATCTGTTGACCTACATGAGCTCTTCACTGTTAGCGGGAGTTGACTCTGCTTTTAATCGCATCAAGGACAGGAGGGAGGGAAACGAAAAAAACAGTTAATAACAAGGCAACATAGTGGCTCATATTTCATACCTTAAACCCCTTCCACAATTTCCCAACCACTGGGAAGGAACACTACTCAAATTCCTGCTGGCTATGGAGAACAAGCCCACTTCCTTTTTTCTCAGGGAGCCTGACCTCCAAAGTGTCAGGTACCCCCGGCTCTAGCTCTACCAGCAGAATGCTCCACTACCTGTGGAATCGACTTATCAGGGATACAGCGACTCCTCCAACAAGGGCTGGTGGAGTGAAGGCTTGAGTGCGTCGCTGGGGAGCATGGCTGGCGTTCGCAGGCCCCCTGTAGTGCGTTGTGCTGCGGCCAAGGCCGTGTAAAGGTGCTGGCCGCGAAGCCAGATGACCCCCTTCGGTTGAGCCGAAGGAGGCCCAGGATAATGCACTACAGTGAGCACACCCACCACCAACCCCAGGGAAGGTCTGTTTCCAACTCTAGGACAAGGTGGACTCACCCAAGGTAAGTCCCAAGGCAGGTAGGGCAGAGACAGAAGAGGAAATACCAGAACAGGGGACCAAGGGACCAGGAGCAAATCCCAGAGAAGGAGAGGCAGGGAAAAACAGGACAAGAGAGAACCTAGGAAGCAGGCAAGGACCCCAGGAAACAGGCTGTGAGACACCAGGACCAGGAGACCCTGGAGAACAGGCTGACTGCAGAGGGGACTAGCAGGGAGGTACTGGACACTGGAAGCTGGCCTGGCTGGATGGCACCAGGACCAGGAGATACTGGAAAACAGGCTGACTGCAGAGGGGACTGGCAGGGAGGTACTGGACACTGGAAGCTGGTCTGGCTGGATGGCACCAGGAGCAGGAGATACTGGAAACAGGCTGACTGTAGAGGGGACAGGCAGGGAGGTACTGGACTCCGTAAACTGGCCTGGCTGGATGGCACCAGGAGCAGGAGACACTGGAAACCTGTTGACTGTAGAGGGGACAGGCAGGAAGGTACTGGACACTGGGTCAGGAACGCTATAATTGCGCGCCGCACAGAAGCAGCGCGCGGCTATAACGGGCCCAAACCCGGAAGTACGGGTGACTGATGACGTCACCACACTAGCGTGGTGACGCGCAGTCCGAAACCCGGAAGAGAGAGAGCGCAGAACCCGCCGAGGGAACGACGGGAAAGGTAGGCATGACACAAAGTCACGAAAAAAGAAAGCATGAGAGCTCTCCACCTTATCACTGTGTGAATTTCTAACCTCCGTCATCTAAAGACAAAGGAATAAATAGGAACCAGAATTAGTCAGTAATGACCCACAGGAAATGTCAATGCATGAGCAGGACCCTCTCAGAAAAACATCAGAAATAGGCATAATAGAGGCATTAAATTAGCCTGTGGACAGATGATATGAACCTTCTGAGAAGGCCTGTTCAGAAGGCCCCGTCTACACAAGCAAAAAGATAAGATCTGACCTCAGAACAAGCAGACAAACAGGACCATGAAAGAATGGCATACATGTATCTACAATCCAAAAGATAAAGGGTAAAAAGTGTACCTTAACACAGAGTGGACTCTCGCAACCAGGCAAACAAACACAACCCAAACAGACAGACAGACAAGTGTAATTAATGCCCTATGTCATAGAGAAAGATGAGCATAAGGCTCCATATGTTCAGCTAATCCCTGAGACAATCCCCTGGAACACATCAAGGTGAAGATATGCAAAATTTCTATGCATCCTCCACGCCACCTTCTATCAGTGGAGATCAATACCAACAACCATACAGAGTCCTGATCTCTCAGCAGTTTCTCTACTGTTACACAAGGGAATTGAAAATCAACTATCACATATGGAAACCCTAGATGAGCAGACCCCACCTACAAATAAACGCTTGAGACAGGCCCTCAAATATAGACAGATTGGTAAGGTAAGCATTAGAAGGTCCTCACAGACTGAAATATGGATGAGAATGACACTCAGAGAAAAACATAATTGGTGTGAGTGATCCTCAAAGGCATAAATCAGCTGTGTGAAAAGGGTGGGTGAGTAGTTCAATCACACAAAGACAGATGGATGAAAAGGACCCTAACGCAAACACAGATAGGTGTGAAGGTGTAAAACTGCTCTGCTGTTATTTCAGCTCTGCCTGTTTATCTGGACACACCCACTCCACTTAACTCCAGCTCTACTATTCCTTGTAATACTGTCTGCTTTCCTGGACATCCCCCTAGGCCTATATCTAGCTGCCACACAGGCAGATCAGTGTCTTTCTGACTAGTGTTCCTGAGCTTTGATTCCTATGTTCTGTATTTGACCTTGTTTGGTGATCCGACTCTGAATGTCGAGTTGTATACTGTAACCTTGGGTCTTTTGTGAGCTCCTTGTTCTGTTACTTATCTGCCTGTTCTGTTCGCTGCTGCTACCACCATCTATTAGCAAGCATGTATATCCTGGTCCAATTCCAGATCAATTTTCCTCACACGAAGAGTGAGAATGGAACTCACAGACAGTCAGAATGGTCCTCACACCCAGAGTGAGAATGGTCCTCACACATAGAGTGAGAATGGTTCTCACAGACAGAATGAGATTTGTTCTCACAGACAGAATGAGAATGGTTCTCACAGATGGAATCTGCATGATTCTCACGGAGTGAGAATGGAATTCACAGACAGAGTGAGAATGGTCTTCACACCCAGAGTGAGAATGGTCCTCACACAAAGAGTGCTCACAGGCAGTGAGAATGGTTCTCACATCTAGAATGAGAATGGTCCTCACACACAGTGAGAATGGTTCTCACAGACAGAATAACAATGGCTCTCACAGACAGAATGAGATTTTTTCTCACAGTCAGAATGAGAATGGTTCCCACAGACAGTGGGAGAATGGAACTCAAAGACAGACTGAGTATGGTCTGCACAGGCAGAATTAGAATGGTTGTCAAAGACAGAGTAAGAATGGTTCTTACAGACAAAGCAAGAATGGTTCTCACTGAGAGTGACAATGGTTCTCACAGACAGAGTGAGAATTGTCCTCACAGAGTAAGAAGCTATTCCCAGATGGTGTTTCAATTTTTCTTCTGCCTAATAACCCTCTTCTAGCTTGTAGATTCACCTTATTTTCTGTTGGTGGGATTTATTGGTCCTTTTGCAAAGACAGAAGGGTAAAAAGGGTCTTCTTGCGAAGACAGATGGGTGAGACAGGCCCTCAAGCAAAGTAAGATGGGTAAGAATGTTCCTCACAGAATGAGAATGGTCTTCACAGGCAAAAGAAGACTGGCTCTGACACACACAGTGAGAATGGATCTCAAAGATGGAATGAGAATGCTCCTCACACAACAAGCAATGTGCATGATCTCACAGACAGAGTGAGAATGTTCCTCACAAAACGAGCAAGAATGGTCCTCATACCCAGAGTGAGAATGGTCCTCACACCCAAGTGAGAATGATCCTCACACACAGAGTGAGAATGGTCCTCACACACAGAGTGAGAAGGGTCCTCATACACAGAATGAGAATTGTTCTCACAGACAGAATGAGAATGGTTCTCAAAGATGGAATGAGAACGGTTTCCAAAGATGGAATGGGAATGGTTTTCACAGATGGAATGTGCATGATTCTCACAGAGTGAGAAGGGAACTCACAGAGAGTCAGAATGATCCTCACACCCAGAGTGAGAATGGGCCTCACACAGAGAGAGAATGGTTCTCACAGACAGAAAAAGAATGATTCTCACAGACAGAATGAGATTTAGTCTCACAGACAGTATGAGAATGGTTCTCACAGATGGAATATGCATGATTCTGACAGAGTGAGAATGGAACTCACAGACAGAGTGAGAATGGTCCTCACAAACAGAGTGAGAATGTTCCTCACACAAAGAGTGCTCACTGGAAGTGAGAATGGTTCTCACATCTAGACTGTGAATGGTTCTCACACATAGAACGAGATTTTTTCTCACAGTCAGAATGAGAATGGTTCTCACAGACAGTGGGAGAATAGAACTCAAAGACAGAGTGTGGATGGTCTGCACAGGCAGAATAAGAATGGTTGTCAAATACAGAGTAAAAATGGTTATCACAGACAAAGCAAGAATGGTTCTCATAGAGAGTGACAATGGTTCTCACAGACAGAGTGAGAGTTGTCCTCATAGAGTAAGAAGCTATTCCTGTATGGTGTTTCAGTTTTTCTTCTGCCTAATAACCCTCCTCTAGCTTGCAAGTTCACCTCATGTTCTGTTAGTGGGATTGATTGGCCCTTATGCAAAGACAGAAGGGTAAAAAGGGTCTTCGTGCAAAGACAGATGGGTGAGAATGGCTTCAAGCAAAGTGAGGTGGGTAAGAATATCCTTCACAGAATGAGAATAGTCTTCACAGGGAAAGGGAGAATGGCCCTCACACACAGACATAATGAGAACGGTTCTCACAGCAGAATGAGAATGGTTCTCAGAGAAGGAATGTTCATGATTCTCACAGACAGAGTTAGAATGGAACTCACAGACAGAGTGAGAATGGAACTCACACCCAGAGTGAGAATGCTCCTCACACAAAGAATGATAATGGAACTCACAGACAGTGAGAATGGTCCTCACACAGAGTGAGAATGGGTATCACACACAGAGTGAGAATGGTTCTCACAGACAGATTAAGAATGGTTCTCACAGACAGAATGATAGTGGTTCTCACAGACAGTGGATGAATGGTCTGCACAGACAGAGTGAGAATGTTTGTCAAAGACAGAGTGCAAATGGTTCTCAGACATAGCAATAATGGTTCTCACAAAGAGTGACAATGGTTCTCAGTCACAGACAAAGTGAGAATGGTCTTATCATACAGAGTGAGAATGTTTCCATATAGAGAGGGAAAGGTCCTCTCACAACAGAGAGAGAATGGTCCTCACTCCCAGAGTAAAAATGGTCCTCACACACAGAGTGAGAATGTTTCTCACAGACAGAATGAGAATGGTTCTCACAGATGGAATGAGAATGGTTCAAACAGACAGCTGCAGAATGGTACTCACAGACAGAGTAAGAATGATCCTCATAGGCAGAGTGAGAAAGGTTGACAAAGACAGAGTAAGAATGTTTTTCATACAGAGTGACAATGGATCTCATAGACAGAGTAAGAAATGTCCTCACTGACAAAGTGAGAATGGTCCTCGCATGCAGAGAGAGAATGTTCCCATGCAGAATGGATCACGCACACAGAGTGAAAATGGTTCTCACACACAGCGTAAGAATGGTTCTCACACACAGAGTGTCAATGGTTCTCACACACAACATAAGAATGGTTCCCACACACAGCGTGAGAATGGTTCTCACACACAGAGTGAGAATGGTCTTCACAGACAGACTGAGACTCAGAGAGTGAGAATGTTCACAGACAGAGGTCCTCTCACAGACAAAATGAGACTGGTAATCACAGACAGAATGAGAATAGAACTCATAAAGAATGTAAGAATGGTCCTCACAGATCAAGTAAAATGCCTGAAAAATGCTCTCACATCTAGAAAAATGGGTGTAGTGGGCCTTCTTAGACAGATAGTGGGAAGGAGTTAAGAGGACTCAAACAGAGTTATGGACGAATATTACTCTTGCAGAAAGGCAGATTATGAGGAGGGTACTCACAGATAGGCAGAATGGGTTATTGCAAAACAAAAATACAGATGAATGTGCTTCTACTTCAAGAAACAAAAAGAAAGTTGGGGAAGAAGTGACCTTACAGTTACACAAGAAAATGGGTAAAAAAGTCATAACAGACAAACAGATGAGAATGGACCTCGCAGAGAGACAAATGGATGAGAAGAGAAATCACAGACCAATGGAAAAGGTACTCCCAGAGAGAAGTAATACAATAGCCTACCAAACAGATGACAAGGACCTCAGACAGATGTATCAGAAGAGTTCCCCCTGACACACAAAACAGTGATAAGGGATCTTGGCTGTATCTCCCCACAGACATCTCACAGATACAGACTCAGTTCATGCAGGCAGTCAGATAAAGGGGACACTCTCACCCAGATTGTATAAATGAAGCAAACTCCTACAAGTATACAACCTAAAATTTCACTCACAGACAGGAAATCACTACACTGTTCAGACCAGAGAATCTCAGCTCCAGTCCTTAGGGCACAGGTCAGGTTTTCAGTATACATTCCTAATTAAGCACAGGTTGATTAATCAAAATGACTGAGACGCTGATTATTAAACTGTGATTAAGCAGAGATATTATGAAACCATGAACTGTTGGCAAGGGCAAGGACTAATGTTGTGTAACAGTGGTTCATTCTGTGAAACTGATGTGCTAGTCATTCTAGTTGACTAGCCTGACCATATTTCCTTCATACAAAAATGGGACGGGGTGTGGGACAGACAGACAGACAGTGGGACTCCGTCACTCCGAGTCCGATTACAGTAAGCTGCAAGCAGCGAGAACGCATTTGCTCTTTCTCTTACTAGCGGTGTTCCTTTCGGTGGCCAAAAAGCCTGCCCCTGAAGTAAATCGGAACTTCCTCTCTCCGTCGCTCACACTAGTGGTTTTACTGAGTTGACTTGTATGTATTGATTACCATAGAGTCTTATGACTCGTCATCATATCACTGTCTAAGAGACTCTGTGGTAATTTACCATAGACTCGAGAGTCATAGACAGTTATGAGTCACTCGAGTCATAAGACTCTATGGTAATCAATGTGTACAGTAAAACTACAGTAAAACCACTAGTGTGACAAAAGGAAGTTCCAATTTACTTTATCTTATGAGAAATAAACAAGGCGTGCTCAGTTTTAAAAAAAAAAAAAAAATTAAAAACTATATATAAGTTATATTAAAAACGGGACAAAATTGACGTTTATATTAAAAAGACGGAACAGTCTGGAAATATGAAAAAAACATTACTGTCCCTTTTAAAACGGTACTTATGGTCAGCCTATAGTTGACTCACTCTCTGTCACTGCTCATTCTCAGTGAGAAAACATGGGCTGTTCAAAGGAAAAATGGAGTAATTCTGCGGAAAGCCAACAGCACTGCAGTGGACAAAGTCCCATTGATTTTTAGCCCCTTGAATGATAGAAGGACTTCAACACATTGCTATGTAGCCTCTCTAGCATTCAAGGGGTTAAAAGTCTGATTTAAATCAATGAGAATTTATATTTGCCCCATAATTGATCCACTGTGCTTATGAACACTGTCCCCTTAATCTCATAACTATGTATGCATGTGTGTACTGTACAAGAACTGGCACATGCCCGTTTCCTGAGGGCAATAAAATGTCATTTCTTATTCTGCTTCATAAATGTAAAGATACACTCTATGCTAAGCAGGCCCAGAGCACAATATGATTACACAAAATCCCCTCAGTGCATCCATATTCTGCAGTATGAATGCTCACCCCCTCCTTCTGTGCTTGGAACCCCTCACACTGTTGCTTTCAGAGGAGGAGGAGCTTTTAATAAAATTGTTACAACAGTTCCCTAAAGCACACACAGAAAAACACGCAAAGACAGACGCTCTTCTTCTTCCTACTGCTGCTGCCATACCATGCAACACTTGCACAGACATTACATGCTCAAATATACACAGATCCACATCAGAGCCTCTGCCAGCGCCACACAACGATATACGCAATTTCAGATACTGACAGATTAAACATTAAACCCAGACTTTGCACGCATTCCTCTTCAGTAACATCACAATCACATTTAACATTCTGAGGGATACATATACAGGATTATACAAATATTCACAGGCACCATGTCAGGAGGAAAATCCCCATTTAAAAAGAGAGCCAGCCTGCAGGCTCCTAGCCCAGCAGGTGAGTGAAGGTGGTGATGGAGGGTGTGTGTGGGTGGGGGTGTACAGAAAAAAGGAAGGGGGTGGGCAAATGGGAAAGGGCTGGGAGCTGCAAGCGATAGAGCTTTGAAAAATAACATCAGGAGCTCAAAATGTGACTGTCCAGCTGTTGTTGAACTACAAGTTTCATCATCCTCAGCCATGTCTGGCTAAGAATGATGGGAGTTGTAATACAACAATAGCTGGAGAGTCACATGCTGGCAACTACTAATTGTAGACTTGGTGCATACATATTAACTATATGTGTACACACCTGTGGCTCTACAGTTTCAACTCCAATCATCAGCCAGCCAATACTCGCCTGGGGGCGGGGGTGACTGTAGTTGCAGTTATGCAACAGCTGGTACATTACGGTGTTCCTATGGATGGACATAGAAACATAGAATTTGACGGCAGATAAGAACCATTCGGCCCATCTAGTCTTCCCATTTCCCTACAGTAAAAACCTCAAACATTTTTTGGTCCTTGGTCTTTTCTTATGTTAAGGACAGCCTTATGCCTATCCTATGCATGCTTAAATTCTGTTTACTTCTACCACTTCTGTTGGTAGGCTATTCCACTTATCTACTACCCTCTCAGTGAAGTAAAACTTTCTTACATTACATCTAAACCTGTGTCCCTCTAGTTTTAGACTATGGCCTCTTGTGCTAACATTTTTACTCCTTTGAAATATACTTCCATACTGCACTTTGTTGAATCCCTTCATGTATTTGAATGTTTCAATCATATCCCCTCTCTCTCATCTCTCCTCCAAGCTATACATGTTCAGATCCTTTAGTCTATCCTGATATTTCTTTTCCTGTAAACCTGGACAACATGATGCCCTCCAGCTGTTGAGGACTAAAATTACCATCATCCCCAGCCAGCTTTGGGATAATGGGAGTTAACAGCAGCTGGAGGGCCTCAAGTTGTTCATTCTGGACTATGTATAATAAATATACAGTGAGTCATGTTGCCCGGATAGCTTGGCTGCACTTTGCTCGCTACGAGTGTCTAAAACCACAGAGCAGTCTGTGTTTCTGTTAACACCCTCAGATAAAGATGGCTGAACAATTTGAGTACTCAGTGTGGTTGCTGTGCATTATGTATTTCTTTCTCAGGCCCCTGCCTACAACCTTTGAATATTTTCTTATTTATTTTGGGAGGAACAGTCCTTTGGGGTTTGTTTTTTACAACAAGCAAGGAAAAAGTATGAAGTGTGGGGGGGAGCGGGGAATGTTACTCAATCTGGTAGCCTGCCCAGGACACACACACACACACACACACATACTTACCACTCATTTTTAGATTTTGGAAAAGCAAGTGCTATTACTAGTCATTTGAGGGTCTTGGTACAAATATTTTGGGGCCACAACACAAAAATATGCATCCAGGTACATAACTAGGACCTATTGGGCCCTGGGGCAGCAGGGTACATCTGCAGCCTCTGAACACACTGAAGTTAAAAGGTCAATTATATAAATGGAGGCATGTGTCCAAATTGTACAAAACAATGGACCTTATTTATCAAACGAAAGAGGTGTAATCCGCTCCATAGGATTAAACTGAAAATTACGTAAATTACCACTTCTTAAAATGACCCATTACATGCTAGTGAGATCCCTAAAGCACTGTAGTAATATTCAGGAGGTTATAAACAGTTTAAATAAATGGATATTTTCATCCCACCCCAACTGGTGCCATTGGTTTGCTGCAACATTACACATCTTTAGCTTAATGCATAAGGACCTATGTTTTTTAACCTCTATGAAAATAATTCTTCACTTTTATACATAGCTGTAGTTACTTCTTTTTAATAGCCAAGCAAGCTGCCTTTTTAGTAGCACTGTGCGTCTTTTGTGTCATGGCGAATGCTTTTCATTGCTAGAACATTCCTTATGTCAATTTTCTAAACAGACATAACCACATCTGACACCCCCAAGGCTTTTCTGTATGACAGTGATGCAACCTGTTGCAAATCTACATTTCAAATTCAATGTTCTGTGTTTTGTAACAAAGGCCATATTAAATACATTACAGAGGTGCAGATATGGAGCAAACCAAACACACCAAGGAAGAAATAAAAAAAGCCCCAAATTCCTGCTGACTTAAATGGGGTATTTAACCCCTTGAATGCTAGAATGATTTTCAGTGCATTGGAAAGCAATGCTTTGGAGATCCATCTAATTAGTATTCATGGGTTTAAAAGCCTAATTTAAATAAGTAAGAGTTGTCATTCCTCCACTGGATGAGAAAAGGGAGAAATGGTTATGTGATAGAGAAGACATTGGTATAGAGAAGAAGAAATGGTTCTTTGATATAGAGGGCATTGGGTAAGGGAAAAGGGAGATGGTTCTGTGATAGAGAATACTTTAGGTGAGAGAAGGAGAGATGGTTCTGTGATACAGAAGACATTGGGTGAGAAAAGCATGACCTCTTTAGCATTCAAGGGGTTGATGAAAGTGAATCTTAGGATTCCCTAAGATGCCATTGCTTTGATCCAGAATCGCCCTATTTTGTTTTTATATACACAGGCCATTATACTAGAAAAATGGGAATATGAGCAAAAGGGAGAACGAGGCAGGGCATCTGTTTGCTTATAGAAATGTCTGTGCTGCTGCTCTCTTTAACACTGCCACCCTAGGCAGTTGCCTACATTGACTAGTGTTGTACTGGCCCTGAATAAATGCAGTTAGAATATTAGTAAACAAAAATCCATATTTACTACTAATATTGTATTTCTGAATCGGTGTAAATAAGAGGGGGCCCAGAAGGCACTACAGGAGGTGACTAAGAGACGGCTAGGGTGACCACGTGTCCCGGAACGCCCGGGACTGTCCCTTAAATGAGATCTGTGTCCCGCGTCCCGGGTTACCCCCTGCCGGGACATTAAATAGTCCCGGAATGAAATAACATTGCCAGCACCCATCTCTGCAACTCAGCTGTTCCACTCTGTTCCTGCGCTGTGACTCGCTCAACATCACTGAAACTTCCATTCTCACAGCCTACCTACAGTAACAGGCACAACCACCAGCCAATGAAAGGAGAGTATTTGCTCAATGGTCCTCATTGGCTGGCTGGTTGCCTGGTTAATGTGAGACGGCGGCAGTAACTCGGCGCTGCAATGCATGCCTGGATGAGAATGCGAGTATGACAAGTGTCTGTAGCAGGAGGTAGCGTGTCACTCACAACATCTCCAGTGCGGTCTGGAGTGCAGTGAGAGAGTTGCAGTGCCGCCGGTGCTGACTCCCATACCAGTCTGAGAACGTCATGAGATTGAGTAAGTCACACAGTTTTGGCCACGTTTAGGTCACATAGAATATAAGTATCTCAGATTCAAATAGCCAGTGTGTAGAGAGAACGCTTTGATTGCACCAGAGGCATGGATATACAAGTAAAGTACCAGTGAACAACACATTTGCTTCTCAATGTTTTGCACAGCAGCACAGAACTCTCTGATGTGCAAGAAAAGGGTTAATTTCTGTTTTTAAGGATGATTCTGAATATTGTTTTGTTTGTTTCATACAGGCTGATTCTTTTAACCCCCTGAGTGCCAGAGGGGACTGGGGTATGCAACACATTGTGAAGCAACAAATTGCATCCCCCTGTGGTGCTGGCACTCAATACTACTAACTATATAAATACACTAATAACCCTTTGAGTGCTTCACATGTGTTGCATACCCCTCTGGCACTCAGGGTTAAAAAAAATCAGCATGTAACTAACATAAAAAAATAATCATCTTTCAAAAACACAATTGAATGAAATTAACCCTTTGCTTGCACAAAAGAGGGATCAGGATGTGCAACACAATTTGAGAAGCAAAAGTGTTGTACTTGTACCCAAGTCATTGCGAGAACTGTGGCATCCAAGGGGTTAACTTTGTATTAGAGAGGCTTTGAGGGAAAGAAATCGCATTGGAATGTGATGGTGTGGATTTGCTTCACTACACAATATTTATTTAAGCTCTTGGATACTATAGAGGTCTTCAACACTTTGTGTGTTGAATACCTCTGTACCATTCAATTGTTAAAAATCCAATTTTACTCAACTGAAATATTTCTTTATTACATATGGAGCAGGATTTTTTGCTTCAGAAGTGCACCACATTTGTCCCTGCACATAAGTCCCAATGTGTTGTGCCCGCTGCGGGTCACGTGATGTCATGTGACCCTACCAGTGCAGCCACACTAGAGCTGAAAAGTACTTTACCACTATCTTGCCGACAGTGTCCCTGAATGGCAAAAAGGAAATGTGGTCACCCTAGAGACGGCACACCTGATGTACTAAGGGAAAGTGAAGTGTTACGGGTGTGGGTTGTGTGACGGAACGCCATCACTTGTGAACCAGGGGCTCTTTTGGTTTGGGGGGGGGGGGGCCTGGACTGGAAGCGGCCATTTGGCCATACAGAATCATGGGCCAAACTACAAAATGGAGAAGGGTGTCAGCCAGACTCCAGGGTGGCACTAGGCCTGAGACCCTATTATGTATTGGGGGGTGGGGCAGTGACTACCTGGGACTGTATCTGGAGACTGGGAGTCAAATGTCCTGTTGCCTCACCCATTGTGTGCTGTGTTATTGTTTAAATGCAAAGTAGGTTTCCTGGGGTTATGTGCTTCCATTTGTTGGTTTGGGAAACTGATTGTATTATGTCAGTCACAGATGTAATTACCTGAGCAGACCTGATAGAGGGCTGTGTGTTTTGTATTCTATTGTGTGTTAATGTATTTAAGTCTCAGCAAGACTGGTGGTGTTGTGAATCTTATTTGCTATTGGTTGACTGTGATCACAAACCTGTATATAAACCTTGTTTGTGTCCAAATAAAGAGTTCTTGTTCTACCCTCAACACTGGTCCTGTCTAGTGATTGAGGGAACCAGCGATACCAGAGCTGAAGTTTGGGAGGCAGTGGTACTGCGACAGCTGGCGTGACGGTGGTACTGACCTGCTGTACTGGGACTCACGTCACATTTGGTGGCAAGCGACGGGATTCGATTTTTCCACAAGGAGCCAGGGCTGAGACCAGCATCCAGGGGGAGATATAGCCATCGGGCTTGACCCCGGTCTCAGCAGCACAGGGAGACCAGCATCCAGGGGGAGATATAGCCACCTGGCTTGACCCCGGTCTCCACGGTGCCGCAAGCAGTGAATGGAGCGGCGTTACGACGGCCTAAAACGTAGCACCTTGAAGGACTTGCTTGAATCACGAGGACAGGCTGCCAGCAACAAGTCCAAGGCAACCCTAATTGCAGAACTCATGGAGGGGGACCGCAGCAGCCCTGCTCGATCCGAGACATTCCAGGCCTCTGAGTTACAGCGAGAGGTACAGTGGCGCCTGGCACTGTACGGCGACAACCCTCCCCATGAGGTGATTGACAGAGTTCTGGCAGATGCAACCCGACTACGGGCACTGGAATTACAGCGGGACACTAGGGAATCAACCCCCTCGGACCGGGTGGAAACCAGGGGGCGGAAGAAAATCCCTTACCAGGCCTTCCCAAAGTTTGAGGATGACAAAGATGATCTGGACCGATTCATCCAGATCTTTGAAAGGCAGTGTGGCCTCCAAGAGGTGGATGAAGCAGACTGGGTAACCCTACTGGTGAGTCGGCTCACGGGTCGGGCCGCGGAAGCATACGAGGCCATACCAGAGGAGGACTGTAGAGACTATGGACAGGTTAAGCAAAGATTGCTGGCCCGATATGGGATCACTCCGGAGGCTCACCGGGTAAAGTTTTGCAGTCTAAGGCGGAAAGAGGGACAGTCCTGCACAGAGTGGGTGCATCGCATGATCCGGGCGGCAGAAGGATGGATTAAGGGTTGTCAGGCTACCACGGCCAATGAGGTACTGCAGCTACTGGTGCTGGAACAATTCTATGAACATGCCCCCTTGGCTGCGAGGGATTGGGTACGAGATCGCAAGCCAATTACCGCAGACCAAGCCGCGGTGTTAACCGACCAATATCTGGATGCAAGACGGACTGTGACTCCTGAAACTCGGGCTCCACCAGCCCGTTATGTACCTCCCCCAGCCCGAGTGCCTCCACCGGTACGACCCTTGACAACTGGCCCTCCGACCAGACCCAGTGTCTCTGGTCCCTCACGGGCGGCACACACCAGATGCTATGGGTGCGATCAGCTTGGACACATGCGGAGCAACTGCCCGAACCGTCCTGGCCGGGACTCAGGAGCTAGACCTTACATCACAGGGGCGCGAGCCAGTGCGCATTGTGTCAGGCAGGAAGACATTCATCCAACCAGAGGATGGACAGAGGAGGAGTGGGGACTGTTGCACGAAGCAGACCCTGTCCAAGCAGCCGCCAGCGACAACCGGGCCCATCATCGGCAGGCGGTTTGGGTCAATGGACAGCCAGCCCAAGGTTTAAGGGACACAGGAGCTACCATCACTCTGATCCAACCCCAGCTTGCCGACCCCCGCAACCAGACGGGCCGATCCATAGCTGTCCGGGTGGCAGGAGGGAAAGTGCACCGGATCCCCACGGCCCATATCCACCTGGACTGGGGAGTTGGGGCTCGTAATGTGGAAGTAGGGGTCATGCGCAACTTGCCAGCCGAGGTGTTGTTGGGGAATGATTTGGGCCACCTCATCTCCACCTACAGTGCCGACCTCCAGGACCCCGCTGCCTGCGCAGCCGTGACCCGACAACAGTCCAGAAGAGCTGACGTTCCCGCTGTGCCCGACGCTCAGGTAAAAATCCTTGCCCCTGACCAAGACTCCTCTGGCTCAGCTGACTTAGCCCCTGGGGCTTGGCCCTCCCCCGACGACTTAGTCCAAGAGACCCAAGCAGATCCCACCCTGATAGGATACCGGGAGCGGGCAGGCCGGGACCCCGGGGGGTTAGACGGGGAGCGGATAGAATGGCACCAGGGTCGACTCTACCGAATCACCGACGGTCAGGGGACTACCCCAGTGCCCAAGCGCCAGTTGGTCGTGCCGAAAAAATATCGACACGAGCTGCTACGGATAGGGCATGACATCCCCCTGGCAGGTCACCTAGGGATAACCCGGACCCATCACCGCATAACCCAATCCTTTTTCTGGCCCGGGATCACAGGAGATATCCGACAATACTGTCGCACCTGCGACGTGTGCCAGAGAGTAGGGAAGAAAGGAGATCATAAACAGGCCACCCTTCACCCGCTGCCCATCATAGACGAGCCCTTTAGCCGGATAGCTATTGACCTGGTGGGCCCTCTGCCGCGGCCCAGTTCTTCCGGGAAGAAATACATTTTGACGGTGGTAGATTATGCCACCCGATACCCCGAGGCCATTCCCCTGCCCAACATACATGCAGAGACCGTGTGTCACGGTTTATATGACTCTCAGACACAAGTTTTAGGTAAAAAAAATAAATTTTATTGAAATAATAAATTGATAACTTAGGATGGCAATAACATACATATATATATATATATATACAGAATATAGCACAGACAGAAGGCAGACTCTACCGGTCCTGTCAATATACCGGACAGGACAGTCTTTAGGCTCTACCGGCCTTGCCAATACCGGGTAAGGCAACCTGCAGATGGAATAGCATAACGGTTTTACCGGCCTTACCAAATTACCGGGCAAGGCAGCCTCAATAGATACACAATGTAGGCTCTACCGGCCCTGCCAATACCGGGTAAGGCAACCTCAGATGGAATGTGGCAAAAGGTTCTACCGGCCTTACCAATACCGGGCAGGGCAGCCCAGAGATAATAGCAGCAGTCAGATGAAACTGGCAAATAGCAGAATCGTTAAGCAGCAAGGCTTAGGAGCAAACCAGCGTCCGCACGCTGGGACCAACACCGAATAGTATAGCCGTAGGCTTAGCGAGCAAACCAGTGACCGCACACTGGAGTAACAAGCGAGTAGTATAGCCGCAAGGCTTAGGAGCAAACCAGCGTCCGCACGCTGGGACCAACACAGAATTGTATAGCCGATAGGCTTTGGAGCAAACCAGTGACCGCACACTGGTGTAACAAGTGAGTTTGTAAAGCCACAAGGCTTAGGAGCAAACCAGCGTCCGCACGCTGGGTCCAACACAGATTTGTAGAGCTGATAGGCTTTGGAGCAAACCAGTGACCGCACACTGGTGTAACAAGTGAGTTTGTATAGCCGCAAGGCTTAGGAGCAAACCAGCGTCCGCACGCTAGGACCAACACAGATTAGTATAGCTGATAGGCTTTGGAGCAAACCAGTGACCGCACACTGGTGTAACAAGTGAGTTTGTATAGCCGCAAGACTTAGGAGCAAACCAGCGTCCGCACGCTGGGACCAACACAGATTTGTATAGCTGATAGGCTTTGTAGCAAACCAGTGACCGCACACTGGTGTAACAAGCGAGTTTGTATAGCCGCAAGGCTTAGGAGCAAACCAGCGTCCGCACGCTGGGACCAACACAGATTTGTATAGCTGATAGGCTTTGGAGCAAACCAGTGACCGCACACTGGTGTAACAAGCGAGTTTGTATAGCCGCAAGGCTTAGGAGCAAACCAGCGTCCGCACGCTGGGACCAACACGGAATTGAGCAATGTCACCAACGCGACCAGGCAGAAGGTCGCCAGGATACTGAAGACAGGTGATGAGATGACAGGAACCAGCAACCCTCAGTCAGGTCAGCAAACAGCAGGGAAGAAGTTCAGCAGTAACTGCAACACCAGAGACTAGGCCGGAACCAGGACTGGAGTAACTCAGCATCCAGGAAACACTGGAACAGTAGAGATCAGGAACTCAGGAACACAGGAGATCAGGAACTCAGGAACACTGGAACAGGGGCCCAGCTATCACTAGCATAGTGATAGCAAGAATGTCAGAAACAACACGAAAGGGCACTCAAAGGGTGCCCAATCCAGGTTTAAATAGGCAATAAGAGGCGGGCTATCTGCAGACAGCCAATAGCAGCCCCCTAGTGGTGACAGACAAGGAACTGCAGCAAATCACGGGCACCGTGATAGTACCCCCCTTTCAAAGACCCCCTCTCCTAGAATAGGGTTTAGGTTTCTGTGGGTAATTGGCATGAAAGACCCTAGTTAGCCTAGGTGCATGAAGGTCCATACTATCCACCCACGATCGATCCTCAGGACCGTACCCTTTCCAATGTACCAGGTACTGTACCTTTCCTCTAAGCCTACGGGAATCAATAATGCTCTGAACCTCGTACTCCTCCTGGCCCTCGACCTCAACAGGTCCTGGCACCACAGGTGTGGTAGTATAGCGATTGCAAACCAGAGGCTTAAGAAGGGACACATGGAACACATTATGGATACGCATGGATGCAGGTAGGTCTAGTGCATAGGAGACAGGGTTAATTTTACGAATAACTCTGTACGGACCAATAAACCGGGGAGCCAACTTATTAGACGGAACCTGCAGCTTGAGATTTCTGGAGGAAAGCCATACTCTATCCCCAACCTGAAAGGAAACCGCTGGAAGCCTTCTGCGATTAGCATGGCGCTGAAGACGCTGAAATAACTGACCAAGTGCCCTCTGAACTTGTGCCCATGTGGAACGGAGTTGCTCGATATGCTCATCCAGAGCTGGAATCTGTTGCGTCTGAAAGGAATCTGGAAGCAAACAGGGCTGAAACCCATAATTAATCAGAAACGGAGAGCTCCCAGATGAAGAATTGACCGCACAGTTCCTGGCGAACTCTGCCCAAGGCAACAAGTCGGACCAATTATCATGATGGTCAGTAACGAAACAACGGAGAAATTGTTCCAAGCCCTGATTAGCTCGTTCAGCAGCTCCATTGGTCTGGGGATGGTAGGCAGAGGAGAAGGACAACTCTATGCCCATCTGTTGGCAAAATGCCCTCCAAAATCTCGACACAAACTGGCTCCCCCTGTCAGACACCAGTACCCTAGGCACTCCATGCAACCGGAATACTTCTCTGGCGAACACCATTGCCAATTCCTTAGCCGAAGGAAGGCCACGGAGGGGCACGAAATGAGCCATTTTAGAAAACCTGTCCACCACCATGAATATAAAGGAATACCCCTTAGACATAGGCAATTCTCCCATAAAATCAATGGAAACATGAGACCAGGGGCGTTCGCCATTAGGCACCGGCTGAAGCAAGCCCACTGGGAGATGTCTCGGGGTCTTAGCGCGGGCGCAGGTGGCACAGGCATTCGTAAATTCGGCACAATCGTTTCTCATGGAAGGCCACCAAAATAACTGAGAAAGGGACCATAACAATTGGTCTCTACCAATATGTCCCGCAGCCTTAGAGGAATGGTAGGTTTCGAGCAGCCTAGTACGAAATGATTCAGCGACAAAACATTTGCCCACTGGGGTTTCATGGGGAGCGGACCCCTGAGAGGCCAGGATCTCCTCCCCTAGAGGAGAAGTGATACTCGTGCGTATAGTAGCCAGTATTCTATCAGGTTGGATGATAGGTGCTGGTGCTTCCACTCTGTCACTGTCGGCCTCAAATTGTCTTGACAGTGCATCAGCCCTGATATTTTTTGACCCTGGTAAATATGATACAATGAAATTAAATCGAGACAGGAACAGTGCCCACCTGGCCTGACGAGAGGACAATCTCTTGGCCTCCGAGAGATAGGTCAGATTTTTATGATCTGTTAGGATTAAGACAGGATTCTTAGTACCTTCAAGCAAATGACGCCATTCCTTAAGAGCGAGGATAATGGCCAATAATTCTCTGTCACCTATCTCATAGTGGCTTTGAGTGACAGTCAACTTTTTACAGAAAAACCCACAAGGTCTGAGAGTTCCACCTTTCTCGTGTCGCTGCGAAAGTACTGCCCCGACCCCAATATCTGAGGCATCAACCTCTAACGTAAATGGAAGTAGAGGATTGGGGTGGGATAACACAGGAGCCGCAGCAAATGCCAGCTTCAAATTCTCAAAGGCTTTCTCAGCAGATACCGGCCAACAAGAAGGATTAGCACCCTTGTGCGTAAGATCGGACAGAGGTTTGACAATGGAAGAAAAGTTCTTAATAAACCTCCTATAATAATTAGCGAAACCCAGGAAACGCTGTATGGCTTTAAGACCCTTGGGTTTTGGCCATTGTAGGACAGCTGACAACTTTTCTTTGTCCATGGCAATGCCATCATTGCCAATTATGAACCCCAAGAATGGCACACTGGTTCTATGAAACTCACATTTTTCCATTTTACAAAATAATTTGTTCTCACGGAGTCGTAGCAATACTGCGGATACATCTTTGATGTGCTGTGCCATGTTTTGGGAGTAAATCAGTATATCGTCGAGGTACACCACAACACATGTCTGTAACATATCTCTCAGAACATCGTTTATCAGTTCCTGGAAAACTGCGGGTGCATTACATAGCCCAAAAGGCATTACTAGATACTCGTAGTGCCCAGCTCGAGTATTAAAGGCAGTTTTCCACTCATCACCAGCTCGAATGCGAACCAGATTGTAAGCGGCCCGTAGGTCCAATTTGGTAAATATCGAAGCGCCCTTAAGCCTGTCAAAAAGCTCGGTGATGAGTGGTATTGGGTATGCGTTTTTTGCCATTAGTTTATTCAAGCCCCGGTAGTCAATGCATGGTCTTAATTCGCCATTTTTCTTTTTTACGAAAAAGAACCCAGCCCCAGCTGGAGAGGTAGATTTTCGTATGATCCCTCTAGCAAGGGCATCAGAAATGTAATCCTCCATAGCCTTATTTTCATCACAAGATAATGGATAAGTGCGTCCTTTTGGAGGTACTGCACCAGGCTGCAATTCAATGCAACAATCATAAGGTCTATGCTGGGGTAGTAAACTAGCCTCTCCTTTGCTAAAAACATCGCCAAACTGTTGGTACACATCCGGTATAGCAGAGGAGGTGCACATGACCTTAATAGGCTGGATGACGCACTTGTCCATACAAAACTGGGACCAAGCAGCAATTTCACACTTTTTCCAATCAAATTGTGGGTTATGTAACTGTAACCACGGAAATCCCAATATTACCGCATGGTGCGGAGAATTAATCAGTTGAAACTGCTGCTGTTCTCTGTGAAGTGCCCCAATAGTCATAGACAATGGCATAGTTTCAAATATAACCTGAGGCGGTTCTAAGGGTCTACCATCAATCGCTTCAATAGTCAAGGGGTTTTCTCTTTCAATGCGCGGAACTCCGTGCAATTCAGCAAAGGTATTATCCATAAAATACCCTGCTGCACCAGAGTCAACCAAGGCCAAAACCTCCACAGAGCATTGTGCCCAAGACAATACCACCTGTATGGTGGGTTTCATTGTGCCCGACACTGGGGACGATTGTACACCACCTAGGGCCTGTCCCCCAAGGTACCCTAGGTGTGTGCGTTTCCCGGACGTACCGGACAGGAATTTAGCAAGTGCCCTTTTTTACCGCAGTATAAACATAACCCTTGTTTTTTGCGATATAGTCTCTCTGCCTTGGTTAGTCTAGTGAAGCCTATTTCCATAGGTTCACTTGTTTCCCGTACTGGTTCACTAGACTTCAATGCCAAGGGAGGGATGGGTGGGCAAAACATGCTACTAGGCTCATTATTTTTTGACCGTAACTTACGATCTCTGGCAATTGATCTCTCACGTATTCTGGAGTCAATTATCATAACATACTCAATGTAATCATCTAGATCAATAGGTAGATCTTTAGCAGCGATTTCGTCTTTAATGTGGTCATTCAGGCCTTGAGAGAAGGCTGCCAAAAATGCCTCGTTATTCCAACCTACCTCTGCTGCCAATGTGCGGAATTCGATGGCATAGTCGCCCACTGTACGCCTGCCCTGTTGTATCTCCATAAGGCGTTTGGCAGCAGAGGTGGTTCTACCAGGAGGCTCAAACACTCTTCGAAAGGAACGCACAAATTCACTAAAGTTCTTAGTACAAGGTTTAGCATTCTCCCACAAGGGGTTAGCCCAAGCCAATGCTCTGCCAGTGAGCAGTGATATCGTGAACCCCACTTTACTACGATCATTGGGAAATGCGTGTGCCGTCAATTCCATAAAGATTTCGAGTTGGTTGATGAACCCTCTGCAGAGACTAGGGTCACCATCATATCTTAGCGGCAAGGGTGCAGAAGCCGTTAACCCTTTAACAGTACCCCCTAGGGGTCTGGTATCACTTTCCTGTGTCTGACTTGGCGAGACCACCGGGCTAGAGCTAGATTGGTCAGCAGGTACCGTGCGTTCAAGGATCGTTTGAATTGCAACTGCCAACTGATCCAAACGTTGCTCGAGCACATCCATCCTCCAATGGATATTCTGTGCGTTACCTTCACCCTTGCTGTCTGAGGTCATGGCCCTTTCGTACTGTCACGGTTTATATGACTCTCAGACACAAGTTTTAGGTAAAAAAAATAAATTTTATTGAAATAATAAATTGATAACTTAGGATGGCAATAACATACATATATATATATATACAGAATATAGCACAGACAGAAGGCAGACTCTACCGGTCCTGTCAATATACCGGACAGGACAGTCTTTAGGCTCTACCGGCCTTGCCAATACCGGGTAAGGCAACCTGCAGATGGAATAGCATAACGGTTTTACCGGCCTTACCAAATTACCGGGCAAGGCAGCCTCAATAGATACACAATGTAGGCTCTACCGGCCCTGCCAATACCGGGTAAGGCAACCTCAGATGGAATGTGGCAAAAGGTTCTACCGGCCTTACCAATACCGGGCAGGGCAGCCCAGAGATAATAGCAGCAGTCAGATGAAACTGGCAAATAGCAGAATCGTTAAGCAGCAAGGCTTAGGAGCAAACCAGCGTCCGCACGCTGGGACCAACACCGAATAGTATAGCCGTAGGCTTAGCGAGCAAACCAGTGACCGCACACTGGAGTAACAAGCGAGTAGTATAGCCGCAAGGCTTAGGAGCAAACCAGCGTCCGCACGCTGGGACCAACACAGAATTGTATAGCCGATAGGCTTTGGAGCAAACCAGTGAACGCACACTGGTGTAACAAGTGAGTTTGTAAAGCCACAAGGCTTAGGAGCAAACCAGCGTCCGCACGCTGGGTCCAACACAGATTTGTAGAGCTGATAGGCTTTGGAGCAAACCAGTGACCGCACACTGGTGTAACAAGTGAGTTTGTATAGCCGCAAGGCTTAGGAGCAAACCAGCGTCCGCACGCTAGGACCAACACAGATTAGTATAGCTGATAGGCTTTGGAGCAAACCAGTGACCGCACACTGGTGTAACAAGTGAGTTTGTATAGCCGCAAGACTTAGGAGCAAACCAGCGTCCGCACGCTGGGACCAACACAGATTTGTATAGCTGATAGGCTTTGTAGCAAACCAGTGACCGCACACTGGTGTAACAAGCGAGTTTGTATAGCCGCAAGGCTTAGGAGCAAACCAGCGTCCGCACGCTGGGACCAACACAGATTTGTATAGCTGATAGGCTTTGGAGCAAACCAGTGACCGCACACTGGTGTAACAAGCGAGTTTGTATAGCCGCAAGGCTTAGGAGCAAACCAGCGTCCGCACGCTGGGACCAACACGGAATTGAGCAATGTCACCAACGCGACCAGGCAGAAGGTCGCCAGGATACTGAAGACAGGTGATGAGATGACAGGAACCAGCAACCCTCAGTCAGGTCAGCAAACAGCAGGGAAGAAGTTCAGCAGTAACTGCAACACCAGAGACTAGGCCGGAACCAGGACTGGAGTAACTCAGCATCCAGGAAACACTGGAACAGTAGAGATCAGGAACTCAGGAACACAGGAGATCAGGAACTCAGGAACACTGGAACAGGGGCCCAGCTATCACTAGCATAGTGATAGCAAGAATGTCAGAAACAACACGAAAGGGCACTCAAAGGGTGCCCAATCCAGGTTTAAATAGGCAATAAGAGGCGGGCTATCTGCAGACAGCCAATAGCAGCCCCCTAGTGGTGACAGACAAGGAACTGCAGCAAATCACGGGCACCGTGATACCGTGGCAGACGCTCTGCTACGGGTTTTTGCACGAGTGGGGTTCCCACAGGAGATCCTCTCCGACCAGGGAACCCAGTTCACAGCCGATGTTACCCAGCAGCTGTGGAAACTGTGTGGGATCAGAGCCATACATAGCTCCCCATATCACCCCCAGACTAATGGACTGTGCGAGCGGTTCAATGGAACTCTGAAGCAGTTACTGCGTGCCTTTACAGCATCCCACCGGGATTGGGAGAGGTACCTGCCGCATCTTCTGTTCGCTTATCGGGAGGTGCCCCAGGAATCCACCGGATTCTCTCCCTTTGAACTACTGTACGGGAGGAGGGTACGAGGGCCCCTGGACTTGATTAAAGCCCACTGGGAGGGGCAAACCGGAGTAGCAGAGACCCCTATTCTTGAGTACGTACTAGCATTTAGGGACCGTCTGAAGGAGCTCACTGCCTTAGTGCGGGAGAATCTTCAGGGTGCCCAGGGCCGGCAGAAAAGCTGGTACGATCGTACCGCTCGGAACCGGACTCTGGAAGTGGGACAGAAGGTGCTGGTTCTTAAACCTACCAAGCAGAATAAATTGCAGGCGTCTTGGCAGGGACCGTATAGGGTAGTGAAGCAGCTCTGTGATACCACCTACCTAGTGGCTAAATGCTCAGATGAAAGGCTCCAAAGAACCTTCCATGTGAACATGCTGAAGGCCTACCAAGAGCGGCCAGAGGAGATTTCTGCAATATGTGCCCCTGCCACGGAGGATCCAAAGGATCTTCCGCTCCCCGAATTGCCCCAGCAGGAGCCCGACCCAGTAGGGATAGAGGCTGTCAGGGTCGCTGACTCGTTGGAAGCCTCCAAGCAACGCCAAGTTCAGGAAGTGTTGTCCAAACATAGGGCTATGTTCTCCCCGGTTCCCGGGTAAACCACCCTGGCCGTACATCCAGTGGACACCCCGGGACAGGCGCCCCTACGGCAGGCGGCCTACCGGGTCCCCGACTCAGTTAGGGAAGGAATGAGAAAGGAGATATGGGAAATGCTAGATCTAGGGGTCATTGAACCCTCCACCAGTCCCTGGGCCTCCCCGGTAGTGCTGGTCCCCAAACGGGATGGCACCACCCGCTTTTGTGTGGATTACAGCAAGCTAAATGATCGTACCACAACAGACGCCTACCCTATGCCCCGGGTAGACGAACTGTTGGACCGTATTGCCCGAGGGAAATTCCTCACCACCTTAGATTTATGCAAGGGATATTGGCAGATTCCGCTGGAGCCCGGGGCTGTTCCCAAGTCAGCGTTCATCACCCCATTCGGCTTGTACCAGTTTAGGGTCATGCCGTTTGGGATGAAGAACGCACCAGCCACGTTCCAGCGGATGATAGATAGGATACTTGACGGTCTTCAGGATTATGCCTGTGCTTACCTAGACGATGTGGCCATCTACAGCGATACCTGGGAGGACCACCTGGTTCACCTAGATACCGTTCTAGATCGCATCCAAGATGCAGGTCTGACCCTGAAGCCTGAAAAGTGTGTGATAGGGGTAGCGGAAGTCCCCTACCTGGGTCATCGGGTAGGGTGCGGGCAGCAACGACCCGACCCGGCCAAGATCGAAGCAGTGGCTCGCTGGCCCGTTCCCCGCACCAAGACTCAGGTGTTGGCATTCCTGGGGACTGCAGGGTACTATAGGCGTTTTGTCCCAGACTACAGTTCCATAGCCAAGCCCCTGACGGACCTGACAAAAAAGAAACTGCCCCGACAGGTCCAGTGGTCCCCTGAGTGTGAAGTAGCCTTTCAAAAACTAAAACAAAGTCTTGTATCAGCTCCTGTGCTGGCAGCACCTGACCCAAACAAACGCTTCTCTGTTCACACAGACGCCTCTGCTTTTGGATTGGGAGCCGTACTAAGCCAAGTGGGACCTGATGGTCGGGAGCATCCGGTGGTCTACATTAGCCGAAAACTGCTGCCCCGGGAAGTGGGGTACGCCACCGTGGAAAAGGAGTGTCTGGCCTTGGTATGGGCCCTCAAGAAACTGCAGCCCTATTTGTATGGTCGCTCCTTTACGGTCCTCACCGATCACAACCCTTTAACCTGGCTTAATCGAGTATCCGGGGATAATGGCAGACTATTGCGATGGAGCCTAGCCTTGCAGCCCTATAATTTTACGATCCAATACCGACCGGGCAGCCAAAACGGAAATGCAGATGGCTTGTCCCGTCAGTCGGAGCTGGAGACATAGGAAGACTTTGTTCCGGTCAGCCCCAAGTAGACCCGTGGAGGATCTAGCCGGGTCTGCCGGACTGGAGGGGGGGAGCCATGTTACGGGTGTGGGTTGTGTGATGGAACGCCATCACTTGTGAACCAGGGGCTCTTTTGGTTTGGGGGGGGGGCCTGGACTGGAAGCAGCCATTTGGCCATACAGAATCATGGGCCAAACTACAAAATGGAGAAGGGTGTCAGCCAGACTCCAGGGTGGCACTAGGCCTGAGACCCTATTATGTATTGGGGGGTGGGGCAGTGACTACCTGGGACTGTATCTGGAGACTGGGAGTCAAATGTCCTATTGCCTCACCCATTGTGTGCTGTGTTATTGTTTAAATGCAAAGTAGGTTTCCTGGGGTTATGTGCTTCCATTTGTTGGTTTGGGAAACTGATTGTATTATGTCAGTCACTGATGTAATTACCTGAGCAGACCTGATAGAGGGCTGTGTGTTTTGTATTCTATTGTGTGTTAATGTATTTAAGTCTCAGCAAGACTGGTGGTGTTGTGAATCTTATTTGCTATTGGTTGACTGTGATCACAAACCTGTATATAAACCTTGTTTGTGTCCAAATAAAGAGTTCTTGTTCTACCCTCAACACTGGTCCTGTCTAGTGATTGAGGGAACCAGCGATACCAGAGCTGAAGTTTGGGAGGCAGTGGTACTGCGACAGCTGGCGTGACGGTGGTACTGACCTGCTGTACTGGGACTCACGTCACATGAAGAAATTCTAGAGAAAACCAAATGCACCATAGGAAACAAATACTGATCCCCCAAAATGCCCGATGATTTAAATAAGACTTTTAACCTCTTGAATTCTAGAAGTCTCTAGTGAAATGCACTGGAGACTTATCTAACAGTCAAAGGGTTAACCATTTGAGTGCCAGAAGGGCACGCAATGCATTCTGTATCCCTCTGGCACTCAAAGGGTTAAAAATCCCCATTGAAATCACCTGTAATTTTTTTTGTCACCTATGGTGCAATTGGTTTATTCCAGAATTTCTTCAAAGAACACTAATGTCAAACGATAAAAGGGTCCCTGTTACCTGTATTCAGGGAAAGTAGCATATCGAATGTTTTTAACCCATCTATTGCCAGAGGGTTATCTAACACATTGCATGGCAATCAAAGGGTTAACATTTTCTGGGGCACTCTATGCAGAAGATGAAGCCCTCATCTGGAACCTCACTTAATCCCAAAGCAGCAGCCATCTTCCTTGTTTGAGGCTGTTGGTTAGCAGGATGACGCATGGCAGGCTTCTGTATGGCCTATACTTCTCTATGGTTGTGCCTCTGGAAGTAGCTGTACATCAAAGAGCATTCCTTTTGTGTTTTTTTTCCAGAAAATATTTTATATGGCCGCCTCATCTCCCATCGTAGCAGTGGCTACAAGGTTTCAAATCTGGGCTCCATCTTGTGTAGGAGCCCCTCCAAATATCTGAGAAGTCTCCAGGATGCATATTTTATTGAATAAAAGTGTTATTGTCCCTTTCACTATTTCTTAGTATATCAGCCTCAGTGAGAAAATATGGGGGCTGCTCCACTGGGGACAAATTCCAATTGAATCTGCAAAGCATTGGAGAATTTTAACATTCTAGGGGTTAAAATCCACATTGAAATAAATAGTACTGTTTATTTCTTCCCATGGTGCAGCTGGTTTGCTACAGAATTACTCCAGTTCTAGTACATTAGGCCCACTGAGGCTTATGTATGCTATACTAAATAGAACTGGGCGGAGTTAAAGTAAGGGTCAATGCAATGGCATAGTGTGTCTTGTGACCATTTTGTTATGGATAATGGGACAGAATTCTCCATATACACTAAGATTTATGTATGCAGGGAGAGGGGGCACTTTATCTGTTAGCATACCTCCTAAGTGTCCCTCTTTAGACCCAAATCCTTCTGTCCCTCTTTCCCACCCTGATGTCCCTCTGTTTAGGAGATCAGACTGTGTGGTGTGTATGTAAGTGAATCATGTTGCTCAGCAGCAATAAAACTTACATTATTGTTTGTTTAAACGTCAGTATATGTGTTTATAAATTAGTCTGTGTAACTAAACTACGTTGGTCTTATTATAAGTCATTTATTAGGTTACACAAGGAGCCGTCAATAGGTCATGAAATAACCTAAATATTTTTGGTAATGCCCCGCCCCCCAGCCCCACCTCCAGCCACACCTCCTAAAACACAAGTGTCCCTCTTTGGCAATTAAAGTAGATCTATCACATATAGAAAAGTAATGCTCATTAGTTACAGCATTTAGCGAAAAAGTTAAACATGTTAGTCATTTTTGAAAAAAACCTGTTCTCTGTGCAAAAATTCAAGTTTAAAAGGTGCCCAGCAGCATACTTCCGCTTGCCTTACAGAGGCTGCTCCTGTCCCATTACCCAGCATCCTCGGATGACGGAGGATGTCTGTCTCTAAGCTGGAGCGATCTCATTGGCTAGATATCGATCTCTGCCAATGAGATCGCTCCAGCTTACAGAAAGAAAGCCTCCGTCATCGGAGGATAATGGGTAGTGAGACTGGAGCAGAGACAGTGCTGCAAGCAGGAAGTAGGCTGCTGGGCACCTTTTGAACTTGAATTTTTGCGCAGATAATTAAATAAAAAAAAAATGACTAACGTTTAACTTTTTCGCTAAATGCTCTAACTAATGAAATCCTGAATAACACCTCCATTCTCTATATCTGTTGAAGGATCCACAATTTACCCTGTAGACAAGGCCCGCTGCCTCGGGGTAACTTTAGACTCTTCTCTTTGCTTCTCCTCCCACATTAATGACGTAACCAAAACCTGTCGCTTCTTTCTTCGGAATATAGATAAAATCCGGCCGTTCCTCTCTCACTCTACAACAGACACCCTCATGCATGCATGCATCCTTTCTTGTCTGGACTACTGAAACTCTTTATTTATTGGTCTTCCAACTAACCATATCGCTCCTCTTCAATCAGTTCTTAATTCAGCCACCAGAAGACTCTTCCTCTCCTCCAGAACAGTACTCACCCCACCACTTTTAAAATCACTGTCATGACTTCCCATAAAGCAGCGTATCACATTCAAAATCCTCCTCATTATCTTCAAGGCTCTCCATCACTTGTCCCCACCTTATATTTCATCTCTGAGATACCGCCATATTCCTGCACGCCCACTACTCACCACTCATGGTGGACGACTCTCTGCCCCTTTAACCACTATCACTGTTTCACGACTGAAGGCTTTCTCCCTTGCTGCTCCTTACCTCCGGAATGCCCTACCACCAGGTATTCGCCAAGCATCAACGCTCAACAACTTTAAATCAAAACTAAAAGAGCACCTTTTAAATATAGCAACAGTGTAATATGAAAACAGTATCTCATATGTCAAAAACTGCACTTCCTCCTCTACCAGATTGTATCTGTATGTCACCCATCCTATACTTAGATTGTAAGCTCTACGGGGCAGGGACCTTTCATCCTCATGTATACTCACCTGTTGTTCCCCTTATGATTGTCTTTATAAGTACTTAATCACCGCACTTATTGTACCCCTTCTATATCAAATGTAAACTGTAAAGTGCCAAGTACACTGGTTGGCGCTATATAAATAAAATATACAATACAATACAATAATGAGCATTACTTTTCTATATGTGATAGATCCACTTTAATGTTGGGAGGTATGCATTAGTATGTAAGGTTGATGTAATGTTGGAGATGTGTTAGTGAGGGCAAGTGACAAAGCAGAGAGGATTTGCTCAGACCTCCGGCCCAAGAACACCACCAGCATTCCCTTAACCTATTGAGTGCCATAAGGATGCACATTGTACAATCCAATAACACTGAAAAGGTTATAACCATACCTGGGAATTTTTGGGGGGAGAAAAATGACACGATTTGCATCAAAAAGGGGCAAGCTTAATCGCAAGTGTTGGGGGGAGATTATAACATAAAGACAAAGTATAATGAATAGACTGAGGAAAGAGGGGGATAGGGTTGCCACCCAGCTGGTATTTTACTGGCAGGCCGGTAAAAAATTGGCTTCTGTCCAATGTTAAGTTTATGGAGGGAATGCCATGGCCAGTATTTTTTTGAAGAAAACGTGTCAACCCTAGAGTGGGAGGAACAGATCAGGAAGGACCAATAGTGAGCAGAGTTTCATTAGAAACCCCCCACATCTGGAGAATGAGCCTCTGCCCCAGAGACCCGGTAATTAACAACAAAAACCAGAGTATCTGGGTCAAATCCGGAGAGTTCCCAGCTATGGTTATAACATAAAGACTCAATTACCTGGCTTCACAATACGTTTAGAAACTGAGAGAACCAGCAAAGCATCTGTTACATATAGCTCATCTCTTCTGGTTCTGACTGTACATGAAACAGCTAATTGGCTATTTCTAGAACACATTTAACTATCCCCTTATCAGCTGATTCATGTAAATGGAATACTCCCATGGCACTCTGTTTACCTTATGAAGTGCCTAGCGGGTCTTCTGTTTATATGAATCAGCTGATCGGAGAACAGACGTCTGTGGGCAGCTCAACAGCTGCTTGATGTACAGACAGAGTACCCCTCTAGAAGAGTTAAATGGGGCTTTTAATCCCTGCAATGCTAGAGAGGCCTCTCATGTATTGTGAAGCAAAGTGGATGAAGAGCTCTCTGGTATTCAATGGGTTAAACACCACATTTAAAGGGACACTATAATCTAAGAACAACTTTCAAAGTCACCTATGTAATGTGCATACCTGGGAACTCAAGGGTTTGACCCTGAGACTCAGGGTTTGGAACCAAATCTCAGGGTGACGGGCCACATTCTCAGGGTGAGCAAATCCAGTGTGTCCTCCTATATGAGTTACACCAATTTACTGCTTATTTATAGTCCAAATCCTTGACATTTCTAACAGAAAGGCAGGAGGACAAGTCGTGCTTGCCTTATGAGTGTATAAGAAGTTATATCTCAGAACTGTAGCATTTGAAAGGTTCCTCAAAAATTGATTGGATTATCTCTGGTTTAGAGCAAACATTGACATAACACATAGAATCTGCTTTCTTGTGGGCGTTAAGGGTTAATATTTCAAATATCTCAGGGTGAGCTCATTTCAAAAGTTCCCAGGTATGGTAATGTATTAGCTTCTTTATATTTAGAAAACTAGTTTTTGAGTTATTAAGGGCGAGATGTTCAGAAAGTGGTGGTAACTGAAATTGTCTGTAATCAGAATAAAAAAGTTCTTACTCCATGGTCCGTCAATTCTCACACATATTTCCGTCATTTTTTGCATCCAATTCTGCCATCTCCGAAGGGAAAAAGCCATCTTAAAAGTGGGTGTGGTTTAATCTTCCGTCATAATTTAAGGTATTTTCAGAAAAAAATATTCATTTGAACATAATTTTTTTGTCTGATTAACGTCATTTTTTATCGACATAATAAAAGTGTTCTAAACTTGGAGAAGAAAAATTAGTTTCAAAGACAAAAAATGTCTTAGTTTCTTTGAAAATTTTCATTTCAAACACAAAATGAAAGGCAATTTTTAAGATCAGAATTTTTAACAGCAATGTTCAATGAGATCTTCTTACCATCATTTTTAATTCTATAGATGAATTTTCAAACATGACGGATTTACTTCTGAAAATATTGTCCTTCTTTTACCTCCAACTCATGATCCGACAAGTTTTTCATTATGACGACTTTTTGAACATCTCTCCCTTAGAGTTATACTTTATACTAATTAAGACATGCTGTGCAGGCACTCCCTTTCTTATCTCTACATTGCCTCCCTAACACACTGATATTTAACCATTTCAGTGCCAGGGAGGTGGGCAATACATTGCTTAGCAGTGTCAGGGAGTGGCTTGAGATCGCTCCAGCTAAACAGGCAAAAAGCCTCCGTCATTGGAGGAGGCTGGATAGAGGGAGGAGAGCAGAGGCAGAGTGACAGACTGCAGTACACAGCAGGTAATCTCAGTCTGTCCGGAAGTAGGGAGCAGGGCAGTATTTATTCCTTGAATTTCGGCAAAATAACAATGAAAAATAAAATGAAGACACTATAACACATATTCGCTATATAGCCTATTAAGACTAACTTGTTTAGGGGTGACAGTTCCGCTTTAATTAGCACAATCTATACATCTAAACAACTCAGAAACTAGTTTTCTAAATAAAACAACATCTGTATAACAGAGGCAATTTGTGGAACTTTTGTTTGTCCCCTATAGTTAGTTGGTTTGCTTCAAATCTTCTTGTATGACAGCCTCAGAGAGTATGAGACAGTGGAGAGGATCAGTGTGAGAGAGATAAGATATGGGGAGCTGTGTCAGAGAGAAAAATAAAGAGAACAAGGACACAGTGAGAGAGATAAGGTAGGGAGGACACTGAGAGAAGAAAGTCAGAAGGAAAGGCAGGCTAAGAAAGGTAAGGTGCACGGGAAGACAGTAGGAGGACGAAATGAAAGGAAATTGCAAGAAAAACAAGGGGATAAAGTGACAGAAGGAAGAGAGGGGTAGGGGGAGAAGACAAGATGGAAGACTGTGGGGAAGGATTTACAGAGAGAGACAGCATTTACAATAGGATGGCAGTGAAACAGAAAGTGTTACTTTGATAGAGCGAAGGCTTAGAATAATATTCATTAAACAAAATAGGTAGTATTTTGGAGCAAACCAAGTGTACCATAGGTGAAAAAGAAAATTCCCTCTCAACTATATGGGCCTTTTAACTCCTCGAATAATTGTATATGCCTTGATGAGCTCTCTAGCAAAGAAGGGGTTAAACTCCCCTCTTTAATCAATATTGAGAATTTTTACTTGTCCCCTATGGTGCAATTGGTTTGCTCCATAATTGCATTTCTTTAGCTCACTGAATACAGCCTATAAGGTGTTATTCTTGAAGTCTAAAGAGATGTATTTCTGGAGCAAATCAACTCCACCATGGAGGGGGCACATTTAGTATTAGAGAGGTCTCCAATGCATTGCTATGCAGTGAATTGCAGACCCCGATAGAATTCAAGCAGTTAAAAGCTACCATTTAGGTCAATGGGAAATTGAGGAATTTTAATTTTTCCCCTATATTGCAGTTGGTTTGTTCCAGAATTTTAGCTTACTGAATACAGTCCATAGAGCCTTATTTATCAATTCATCTGAACTTGACATATTAACCAGGAGAAAGAAAACCAAGTGGGAATTATGAACTGGGGCCTTACTCATCAAGCTAAAAAGGAGCGGTCTTGAAGCAAACCGTCGCGACTGCACTATGGGGGGGGGACTAAATCCCCATTTAGTTAAATGGGGCATTTAACCCCTTGAATGGTAGGAAGGTCTCCAACACACTGCTTATCAATGTTTTGGAGTCCTCTGTACCATACAGCAATCTGTAAATGTATGTGAATTTGGGGAATTCATATTTGTTCCTTTGGTGTAGCAGGTCTGCTCCAGAACTGCATCATTTTAGTCTCTTCAGTACAGCTCATAGGACCTTATTAATCAAGTTAAGATGCCATAATGGAGAGAACCAACTTTACCACAAGGGATTAAGGAAAATGCTCGCTGAAGTACATCTCTTTAAACTGATTAATAAGGCCCATAATCTATTATTTAGCAGCTGGGGAGATTAAACAGTGGTTGATGGGTGGGAGGAGTAGGGAGAGTGACAAAATGAAATCAATATGGTGACAATGACTTAGTGGCTCATGTCTTAGCTAGCCTATCCTGTCCCTGGGCCTGTAATGTGACAGTGCTCTCACTGTAGGGAATTAAGGAGTCATACATTAGTATAATATGATCTGGCTTGTTATATAATATTATGCTCACAAACGTCTGTGGAACATGTACAGCCCTGCCTGTGTATGAAACAGAGGGTCGGAGGAAGAGATGAAAGACAGTGAGGAGGCAGGAAAGTCAAGAGAATGATACAGTGGAAGTCGAGTGTAAGAGGCAGAATGGCGAAATGGAGTTACAGATGTTATATATAATGACTTTACTCTCGACTGGGATTGTGAGGGCACCATTCAGATTCTGGAGAGATGTGTCTATTAAGAAGAGGGAAAGGAGGGGATATAAGAGTAAGGAGGGAGTATATTGATAGAGGAGGGAGGGAAGAATGTGAGAGAGGAGGGAGAATATGAGGGGGCATTTGGCATAACGGAGAGAGAGAACTTATCTTTGTTCTTTGTTAATGGGAGCAAGCTCCTGCAGTGATTTGCCCATGAGGGCTCAGGGGATAAAAGCCCCCCTGCACCTAGGCATCTGTGACAGGGAAAGTGGGAGAGGGTGTCATAGCAATGAGGTAAGGGATGGTAGTGGAACTGAGGCAGAAGAGAAAGGGTTTGACATCAGGACCCCTCCTCATGCCCCACAGCTACTGATTTCCTAGCATTCAGCTGGGATATCAGTAGAGGTGATGCAAAGCTTCTGGGTCACAGTTTAGCTACACTTGGCCTTGAAGTATCAGGGATGTGGACCATGTGAAATCAGCCTCCATAAACTATAGTTTTGTCCTGCAGGAGCATTGGAAGATGTGTGAAAGCACATGTGAAACAGTAAACATACAGTATTCTCTCACAGCCAGTGCCATTGTTATTTGACTAGTATTTATAGCAGAGACAAAACACAGGATACAAATGTATATGGGTCATTTCATATATTAGCAAACTGATAGCTCGAATTTTCATCCTGCAAGCCCAGCATCTCCTTCCAAGCTGTCCTGTTCATTTGCGGTGCTCAGCTTCCATCTGTAGTCAGAAAACTAAACAGGTGCAATTCTGGAACAAACCATGTGCTCCATAGGGGCCAAATAAGACTTCTCCAAATTACCATTGATTTAAATGGAGCATTTAACCCCTTGAATGCTAGAGGGATCTCCAACACATTGCTACTCTTTGGTTTGGGGACCTTTCAACAATCAAAATTTTCAATAAATAGGAATTTTCATTTGTCCCTTATAGTGCGGTGGGTTTGCTCCAGAATTTTTCAGTTTAGCTTCCTCAATATGGCCTATTTCCTGAATTCATCCCCCATGTGCCCTACCCTCCATAAGTTAACATTGTGCCCACCACACATTACCCATTTCCTGTGTTACCCCAATATACCCCCTCTCCCTGCACTATTAATGCACTCCTGTGCTCCCCTCTCTAACAAAACACTCTGCCTGCACTCCCCTCTACCTCCACTAGTTATAAATTCTGCCTGCGCTCCCTTTCCCTGCACTGTTACTGCAGTGCACCCTACCTGCACTCCCCTCTACCTGTATTATTAATGCACCCTGTCTATACTCCCCTCTACCTGCATTATTAATGCACACTGCTTGCACTCGTCTCCCTTCACTTATATACACCTGTCTGCATTGCCCTCTCTGTGTACTATTAAAGCATACTGCCTACGCTTAACTCTCACTACAGTAATAAGGTGCCCTTCCTGCCATGCCTTCTCCTTTTAATAACAATACATCCTACCTGCATCCTCTCTCCCAGAATTAATAATGCACCCTGCCTGCACTCCCCTCTCCCTGCACCAACAATGTACCCTGCCTGCACTCCCCCCCTCTGCACTAATTGCGCACCCTGTCTGTACGCCCCATCTGTGTACCAATAATACACTCTGCTTACCCCTCTGGACCTCAAATGGTTAAATCAGTGCTATTTGTATGAGGGAGCCAGT
The DNA here is from genome assembly GCA_037306005.1 of Rhinophrynus dorsalis. Classification (NCBI taxonomy): domain Eukaryota; kingdom Metazoa; phylum Chordata; class Amphibia; order Anura; family Rhinophrynidae; genus Rhinophrynus; species Rhinophrynus dorsalis. The sequence goes on from CM074719.1 coordinate 296,192,876, forward strand.
GGGAGACATTGTGTTCGTCTTGTGCGTGTTCATGCATTGATATCATTAAGCTGTTTATATTAACCCTTTGAATGCCACAGGGCTATGCAACACATTGCTAAGCTCAAAGGGTTAATGACTCCATGAGGACTGATTGGAGGATCTCTGGATTACAGTAATCAGAAACATAACACAGAAAATGTATATTATATAACCTTGTGCGATAGCTCAGTGATAAACACCCTAACTACAGAACATGTTCAATCTTCAACTATGTAGGTTCGAATTCCAGCAGGGTTAACTCAGCCCTTCATCCTTCTGAGGTTGATAAATGAGTACCACTGATTGGGTAATAACAGCATCTGTTATATATCTGTTGATTCAGTTAATTCCGAGAGTGTATGCTGAAAGTGCATTGAGTCCCACTGGGAGAAAGGGTGCTGTATAAATACTTGTTGTTATTATTATTATAAGAATTAATATTTACAAGGTCTCAGAGTCAGCTAATTTTGAATGCTCCCAGGCAGTGCTCATAATTTCCACTCACCACTAGCCAATGGCGAGTGAAAATGTAGCCCTGGCGAGTAGAAATTGAGCCCTGGTGGGTATGTTATGGCTTGCAGTGGCGAGTAACTTTTCAGGTCTGGCTAGTAGCAAAGGACTTCAAATTTTAAGCCCTGCTCCCAGGTATGATAGTGTACTCTGCCTGCATCCCCTCTCACTGCACTAATGATCTGCCATGCCAGACCTCCCCTCGTTAATAATGCACCCTGCCCGCTATACCATCTTAGTTCACTAATAATGCATACCTAAACTCCCTTCTCTGTTCACTAATAATGCATACCTAAACTCCCTTCTCTGTTCACTAATAATACATACCTAAACTCCCTTCTCTGTTCACTAATAATGCATACCTAAACTCCCTTCTCTGTTCACTAATAATCATACCTGGGAACTTTTTACTTGGGGCTGTCCAGCCCTCTATTGCAGACGAGGGTAGAGAAATGACGCGATTTGCATAATTAAAAAGGGGCGGGGTTTAATAACGCAGAGGGGCGGGACTAATAAACATAAAAAAAACCCATATAGAATGGACTAGGGAAGGGGTAGAAGAAGGCGCAGAGTGGGTGGAACGGAGTGGGACTGAGCACAAGTGGGCAGGGTTTCCTCACATCCGGAGAACCTTACTCTGCCCCGGAGACCCGGTAATTCATTGTCAAACCCGGAGTCTCCGGGGCAAAACCGGAGAGTTCCCAGGTATGCTAATAATGCACCCAGTTTCCTCTCCCCACTCTCTGAACCAATAATAAATCCTACTTGCTCTTCTGTGTCTTACTAATAATGCACACTAACAGCATTTCCCTCTCTCGTCAATAATAATGCATCCTTCCTGCCCTCCCCTTTCAGAGCAATAATAATGCACCCCTGCACTTCCCTCTCCCTGCAATAATAATGTACCTTGCCTGCCCTACCCTTTTAGTATACTAATAATGCAAACTGCCTGTCCTCCCCTCAACCGTCAGTACATCCTACCTGCTCTCCCCAACTCTGCAATAATCATGTACCCATACTTACCAACATAAAAAAGTCTCAGGTACACTTTTCCCCTGTGCAGACTTATTACAAAATGTTACTCATGATCCACGGTCCTTTGTAGCTTGATTCCAACAGAAAACATCTCACAAGAGATTAAAACTGCACTTCTACAGCAGAACATACATTACCCTCAGTGCTATATGAAATTGTTCAAATAATGTTAATATATAGTGAAGCTCATAACCTCATACCTCCCAAGTGTCCCTCTTTAGGAGGGACAAGCCCTCTTTTAGACCCAAATCCCCCTGTCCCTCTTTCTCACCCTGATGTCCCTCTTTTTAGGAGATCAGACTGTGTGGTGTGTATATAAGTGAATCATATTAATCTACAGCAATAAAACTCACATTATTGTTTGTTTAAATGTCATTCTATGTGTTTATAAATTAGTTTGTGTAAATAAAATACATTGGTGTTGTTATAAGTCATTTATTAGGTTACACAAGGAGGTGTCAATAGGTCATGAAATAGCCTAAATATTCTCGGTAATGCACTGCCCACCAGCCACACCCCCAGCAACACCCTCTAAAACACAAGTGTCTTTGGCCTTTTGAAATGTTGGGAGGTATGTAACCTATTAACTTTTTAATGACAAGCACACAGAATATTGGGTTGAAATTCAGTTTTAAAACCAGGGACAAAATCAGGAACAACAGGTTGAATGGACAGGGAGCCAAAACTAGAAACTGTCCCTGTAAATGGGGAACAGTTGGAAGGTATGTGTACCTTGCCTGCACTCCCCTCTCAGTTCACTAATAATGCACCCTTCCCGTCCTTCCCTCTATCTCCAATTATAATGCACCCTTCCTTCTCTCCCTCTCTTTACTAATAATGTGCCCTTCCTGCACTACCCTCTTTCTCTATTAATAATGCATTCTGCCTTTACCATTCAGTGCAATAATGCATTTTACCTCCCCTCCCTGTGCTATTAATACATCCTGCCTGTCCTCCCCTCTGTGTGCTAGTAGTGCACCCTGCCTGCCCTCCCTTCTCTGTGTCCAATAATGCATCCTGCCTGCCCTCCCCTCTCTGTGTCCTAATAATTCATCCTGCCTGCCCTCCTCTCTGTGTCCTAATAATGCATCCTGCCTGCCCTCCCCTCTGTGTTCTAATAATGCATCCTGCCTGCCTTCTCCTCTGTGTGCTAATAGTGCACCATGCCTGTCCTCCCCTCTGTGTGTCCTAATAATGCATCCTGCCTGCCTTCTCCTCTGTGTGCTAATAGTGCACCATGCCTGTCCTCCCCTCTGTGTGTCCTAATAATGTATCCTGCCTGACCTCTCTGTGTCCTAATAATGCATCCTGTCTGCCCTCCCCCATCTGTGTCCTAATAATTCATCCTGCCTGCCCTCCCCTCTGTGTCCTAATAATTCATCCTGCCTGCCCTCCCCTCTGTGTTCTAATAATGCATCCTGCCTGCCTTCTCCTCTGTGTGCTAATAGTGCACCATGCCTGCCCTCCCCTCTGTGTGTCCTAATAATGCATCCTGCCTGCCCTCCCCTCTCTGTGTCCTAATAATGCATCCTGCCTGCCCTCCCCCATCTGTGTCTAGGGTTGCCACCCAGCTGGTATTATACTGGCAGGCTGGTAAAAAATTGGCTTCTGTCCAATGTTAAGTCTATGGAGGGAATGCCATGGCCGGTATTTTTTTTAAGAAAAGGTGGCAACCCTATCTGTGTCCTAATAATGCATCCTGCCAGCCCTCCCCTCTGTGTCCTAACGAGGCACCCTGCCTGCCCTCCCTTCTGTGTGCTAATAGTGCACCCTGCCTGCCCTCCCGTTGTGTGCTAATAGTGCACTGTGCCTGCCCTCCCCTCCCCTCTGTGTGCTAATAGTGCACCTTGCCTGCCCTCCCCCTGCCTACCCTCCCCTCTGTGTGCTAATAGTGCAACCCGCCTTTCCCTTTCAGTGCAATAATGCATTTTACCTCCCATCCCCATGCTATTAATGCATCCTGCCTGCCCAGGGCCGGCCCAAGACATTGTGCTGCCTGGGTCCAAGGATGAAATGCTGCCCCCCCCCCAAACCACGCCCACCAAAACACACCACATCCATAATTATATTAACCTCTATCCTGCCTCGAAAACCACATAGAACTGAAATGTTTCATGAGAAGGGCGGGGGGATAAATATGATTAAGAAATGTTGGTTATAGCAAGAGAGAGTGGTGTATCAGGTTCAGTGCCCAGCATAGCGGCCCCACTGGGAAACCGTGGACTGATAGGCTGGGGAGATTACACATCATATAAGCAGTTCCTCAAATAGTAAGGTGACCAGATTTTTTAATGAAATCCGGGGACATTTTTTTTCTCCACATGCTGTCTACAACCACACGCTGTCCACACACTGCACAACCTGTACAACCAACACACTACCCACACTCTGTACACCCTCATACCCTGTTCACCCTTCACACACTGTCCACCCTGCCCCCCTCCAAACTGCCCACGCGTTCCACCCTGCCCACCTCCACACTGCCCACATTGTCCACTTGCACTCACTGCCCACCCTGTCTTCCTCCAAACACTGCCCACCTACACATTGTCCAAGTCCACACTGCCCACATTGTCCACCTCAAAACTAACCCCCCACACTGCCCAACTCCACATTGTCCAACTCCACACTGCTCACCTCCACACTGCCCACATTGTCCACTTGCACTCACTGCCCACCCTGTCTTCCTCCAAACACTGCCCACCTACACATTGTCCAAGTCCACACTGCCCACATTGTACACCTCAAAACTAACCCCCCACACTGTCCAACTCCACATTGTCCAACTCCACACTGCTCACCTCCACACTGCCCACATTGTCCACTTTCACTCACTGCCCACCCTGTCTTCCTCCAAACACTGCCCACCTCCACATTGTCCAAGTCCACACTGCCCACATTGTCCACCTCAACACTAACCCCCATATTGCCCACACTGTCCAACTCCACATTGTCCACCTCCACACTGCTCACTTCAGCACTGTCCATCTCCCCACACACTGTCCACCGTCCACATTGCCAACCCTGTCCTCCTCAACACCTTGTCCTCCTCCCCACTCTGCCCACCTCCACGTTGCCCACACTGTCCATCTCGCAGTGCGAATAGGCATACAACATGAAAGAAAGATTATACTGGACAGCGGGCACATCTAATGCCATCCGTACGGGTAACTTACTGTCAGGCACAGCAGCTGCAGATGTGCATGCGGTTCTGCTCTGCCTCTTCCACTGCACCCCTATAGATGTTCGCCTGGCCCTGCGCTGCATATTTAGTTGTAAAGTAGATCTGGGGACACATTCTAGCTGGGGACAGTACACTCAATCCGGGGACTGTCCCTGGATACCGGGGACGTATGGTCACCCTATCAAATAGTAAACTGTTCCGGCAGAGACTGGGCAGACTTTTATGAAGCAAGGTCTGCCCAGTGTCTGCCGGAGCCATGCTCCCGGACGCACTGTGCACGAAATATCATGCCCTGTCAGAGTGTCGCCTGGGTCCATGGACCCACCAGGGCTCATGTAAGGGACGGCTCTGATTATTGGTCATAAGATAAAAAAAAAAAAAATCAAGAAAAGTAAAAGGTATATCAGATGCACAAAGCGCCTTATAGTAGGCTCAAGAACACTATAGCCAAAAAGACAAATTAGACAAATTATTGATTGGGGGGAGGCTTACCCATGCAAATGATAGTGTTTTATGTGTGAATAGATTATATTGTTAACAGCAACGCTGTTAAAGCTGTAAAAATATAACACTTAAGATAAATATATAGTTGTCCTGTGCATTAGCTGCATATATTAACCCCTGGAATGCTTACTTGCGTAGTGGATATCTATAAGTTGCACAAGTAAAAAAATGGCTTACACAGTTAGCTAATATAGTGGTAGATGAGTGATAGTGATTTTAATTTTTTCATGTTACTCAATTTGCTGGTAAAAGTTGCAAATAGTAGTATTTTAGTCAGATTTGTTATGGTGTTACTTTAACCTTATGGCTCTGGATGTGACAGCCGAAAATAATGTTGTGAGAAAATTCATATAATTGTCACGGTTTTTGATGAACACTGAGACTCGACTGGTAGGGTTACAATAACTTTATTAACCCTTTGAGTGCCAGAGGGGTACACAACGCATTGCAAAGCAATGCGTTGCGTACCCCTCTGGCACTCAAAGGGTTAAAATAAAGTACATACAGCAAGTTAGGCCCACAAGCCCACAATAACAGAACAGTAATAGTAATAACAAGCCAGTCCCTAGAGTGTTAGGGAGAAATGGAGGCAATGGCTGGCTGAATAGAGTTCTGATCTTGAACCCAATAGACTGGAGGCCCACAAGACTATTGGCAACCCAAACCCTAGTGGACTAGGGACAAGCGGAGGCTACGCAGTCCAGGTACTGGCGGCAGGACCCTAGGTAACTAGGAGTCCAGAGGAATGTAACTGGCACAAGAACCAGATGCCCGGGAGACACTGGACCCAGCAGTAACAAGGCAACACTAACCCTAGAGACTAGGGTCACTGCTAGACCAAGGCAACCGCTACTGGAAGGAAAAAACCCTAGAATGGGTGGATCGAGGCAGCACAACACGAAAGGCAACTTGTGTCCCAGCATGACGTGCAAGGTGTAATGTCATGCAACAGCTGGTTCTTGAGCCTTGCGGCTACTGCAGGAAGCAATGGAGCACTGACCCTGCCTAGAGGATCTAGGCACTGAAAGGGTCCTGAGGTAATGCCCAGAGTAATGTCTGCAACTCCCACAGGGAGTGAGCCCAGCTAGGATAGTGGAGGAGGACACGGATGGATCAGAGAGTAACACAGACAGAGCTAAACAGCACTGAACCGGTACTTCACATGTGCACACCGCTTGCGGCGGTTAACCAGTGTAAGCGGCTATAGCACAAATGCTCAGCCTACGGTCGGCAAGATAACAGAAGCGCCACGTGGCGCTACTACAGACGAGCGCAACAGACTAGGCAGCAGAGTGGATCGCTAGCCAGATAGAGGCAACAGAGCGGGTTCTAGCCAGGCACAGTCAGCAACGTAGCGGGTTCTCAGCCAGATACGGTTAGCAAAGTAGCGGGTTCTCAGCCAAATCAGTCAGCAACAGAGCAGGTTCACAGCCAGATCAATCAGCAAAGTAGAGGGTTCTCAGCCAGATCAGTCAGCAACAGAGCGGGTTCTCAGCCAGATCAGTCAGCAACTGAAACAGCAACTCAGGATGTGCAGGAACGTCGTCAGGCAGGCCAGGTCATACACGATTAGAGCATAAACAGGAAATAACGTCAGGAACAGGTACACCCAAGAAAGGGCGCCCAAGTATTGACATGACAAGGTATATAAAGGCTGTCCCTGGGAGGAGTCAAGTTCACAAATCCAATAAAAGAGAGGCAGTGAACCAGGAAGTAATAATGTCACCGCCTGCGACCATGAGCACGGGCACCGTGATACCCATAGATGTTTGCCTGGCCCTGCGCTGCATATTTAGTTGTAAAGTAGATGTGGAGACACATTCGAGCTGGGGACAGTGCCCTCAATCCAGGGACTGTCCCTGGATACCGTGGACGTCTGGTCACCCTATCAAATAGTAAACTGTTCCGGCAGAGACTGTGCAAACTTTTATGAAGCAGCCACAGTCAAAAGAGAATTCATATTGCTTAGCGCTGGGCCGGCTCTCCTCTTCTCTGTGTGCTCCATTCTACACGCAGAGAAGGGGAGAGAGAGCCGGGCGATCGGTAAGCAATACGAATTCTGTTTTGACTGTGGCTGCTTCATCAAGGTCTGCCCAGTGTCTGCCGGAACCGTGCTCCCGGACGCACCGCACACTAAATATCATGCCTGGAGGCGGCAAATTACCTCCCCTGTCAGAGTGCCGCCTTGGTCCATGGACCCACCGGGACCCATGTAAGGGCCAGCTCTGTCCCTGCCCTCCGCTCTGTGTGCTAATAGGGTACCCTGTCTGCCCTCCCCTCTGTGTCCTAATAATGCATCCTGCCTGCCCTCCCCTCTGTGTGCTAATAGTGCACTGTGACTGCCCTCCCCTCTCTGTGTCCTAATTATGCATCCTGCCTACCCTCCTCTCTGTGTCCTAATAATGCCTCCTGCCTACCCTCCTCTTTGTGTCCTAATAATGATTCCTGCCTGTCCTCCTCTCTGTATCTTAATAATGCATCCTGCCTGCCCTCCCCTCTGTGTGCTAATAGTGCACCCTGCCTGCCCTCCCCTCTGTGTGCTAATAGTGCACTGTGCCTGCCCACCCCTCTCTGTGTCCTAATAATGCATCCTGCCTGTCCTCCTCTGTGTCCTAATAATGCATCCTGCCTGCCCTCCCCTCTGTGTGCTAATAGTGCAACCTGCCTGCACTCCCCTATCTGTGCCATAATAATGCATCCTGCCTGACCTGCCCTCTGTGCGATAATAGTGTACCCTGCCTGCCCTTCCTTCTCTCTTCACTAATAATGCACTCTGACAGCACTTTATGCTGTAACCCTGCACCCTGCTTTCTCCCCTCTGAATGCCTTCACACTCCTCATTAAACCTTTAAAGCTCACCTTTTGTTCTAATATTCTACCTAGCTCTTTCATGTCATTGTGCTAATAATGTACCTAAATTCTTCTTTTATTTGAATACTGCTGGTCGGTGTGTTCCGCCTCACTCTGCTTACTGTGCATTCTGTATTCCTCTTTCTTTCTGCTAACACTGCACTTTGCAGCTCCTGCTGCTTACAATGTATACATCTCTTCCTATCTATTTTCAGCTTATACTGTATGGGCCATATGTTCAAAAGAAAAGCAATTCTGGGGAAAGAAAGTTCATTACATTGGATATAAATATTCTGAAAACTCTCATTAATTTAATCTTGAATGCTAGAGAGGTCTCCAACGCGTTAGCGGAATTTGTTTTCAATACATAAGATCATAAATGTGCAATTCTGGGGCAAATCAAATGCGCCATAGTATAGAAATCAAAATTCTTATTGATTTAACCCTTAAAGGGATAGTAATACTTCGTTTTATCTTTATTTTATTTTGCTGGCATTAAAAAAAACATGAAGAATGATATAAGTCTTATCTCTCAAACCTTTATGGTTTGAGAGATATTCACAAGCAAAGTTTCCCCCTCCCGCCCTTTTTACCTAGTGTAAGACATCTCTTCTCAGATGTGGAATGCAGTCTATAGACCAGACAGATAACAGCAGGGGACTATATTCTTCCTATCAGAACAATGAAAGCCCTGCCCCCCTTGACAAGCTTTTCAGCTTTTCCCCCTTATCTTAATTGAAGATTGTCCCTCTCTGCAGTCTACCTGGGCACCTCCCTTCTGATCTGGCTGAACAGTGTTACATCAGTAAAAGGGGCGGGAGGGGGATACTTTGTTATTGAATTACTCTGAAACTACAACTCTGACAGAATTGAAATAACACTCTCCAAAGTCCAAATACTATGATGATTAATTAGAGCTGCTTTTATTATAAAACATTACTCTCCCTTTAAAGGATTAGAGGGATGTTAAATGCACTGCTTTCCAATGAGTTGGACACTCCTCTGGCCCTTAAAGCATTAAATGGGGCTTTTAAATGGTTGAATTGTAATATATTGGCAACATCTCTAGCATTCCATATGTTAAAAACCCATTTAAATCAATTTGTTTAGGGTATTTTCATTGTCTCCTATGGTGCAGTTGGTTTGCGGTTACCCTGATCACCTGCTAAATAATGTGCACAATTTCTCTTTGAATGTATTTGCACTGCATTCAAAACCCCTGGCCCTCCATTACATGTGTTTAAATCTCTGCCATCTGTCTAATTATATGTGAAGATGGGGGTTGGTGATTAACATGTGTCCCTTTTTTGTTTTGAGCCTGAAATGTACAGACTCCACTCTCTTTGTGTGTCACAAAGGAAGTAGGAGGGTCTCCATTGATTCATCAAGTTCAGATTTGGGGACAGAATAATACACATCTATGTACATGCACTCCCTTCACTGCCTCTTAAAGCGGAACTACCACCCCTTAGCACCATGGGCCGAAATAATTCCCCATCCGGTGACTAGCTGATCAGTAGTGCTAGTCGCCAGACTGACAGCGCCGGCGCACAGACGGCACTATGGAAAGATGTCTGCGCTCCGTCCTGCCTGTCAGTCCTGGAGAAGTTTACAAATCTCTTGAACACAGTAAATATTCTGGCAACTAGCGCTACTGATCAGCTAGTCATCAGATGGGGAATTATTTCAGCCCATGGTTAAAAGGGGTGGTAGTTCCACTTTAAACTCTATATAGTCTCTTTATTTTTTTTCATGTTTTTGCTTACTTATGCCTTTGGCCCTCCAATTATTATTGGACTACAATTCCCATCACACTCAGCTGGCCAGATGGAGATGATGTGTATTGTCGATAACAGCTGAAGAGCCATGTGTTGTTCACCCCTGGGGTAGTGAAGTAGGTATGCAGTGGGGCAGAAAATGAGAACAGAGTTGATGAATGGGCGGTGTGGAAGATTTAGTGGACATAAATATGGGAGATTTGGGGAAACAGATACAGTGGGTTGGAGGACTGGAGAGTGGGCGGAAAATAGGTATCTAGGGATACAGAGACAATATGGCACATGTACCAAGCATTATAAAAGTGCAAGGGAACATTTCTGGGTGCTAAGTGGGCCTATACCCCATTTTGTGTCTATATATATATATCTAAATAACATGAAGCGCTAGCCTGTGAAGCTCCCTGTGTGTGAAACCGCACATGGCAGTAGAGACTGGCCGAATGCTCTGATTCGCAGCGGGGAACTACGGACTGCTCACCGGCTGTCTGTGCTGCCTGCTCTGGGGCAGCAGCCGAGGCCGCCGGGTGGCACTTTAGCCCGTGTATACAGGCTTTCCTACTAGTATATATATAAAGTTCTTCAAAATGACTCATTTGTGCCTTGTGTGCCAGTGAGTGCGAAATATTGTCTTGTGTGGACGCCTTCTTGTTGTGCTATAAGGCACAGGCTATTATATGGATGAAACACAAATAGGAGCAAAAATTATAAATCTTTATGCCTGCTACAAGGATGGTGTAACAGCAGGTAAGCCTAGGTTGTATGCACCAGAAGAGTTGTGTGCCTACATATGTCAATGAGTGCTTATGAGTTTAAACATGTACATAGGCACATATGCTGCCATATGCTCTGCACCCAGGTTTCACACATGTTATTCAGTTCATATAAATGTTTGTGTGGGGGGAGAGGGGACAAAAGACAGTATGTGACAGACCTGGAAGGGAGGCCTGAAGGAAACAGACTGGAGGATGGAAACAACAGTGACAGGGGGCGGTGACAGAGAAATAGGAGGAGACAGAAAGAGGGAACAACACAGACAAAGAGAGGGTTGAAAGAAGCAGTTCATACGGAAAGGTGTAAATAAAGAGATAGCTTAGGAGCAAGTGGAGAGGGCAGGGGTAAAATGTCATAAGTAAATAGCACATTCATCTAATATGACTGGGGTTAGAGGCAAGGCTGAGCTGCCATCTCTATAAGGATTTCTGTCATGCCATTAAATTAATGTTGCTGGCTCTTTCAGTATGGCACAGCATTACATACCTCCCAACATTTTCCCTGGCTAAAGAGGGACACTTTTGTTTTAGGTGGTGTTGCTGGGGGCGTGACTGGTGGACAGGGCATTATCAAGAATTTTTAGGGTATTTTGTGACCTACTGACACCTCTTTGTATATGAATGAATGATTTAAAGAGCAAAACCAAGGTATTTTATTTATAAAGATGTATGTATAAAGTTTTATTGCTGTGGAGAAATATGATACACATATACACCCACACACCACGCAATATGTTCTCCTAAAAAGGGGGACACAAAGGTCAGGAAAGAGGGATTTGGGTTTCAAGAAGGGACTGTCCCTACTTGGGAGGTATGGTAAGGGGATGATGTTTTACCACAGTGGTTGAGTGGTAAACAGTGCCTTCTGATTGGATGGGGAATGGGAATCAGACAATATATTCGTCCTAACGTGACTATTGACACTGGCAATTGCTGCCATGCGTGACCCAGCCTAATGCACCTTGCTTAAACTTTTGAGTCCAAAACTTGAACACAGAGAAGTTTAGCAGAGCTGATAAGCACAATTCACATTGTAGATATATTCATACTAGCAATGCGGACTTTATGATGCTCATCATTACTTCCAAAAAATAGCTGGCCAACTCAGTTCAGACAGCCTGTGTGAGTGAAGATTAAAACAAATCTCAGTAGCAACATGCAATTTTTCTGTCAATTTTTCTCTTTGGAATATACAGATGATGTCTCTAGCACCCAAAGTGTTTAGATGACAAACTCTGATATATATCATCTTCGCCTATTTTTTTTATTTTTACACTTTTATGTCCCTGAGTGGGAGCTCAATAAATTTCTGTTTCCAGACAGCTTTCTGACAGGGACTGTGAAATCAGGGATTGTAATACAAGGTAACACTATCCCTGCAGTGCTGACTTATCTGTATGCTGTAGAAGCCACCTTTTCTGCTGCAGGAGTAGCACAAAATTGTATCCCTGCCCCTGTTTTCACAGTTCCCCACAGGAAGTTCTCTGGAAATTCAGTGAGCTTGCTGTCTGAACATTAAATAAGTTTAAAAATAATCAGATGAAGAATAATAATAAAAGGTATAGGCAGCTTGAATTTAAATACAATGTATTTACAGAATATGTAAAGTCATAAAGGAGCTTAACTTCACTTTAATATCCATTATTAGCAGTCTTTCATGTCTTGCCTCCCTAATGTACAATCTTTCCATCCATTGTCCCCTTATTATGCAATACTGCAGCCCTAATACACTGACACTTTATAAGTAAATGATAACACATGTATACATATATACATATATATATATATATATATATATATAAATCATAATAATTTATAGTGGTGGTAGATGATCTTTCTTACACTGTGTGTGAGATGCCTTTTGCCAAGTGGCACTTGGAGAGACTACTTAGGAAAAGGCTAACAACTGATTTTGTGTCAAGAGCTTGGCCACAAATCTCATATTCAAGCAGGCAGCGTCAGATGTGAAAAGTGAATATACATAAGTCACATGACCTTATTCATCAAGCTACAGAAGTGCATCATGGGGAGGAAATGAAAACTGACATTGATTTAAAATGATCTTTAAACCCCTTGAATGCTAGAGAGGTCTGCAGTGCAATGCTTTGCAATTAATTGGAACATTTTATAGCATTCAATGGGTTAAAACCCATTTAAATCAGTAGCAATTTATGTAATTGTCTTTTAAACACTACGGTGCAGATATTTTGCTGCAGACCCCCCCCCTCTTTAGCTTGATGAATAAGGGTCACAGTTCTTATCTCTCACTTGTTTTTCTCTCTCTTTAGATAATATGACAGGATCAGACTGGATATAACCCAAAGAACAATAAGCAGGGACAGACCCACCTAGTATTATCATCCTCCCTAAAATAAAATCAACAGCTGTTATTCTCATCCTGTCATGCCTTCCTCTATTTACATCTACCTCCCCTTAATCTGAATCCACATCTCCTCCTTCACTGTTACCCAGCTACCTTGTCTAATCTTCCATACCCCTTTCCCATTATTAACACTCTTCTTTCCAGAACTCTCTCTCTTGTTTTCTATATACAAACCACTGACTTTGTATCATCTCTTATAAAACACTGACGTTATATCATCTCATATATAACCACAAATTTTTCCTTTCCCTCGCCCCTCTCTCCATGTTCACCCCTCCTCCTAACCTAATTTCTTATTTCCTACTGCTCTCTCAATAAAACCTCAGACATAGGGCCTTATATAGGAAGCTAAAGTGATACAGTTCTGGAACATACCACTTTCATCATAAGGGACAAAGAAATTCCCCATATTCCCACTGATTTACATGGGGTTTTTACCACCTCGAATGCTAGAGAGATATTGATTGGAGACCTCTCTAATATTCCAGGAATTAGAAGTCCCTTTTCAAATCAATAAGAATGTTTTTAACCCCCCCCCCCCCCCCCGACATTGCAGTTGGTTTGCTCTATAATTGCACCTATTTAGCTTCTTGCATAAGACCCACACTGTGGGTACTTACAGCACTGGTCGAACAGGCAGCCACCTAGGATGGCACAATAATTGGTAGCAGCTGAGCTGTTTCTACATGCTTGCAGGCCCCTATCTCTTCCTCCATCTTCCCAAGAATAGTCTTCATTTTTTTAATTTAACAAAATAAATATAATTCTTAGAGTGGTATTTTTAGTTTTAAGTCACTATTTATTTCTGAAAGTCACTAAACCTTGTGATTGCCAGGAGGTGCCGAAAGGATTTTGGATCCATGTGTTGGGCTCTTAGTGGGCACTGAAACAGTTAAGAGCTGGTGGGTTGTACAATGTCATTTTGGGTGGGGTGCCAGCCTTAAGGTTCAGTTAGGGTACCAAGGCCTTGTATAATACCCAAAGTGGAGCAATTCTGAGGCAAACCTATTCATCCACAGAGAGCAAACAAAAAATGTCCATGGCTGTAAATGGAGCTTTTTTACTTCTTAAATGCTAGCACATTCCACAGTGCACTGTAAATCAATACATAGGGGGCTTCTCTTCCATTCAAGGAGTTAGAAACATTTAAATGGGAAATAGATTGTTTTGCTTGTTACCTATGGTGATACATACCTTCCAACATTTCAAATTGCCAAAGAGGGACACGTGTGTTTTAAGGGGTGTTGCTGTGGGTGTGGCTGGTGGGCGGGGCATTACCAATAATTTTTAGGCTATTTCATGACCTATTTATACCTCCTTGTGTAACCTAATAAATGACTTCTAACAAGACCAAAGGTTTTCTATTTACACAGACTAATTTATAAGCCCATGTGATTAAGATTAATATGAGTTTTATTGCTGTGGAGCAATGTGATACACTTATATACACACCACACAGTCTGATTTCCTAAAAAGAGGGACATCAAGGTGGGAAAGAGGGACAGGGGGATTTGGGTCTAAAAGAGGGACTATCCCTCCTAAAGAGGGACACTTGGGAGGTATGTGTGTTAGTCACAGAACACCACATATGGAACACAACCTCCTACTGCACATCCCCATAGCTCCCAACATTTCAAAAGGCCAAAGAGGGACACTTGTGTTTTAGGGGGTATTGCTAAGGTGTGGCTGGTGGGTGTAGTAATAACAAGCATTTTTAGGTTATTTCATGAACTATTGACACCTCTTTGTGTAAGTTAATAAATGATTTAGAGCAAGACCAAAGTATCTTATTTACACTGATTAATTTATACTTACAAATACTGACGTTTAAACAAACATTAGTTTGAGTTTTATTGCTGTGGAGCAATGTGATGTGATACTTATTTATACACCACACAGTCTGATCCCCTATAAAGAGGGACATCAGGGTGAGAAAGAGGGACAGAGGGATTTGAGTCTCAAAGAGGGACACTTGGGAGGTATGCATCCCTCAGTTGTATTTGTGTACTTCTGCCCTCTTCATGTCCTCTCTCAGATACTAGGTTCTTTGTGTCTTTTGTATCATCGCTTGCTTGTTTTTATATTTGGTGTCTGTTTTCATGCATCCTCAGATATACTTTTATCTTGGTCCTTGTCTGCCAGTCACGTTATCTTTCTCTAGTTGACCTTGGTCCCTTCTTCTAGACCTACATCTGGACGCTCCTCTCGCTTTCTCCCTTAGTAACCAACACTCTCTCCAATTCATTCTCGCGCTGTCTCATTTTCTTAAGAGACAACCCCCTCCCCTTGCACAGCAGCTTTCCAGCTGATCCTTAGATATGAAGCTCCCACCCCCCTTTCTGACTCACCACTTAGTACAGTCCCTGCCGATTTTTGTGCTATTTCTTCCGGGACTGCGGCTCGGCCAGTTCCACGTACTTAGATACAAGAGGGGGAAACAGCCGGCTTTATGCAGGAGACTTGAAACAGCTGTACGGTCAGTCCCAGGAATGGGGAAAAACATGGGCTCGGGGAATAGAAGGGGAGCTCGGAGGAAGCGGAATAAAGAGGGGCACGGGATAGAGGGGGAGGGAGGGAGTATTGGACCTTTGAGAGAGTGGTTCACCGGAGATGGGCACAGAGGAGGAAGATGAAGGGGCTCAGTGACTACTAGATAGAGTATTTGGTGGTGGGAGAGAGCGAGAGAAAGGTAACTAAGACTGCTAACCCTTTATGGGTCAATGCGTTGCATACCTATCCGGTAATTAAAGGTTTAAGAGCAAGTAGCACACATGAGATGAGAAAACGGAATATAATACACCACGCTGAAAAGATAAGGGAGAGTGGAGATGACAACAATGAGTACAAGGGATCATAGGTAAAAGAGATAGGCATCTCAATAGACAGCTGCATGGACAGGACAAAGTGTAACATGTCATAATTCAGTGACAGTGTGCAGCTTAGATGGAGTAGCGAGTTGGGCACCACAGAAGTAACTTCTGGGGTACAGATAGAAAGAAGGAGAGAGGTGTATGATACATAGGAAAGGGGGTATGCAAGCTGTTAACATCCTATTTAAAATTGATTTGTTTTTTTAAAGGATAGTGAAGCGTTGCAACATGCCGTGTAACCATTTGAGTGTCAGTGTTGGATACCTGTCTGGCACTCAAAGGGTTAATTTAAGTACCTACTTGTAACTCTTTATCCTCTTTTAAAAACCTGTACTTAACCTCTACTTAAAACAAAACAGCTTAACATTTTTGAATCCTCCCTCCCCCATGGTACTGATAGGTCACAGGAGAATGAAGAATTGTCACATAAGCTGTTATTTACTCATATCTGTATCGACTTTTTTTTAAAGGGGACATGTTCCCTAGGAATAGGGACATTGTGATCAAAAGAAGAGTTGAGGCAATATGGGGCACCAACTTCGATCACCATAGGGGAAAAATACAAATTCCCAAGCTTAGCGTTGATTTAATTTGAGTTTTTAACCACTTGAATGCTAGAGGTCTCCAACCCATTGTTTTGCAACATGCTAGGATAATCTTTCTAACATTCAAGGGATTAAAAGCCTAATTTTAAATGAATGCATATTTTTTTTCTCCCCGTTGTGCAATTGGTTTGCAGGAGAATCCCTCCAATCTCTAACATAGGACTGTACTTCTTTGTCTCTTAATTTGTTTAGCACATTGACACCTATATATGTGTACTTCATACAAGACATAGCTGTGTTTTGTTTGAATTATATATTGAGCCTGCTTTATATAGTATGATCTCTGTTAACATCCGTCTCTAGACCATACCCCCTCCCAACAAACAATGGATTTTAAACCTTAAGTACCAGAGGAGTACACCTGAATTACTTTTATGGGACACTAGCCTTTTTCAGATAGTACATTGAAACAAGTAACAGCAGAGCTAGATTTCCTAATAGAGTAAGAAATTGCCTAGTGCTCCAAATTTTGAGAGGTGCTTCAGCTTTGCTAGCCACATCCATATTCTAAATGTGGTGTGGTCAGAGAAATCTCAATGTCCTTGCACAAGTTGTATACACTTTTAAAAGCGATTATTTAATCCCTTGGACGCTATGGCAATCTCTAATGCATGAGGAGCAATAGGTTGGAGATCTCTATAGCAACCATATAAAGCTATATTTGTTCTTGCTTGTTATGGAACAAGGGTATTTTCTTTGCCATGAAAGAGTGGATAGGACTTGGGGGGTGGGGGATGACGTGAGGAGTGGGGGTATGGCCCTAATCTGACCCTGAGTAAAAGTTGACTAAAACTCAGAAAACCCAATAACGGCTGCAAAAATATCTGACTGCTGTTAGGACACCTACCTAAGTAAACCTTTCTCATAAACAAATTAAGAACCAATTATTCTTATGGCATAGTTCCAATTTAAGAGTAAAATAGGAAGGAGAGCTCGATCCAGTTGCAGGTGATAAATGTCATTAGTTTTATATCACGTATTCCTATTGAAGTCTATGGAGCAATTTGTAGATGAAACCAGTGACAAAGTTATGACCTGCGATGGAATCCAACCTAGTTTGTTAGCCTGAATGAAAATACTATGAAATAAAACCAAAGTATTGCTTGTAATACCCTATTATCTACGTGGCAATTAATGCAAAGAGGCATTTACACATACAACAGTTTTTGTGCAATAATGGATACTTAAGCAAAATGCATGCTGCATGGCTTCAGTGATTATTACTGTGTTGCAATGGTCATAAAAATGCAACATTCATTTTTTTCATAAATGTCTTTTATAGGAATGATCTGACAACCCTAGGCTGGGATAGTAGGTAATGAGGTGGTCCATGATGATTTTGTTATGTTAGTAAGATGAGAGAACATGAACAATGGGGAGAAAGAACTGGACACATGCCTAGTATGATAATTCAGTGTAGTACATCTGTGTGATGGGGACAGAAGATCGGTAGGAGCTCTGCATAAGTGTGTGTGGGAGAGACATAGATAAGTGCAAAATGTTCATAAAATATATTTGATGGAAAACTCAATGGTCTCTGGAGCAGTTAAAAGAACACTAACTCTTAAAGGGACAGTAATGTCCCATATAAAATGCTTAGAGTTTTATAGAGCTTCAAAAAATAAACTCTGTGCCACAAATCCTATCTCTCAAACTGCTATGGTTTGAGAGATATAAGCATTCAAAGTTCCCCCCTCCCTTCCCCCTCCCTTTACTGCTGACATCAGGAGATTCAAGTCATGTGACTCGAGGAGGCTCTTCAGCAGAGCCGAAATAACATTATTTAAAAATAATTACTTCATTGGTACAGTCTACAAAGTGTGCTTGCAAACCAGTCACACTTTGTAGACCTTTCCAATGAAGTCATTTTTTTCCAATAATGCTATTTTGGCTCTGCTTCAGAGCCACCGGCTGGTCCCCAGGCTGGAATCTCCTGCTGTCAGCACAGAGCTGACGCCAGGAGAAGGGGAGGGAGGGGGAAGCTTTCAATGCCTATATCTCTCAAACCATAGTGGTTTGAGAGATAGGATTTGTGCCGTAGAGTTCATTTTTTGAAGCTCTACAAAACTCTAAGCATTTTTTGGAACATTACTGATCCTTCAAAGGGCAACTAGTACTCTGATAGTACAGCTGGAGCTGCATTGTGTGTGGCAGACCATCTGGGGAGCACTATGGGGTAGGGGTTCTTCAAAGTTTTTGCAGTTCAGTTTCCTGTCCTGCATGATGCAGATCCCCTGTATCGGACTTGGAAACCCATCAAAGCAGGGCTGTGGGAACTGTGCATATAACCAGGGAGTTTGGGCCACATACTTTTCAGTTAAGTTCCAGTTAAAGGGTTCAGCTCTCCACCCTGAATGGTTGATAAGAGGCATTTTGGAGATGCAAGGTGCAACCCCTGTGTTTTTACTAAGTCTGTTTCCATAGAAGAGGATGTAGTAAAACATGAAAATTGTCCCTTAAAACTGACTAGCAAAGAAAGCATGGCATTGCTGTTTATGAAACTGGCAAACCACTGGAGGAATAGAGGGGTAAGAGAGAGGTTGTAGGGAGTGTTAGAGAGCCGTTATATCTCCAGATAAGAGAAACAAAAAGAGCCATATAGTGCAATAGAGTAACAGCAGGTAATAAAATATTCCAAAGCAAATATATATATATATATATATATATATATATATATATATAGGGGCTTGAAATTTGAAGTGCTTTACTACTAGCCAGACCTGAAAAGTTACTCGCCACTGCAAGCCACAGCATACCCACCAAGGCTGAATTTCCACTCGCCATTGACTAGTGGCGAGTGGAAATTTTGAGCCCTGTATAATATATATATATATATATATATATATATGTATATATATATACACTCATCTACTGATATCAGTCAGTCTAACGGACATGCATACGGAGATCACTATCTCGTCTCCTTTCAAGTCCAATTCCCAGTATAATCTCAAAGAAAACAATCAGAATAAATTCAAGCGGAGGTTCTTCTTTGTAAGATGTTTGTTTATTAAAAACAAACATGCAAAAAATGGTTCCATTGTTTACTCATTTCGAGGTTGAACACTTCTTTATCAAAGCTTTCAAGCCAAATAGTGAAATGTAAAAACTAAATGATCACCTCCGCCCAAGGTACCAACTTCATTGGTACAAAGTATCCTCAGATCCCCAAAATCATACACTAACCTTTAAATGGAATGATAATACAAATAGTAATAAAGATACAAACTGAGATTCTCTCTCACCCGGTTGATGAAATACCACAGTGTTAATTGGCACCACCAATAGTATAGGAGACGCATAAGTTTTGAAACCATTTTTTTGTATCTTTGTTTTTAATAAATGAACATCTTATGAAGAAGAGCCTCCGCCTGAATTTATTCTGATTGCCTGCTTTCAGAAAGATCATACTGGGAATTGTACCATATGCCTGTCTGTTAGACTAACTGATAACAGCGACCTAACCACATGAGTATGTGAGTATATATATGACTGCATTGGAATATTTTATTATCTGCTGTGACATTATTGCACTATTTGGAGCTTTCTATTTCTTTTATCTGGAGATATATTTTTACCTCAGATACTGAAATCAGGAGTCTGCTACTGGCAGTTATCATCCCCTGAGGTTCATTTGTTGGTCCTGGCCATTGTCCAACCAATATCTTTGTGAGTAAGCACCAATAAGGTGTTGGTGATAGTCATGTATTGTCCCAATTGATATGCACAGAGAGTAGTAGGTTGCTACACACTGTCGCCAACAGTGAGTTCAAGTGACCACCTATAATAACCCTTTGAGTGCCTGAGGGGTATGCAATGCATTGCAAAACAATGCGTTGCCTACCACTCTGGCATTCAAAGGTTAACCCCCCTAGAATATGCTGTTCAATTCTGGGCGCCCTTTCTGAAAAAGGACATTATGGAACTAGACAGAGTGCAGAGGAGGGCTACAAAACTAGTAAGGGGAATGGAAAGTTTTAGTTATGAAGAAAGGCTAGAAAAGTTAAACTTGTACACACGAGAAAAATGGCATCTTAGAGGGGATATGATAACACTATATAAATATGTTCAAGGCCTATATAAAGGGCTCTCCAAAGACCTGTTCATTAACAGAACAGTACACAGGACAAGGGGCCACCCGCTTAGACTTGAGGAAAGGAGATTTAATCTGTAACAGCTGAAGGGTTTCTTTACAGTAAGGACAATAAAGGTATGGAATTCACTTCCTGAGGAGATGGTGCTATCAAATACATTAGATGCCTTTAAAAGGGGCCTGGATACTTATTTAAAAGAGCATAACATAGAGGGCTATGTACGTTAGTATTGGGATTAATATTTAGTTAGGGCTTGTTGATCCAGGGTGAAATCTGATTGCCATTTGGAATCAAGAAGGAATTCCCCCCCCCCCATTCAAGGCAGAATTTTAAATTGCTATATTGAGGGGGGGGGGGGTTGCCTTCTTTTGGATCAATGATGGTAAACAGGAATAGGAAAAGGGTTGAACTAGATGGACGCAAGTCTTTTTTCAACCTAAATTACTATGTTACTATGTAACCCTTTCCATACTACAAGGAGTGAGCAATATGCATCTCACCCCCTCTGGCAAAGAAAATGGTTAGGGTGTGTAAACACTGTGGCAATACATATATAATACATAGTAGCACAGTCCACCAAGGTAATAAATGTAGTGTGACAGTGTATACACACTGAACCCTTTCAGTGACAGAGGGGTGAAAACACATTGCAGAGCGATGAGTAGCTCACTCCTTTGCCACTTACTAAGACCCTTACATTTTTTTGTGTTTGTTTACACACTCTGGATTGCAGCAGTCATAGGTGCAGGGGATGAAAGCAAGAGGGTGAAGGAGGAGTGGGCAAAAGGAAGGGAACAATGAGTATTCAAAATGGGAGAACGGATGGAGCTGACCAAAAATCCGTCTCTTAGTTAATGGAGGATGACTGTACAACAACAACTTCTTGTGTAAATGTTAGGTGCAGGGGCAGACCAGCCAGAATGTAGCATTGTGTGTGTGAGGCATAGTGCTATAGTGTAGGCATGTTACAGTATATGTCTGCACTTTTGTTTTGAAGCACTTATTTCTTTGATTGGCAAGGATGGATGTAAGGCATTGCACAGCAATGTGTTGCATACCCTTCTGCTGCTGACGGGGTTATTAAGCATACACACCACAACTATTGTAATAGTTTTGTGCATTATGAGAAGGAGGCAGGCATGTTTAAAAATCTGGTAGTATAGTCATTCCTGATGATGCACCACCACATGATTGTTTTCTCTTGGGCCAGCAGACATGCTTCCACAAAGGCAGAGCCATTCCACAGTGCTTCCTGTCTTCTCTCCCCTCCTTCCTTACTGATACTCAGATGTGCTTGTTGTGCTCTGTGCTGCTGTCATCGCAGTCTCCTCCCATGCATTGGCAGCAAGAAGAGCTTCCGTCAGTAGCAATGTATTCACTGTGTGTTTGGCTGCTTGCAGTGATTGTGAGGTGGTAAGGCCTCCAGTCAGATACATATCTATGGCAAAAGGGAAGGTGGTAGAGGCTGCAAGATGCAGTGTGATAGTGAAACTGTGTAACAACATTGGCCACACAAACAAATATCCAAAGTGTGGGTCCGTGGGTTGCAATTGTTAAGTGCTGGGCTTTGGATCAAAGTTTATGACAGTCACCTCACATAGTGAGTTTACATTATCTGCTTGTTCCCCCATTTAGAGTAGGGTTGAGATGGAGGCCTAACAGAGGACTGGAAGAGGCCATACAGTAGGCACTGAAGACATCAGTGATGCATATTATGGGCAGCATGTGCAAAGTCTTAAAAGAGTATGGAATCATCTTGGGGGTGCAGACAGATTAGCAGGCATTATTGTGGTGTGAAGTTGTGCTGGGAGGAGACATGTGAGAGCCTGTTAGAGTGTGTTAAATATTTATGGGGTGAAATGCCCTTTGGGGTAGAGGTGATTGGAGTGGGAGGTCATTGCAGAGATTTTGCTAGGAATGGCCAGGAGGGCTTCCTTCCCCCTAGCCACTCTTGGTATAATCATACACCTGTGCATGTAGCGGGGAAACATATTAGAATATCTCCTCCTTATTGCTGCCCTAGGGGTGTGACTGGCACTGACTGAGAATTTTGGTCACATGCCAGACGTCCTTTTATTAATATAGATTTAGGGTTATATACACAAGCATCCTGTACTCTAAGCTAGAAACTGTACAGCTTCGCACTCTGGCCTGACTGGGTTCTTTCATATAGGTGAGAATAGAGTAGCAAACCCTGCTACATTTTCATGACCAGTGTTCTGAACTCACCTTCTGTGCCATTGCCTTGGACTTGCAAGGGGGAAAGCATGGCCATTGGCTGGCCCAAGTGAGCATCAGCTGAATATTATTGGATGACATCTATGTTGGTTGGCCACTTATGGCATTTTGCACAATCTCAGTGTAAAACAAGGGTGTACAAACTTTTTTTCTAAAGGAACACACATTCTTCTAAATAAAGTGATGGCTGCATGTGCAAAATAGAGTTTATACTGATTGTTATATGCAAACTACATCTAATTAATGTTATCATACATTTTGCTTTATAAACTTGAATATTCAGAATTAAATATAAGGTAAGAATTATAAGGGTGAATGTACTAATATGATTCCGCACTATAAATGCTCTGAATCAGATTTCTTAGTCCTACTTCTGCCTAACCAGTTTTCTAAACTACATTGACAGTTCTCCCCCTTAACCCTTTGAATTCCAGAGGGGTACGCAACGCATTGCTTTGCAATGCGTTGCGTACCCCTCTGGCACTCAAAGGGTTAACACTGCTTGTTCCAAGGGGAGGGTAGTGCTGAAGTAGTGTGGGAATTCCTGGCCATTCCTGTCACCTGAGCCTTTACGCCATGTGTTAACAAGGATCACAAGAAATGGCATCACTTGACCGTTTTTCTGCACCTTCTATTAGGGAGATGTTCTAGGCTCAAATCCAGATTTAATGACAGGGATGTGTGTGCTAATAGGCATACCTAACTGCATACCTCAAAGCGCAGGACTTGGAGGATAACGGAGTTTTGCAGGTTTATTCATACGTTATCCCCCACTATATTTTACAGTAGGTTGCATTGTTTCTATTTAAACTATTGGATTTGCAATGCATTGGTGATTCTAGTTTTCAAGGGGTGGGTCTGGATTGACCTTGATTGAGGGCTGCAAATGGACCCCGGAACTTAGTTTGGACATCTCTGGTCTCAGACATAATACATAAACGCTTGGGAAACAGACATATTCAAGGAGAGAATTTTAAGATAAGAAGTTGCAGAGATAAGGAATATACATATTGCAGAGCAATAGGAAAAATATAATTTTACTGCAGATAAGAACCAACTGTCCTGTCTAGTCTGCACATTTCCATATCTATTTAATAATGTCTGACTTGGAATAGCCACATATATATCCCAAGAGTTTTTAAATTAAATTAATGGACAATTGCCATTAAACTATTTATTAGCTGGAGAGTACGTCTGAGGTTTTTGTAAATAGAATGAGGAAAGTGATTACTGTCCCGTGGGATACAGGCAAGGCTATTACAGGAATAAACAATGTAAGAATAACTGTTGCAGATTAAAGACACTTGATAGTCATTATTTTGTGTACAACAGAGCAGATCAGTGGTAAAAGTTATTATATTAACTTTTAACTCTTTGAGTGCCGGAGTTATATGCAAGGCATTGCAATACTCCACTGACACTGAAAGAGTTAAGTCTTTGGCAAGAACTCGTGGAAATGTATCATCCTAAATAACTCTATTTGCTCTTATTTATTACAAGATTTATTACTGTATTGATACATGTGTAGTTGAATTATTTGTTGGAACAATATATTATACTTTATCATTTTTCTTTTTTTTAGTTCAGTGGCCTTGAGTGGTAATAGAGGACATCCCACATTGGTGACTAGTAATTGTCGAGCATCAGAACAACTCCTTTAAAATGTCATGTCAGAATAGTATGTTTAAAATGTTGCCTTGTTAAAACATCGTCCTAGCATCAAATAATTAAATGTTAGGTTAGGTTGGGGTGTGTGGTGGGGTTGAGTAGATTAGGTTCGAGTAGTTTGGGGGTACAGTTGCTAAAGTTTTGGGGGTAGTATTGGTTAATTGTTGCGACATCTTAAAGGTGCCTTAATGATTGACGCTGTTTGTGTAAGGCAACATTTTAAACTCACCATTTTGATGCAAGCAACGATTTAAACATGCTATTGTGATGCTCACTCACAGATCAGCAATATTTTCATAGCAAAACCTAGCACAGTCTCTAGTACACTGCTTTTAATACCATAACAGTTTGCACGTGATTGATAAATGTCCCTGTAATATCAAGGGGTATAGATACTGTAGGCATCTTAAAGGGATAGTATTGGTTACTATTAACAAAGTTTAATAGTGTAGCCATTAAAAATATAAATGCAATAACCTACCTCCCATCTCTCAAACATGTATAGTTTGAGAAATATAAGCTGCTAAAGTCCCTACCTCCCACCCCTTTCACTGACATCAGTGATTTAGCTGACAGAAGGCGATCCTGGTCCCAGGACCCACTGGTGGCTCTTTAGCAGAACCAAAATAGCAATATCTAGAAAGGAATTCTTCACTGGAACGGTCTACAAAGTGTGCATGCAAACCAGGTACACTTTGTAGACCGTTCCAATGAACTGTTCCTTTCTAGAAAGCGCTATTTGGACTCCACTGAAGAGCCGCCAGCCGGTTCCGGGACCAGGATCTCCTTCTGTTAGCTAAATCACTGACGTCAGTGAAAGGAGAGAGGGGGGGGACATTAGCAGCTTATATCTCTCAAACTATACATGTTTGAAAGATGGGAGATAGGTCATTGCATTTATATTTTTAATAGCTACACTATTAATCTTTGTTAATAGTAACCAATGCAGCTTAAATCATAACCCTTTAACCCATTAACGACTCATGACATGGCAGGACCATCATGGGTAAACTTGCATTAAGGACCAGTGGCAGTCCTGGCACGTCATGGAATTCAGGGGTCCCTGCAAATCAAATTAACCAATTGCGCTTCAACTTTTAAAGTGGAACTTTCACTACATTAATATTGAGCCCCAAAATATAAGTACAATAGTGATATGTATAGACTTTCTTGTAGTTTCAAGTATAATTGCGGCATTAGTGAGAAATAGAACTTTTTAGGCAGACAGGCACCTGCAGGGATCTTGCAGCAGGTGCTCTCTGCACCTGCATTGTCAATCCCTTCCGGTGCCTAAAGGCACAAAGGCATTCATCTCACCAGTCGTTGAATTGAAGGGGACGGACAGCACACACTCAGAGATGCCGGCTCTGCAAGATGTCTGCGCTGTTCCCTGCTGCCTGTCTACCTAGAAAGGTCTATTTCTTGCTAATGCTGCAATTATACTTGAAACTACAAGTAATTCTATATATATCGCTGATGTACTTATATTTTGGGGCTCAATATTAAAGCGGAACTACCACCAGAAGTAAAGTTGCTCTGCAATATTTAGGCAGGTGGCAACTAGCTTAATAATAGTTATATTACCTCTCACAAGGACAAGATTGTATAGAAATCCTTAATCTTCCGAGACATGAAGCCAGGTATCAGTGCAGACATCTTGTCTGCGTACCTGCACTGTCAGTCCCGGTCTCCCTGCAGAAGCATTGCACTGTGCCAAAAGGCACCAGAAGGGACTGACGGCACAGACGCACAGAGTGCACTAACCTGGCTGTCAGTCTCGGAAGATTAAGGATTTCTATAGAATCTTGTCATTGTGAGAGGTAATATAACTATTATTAAGCTAGTCGCCACCTGCCCGATTATTGCAGTGCGACTTTACTTCTCGTGGTTGTTCCGCTTTAATGTGATGAAAGTTCGTCTTTAAGGATACAGGTTGTTCTAGAACTAGCAACCACTTGTAGCTAGCATATGTAAAAATCAATTATTCATATGTTACCTCCCTAAAATAGAAAGCTAAACTTGCTTTTTAATACATGTGTAAATTTCCGTGTTCAGAAAACATGTATTTAATGTCGCCTGTGCTCCTTGTGTTTAGCGATAAGCGCTAATATCAGTTCAAAGATTGTGATTAGTGCTCACTGTTCTTTTATTAAGAAAGGCTGCCATCTTATTTCATCCAAGTGATACTCAGCTCCTGTCCTCAGAGCACAGAAACAGGTCTGATTTAACCCTTTGAGTGTCAGAGAGGTGCCCAACACTTTGGAATTCAATGCGTTGGGCACCTCTTTGGCAGCCAAAGGGTTTGAAGTTTATCCCTGATTATGCCAGGTGGAGTAATAACAGTAACAATAACAGTGTCTAAGTTACTGATTACTCATCTGTTAAAACGTAGGGAAATATTGAAAACCCACACTATCTGTGTGCCCTGATGACTAACATTGAGAAACACTATCCCACCACATTCACAGATAATTCTGTGCAATCAGTGGGAGCCCTGGAAAAGGCAAGAATGTAATCTGCTGTCTCAGAGCATACATAAAGCTAGATTTTAGGCCTCAGAAAATATTAGATAATGTATACAGATACTAGCATGAGGTACAGGGTATTTAAATGTATATAATCCAAGTTCATTTTTAGGTGTTAGTGTTCCTTTAACAAAAGGACTCCCTTAAAGGAGCAGTACACTTTTATTTATGAAAACACATATTTTATAGAGTTTTTCCTGCTGAATAAAACAAGGTCACTCCCATCGCTGTCAGATGTTTTATTCATTCAAAACTTATAGCAGTTCAGATAATCAGGAAGTGAATTTACTGTGTTACTTCCTGATAGTTCTAACTGACAGGAAGTGACTGGCAGTTTTACATTCTGTGGAGAACTGTATGTCTCTGACTTTTCTGACTTTCCTCTCCTTTAGAATCTAACAGGAAAACTAATTAGAATTTGACCACTAGAGGGCACTGCTAATGTAAAAAAAAAACATGGGTTTAAACTGTAATAACTCTGGAAATATAAATCTCTCAGCAGTGGGAGTATCCTTATTTTACTCAACAGGAAAATCCCTACAATATATATTTTTTCATAAAAAAAGTTTACTGCTCCTTTAAGTAAGATTCCTTCTTAGAGCAGTGTGTGTTATATATAATCTAGATTTTGCATTATAAATGCAAGTGCCTGCACTTAGAGCGGGACTTTCACTACACTAACATAGCGCCGCAAATGATTATTACATTAGCGCTATGCACATACTTATTGTTATTTTCAAGTGCTCTTATTTTGTTTAACCCCTTAACGACATGTGCCGTACTATGACTGTCACGGTCCTTGAAATACTCAAGGACCGATGATGGTCATAGTACGTCACATACTTTTTACTTACAGCACTCTACCGGGAGCGCTGTAAGTAAAAATAGGGCCTGAAATTGACCACTCCAACATCGGAGCGATCTCTATCAGGCCCCATAGTGACGCGCTGATACGCGCGACAGGTAAGTGTTCTTACACAGCAGTCAGGTAGCTTATATAGTTTGCACATGAGATCTAGATTGTAGTCCACTGCTAATGGTTTCAGTTTACAACCCGATAAAGACTGGTTTCCCTTACAAACCATTCAGGTCTGTTGAAGCCCATTATTTGCTGCGTGGAAGTGTGATCTAGAGCAGGGGTCACCAACCTTTTCTTTAGCGAGTGCTACATTTGATTGATGAAATGTACTGAGCTACTCTAAAACATATACTGAAAATATATGAATTTGTAACTGAACATATTAAACCATCCCCAAAGCTGCATTTACGTAGTGTGCATTCCTTTTCACACCTTCCAATAACAAAGTGCTGAACAGAAAACAAGTGACCTTTTTAACAGCTGAAGGTGAGAAAATTCTGTTACAAGATGTATAATTTTTAGGAGAAGAACTTTTTATATGCTATAGAAGACAAAACCTGTGGGTCTCCAGTGAGCCACATATTTTTTTGAATGATGGTGCCTTGACAGTCTTAAAGGGATTGTAATGTTTCATAATAAAAGCGTCTCTAATTAATCATCATAGTATTTGGACTTTGGAGAGTGTTACTTCAGTTCTGTCAGAGTTGTAGTTCAAGAGTAATTCAATGACAAAGTATCCCCCTCCCTCCCCTATTACTGATGTAACACTGCTCAACCAGGTCAGAAGGGAGGTGCCCAGGTAGACTGCAGAGAGGGACAGTCTTCAATTAAGATAAGGGAAAAACCTGAAAAACTTGTCAAGGGGGGCAGGGCTTTCATTGTTCTCATAGGAAGAAGATTGTCCCCTTCTGTTATCTGTCTGGTCTATGGACTGCATTCCACATCTGAGAAGAGATGGCTTACACTAGGTAAAAGGGGCAGGAGGGAAAACTTTGCTTGTGAATATCTTTCAAACCATAAAGGTTTGAGAGATAAGACTTATATCGTTCTTCATGTTTTTTTAATGCCTACAAAATAAAATAAAGATAAAATGAAGTATTACTATCCCTTTAACAGCACTGTCCCTTATTACTTTAAATTACCCGATAATAGGTACATTTTAATATTTGTAGATTACTCTAAAGTATACAGGGTAATAAATTCAGAGCAGGATGTTTATTCTGTACAGAGGCATTTACATAAAATGGCAGATTGGGCAAACAAATGGAGTATGAAGTTTAATGTGGGAAAATGTAAAGTTATACATCTGGGAAGAAAAAATCCCAGTGCTACTTATGAACTTAATTGAATAATTTTAAGAGGCTTGTTTCTAGAAAAAGGTCTGGAAATACTTGTAAACTACAAACTTGGAGACAGTGATCATGTCAAACAGCAGTAGTAAAAGCAAACAAAGTTGTGTCTTTTATAAAACGAGATATTGAAGCAAGAGTGGATAACATCATTTTGCCACCTCACTTTAAATAAGCAGTGCAATTTTGAGCACCAGTTCTGAAAAAGCATATCATTCAATTACTCTTGAACTACAACTCTGACAGTATTGAAATAACACTCTCCATGGCCCAAATACTATGAAGATTAATTGGAGCTGCTATTTTTGTGAAACATTAGTATCCCTTTAAAGCAGAACTACCACCTCTTAAACACTTTAACTTCAGTAACTCCCAATGTGGCGACTAGCAGCTTAGTAGCGCTAGTCGCCAGAACTATTATCTTATTCAAAAGAAATATGCATTCTTACCGGGCTGACAGCAGCACGGAGCACGGACATCTTGCCATAGTGACGTCCACGCGCCTGCGCTGTCAGTCCCTTTTAGAGCCGAATGGCTCGTAGCAACACCTCGTAGACCCAGCTGGGACTGACAGCACAGACGTGCGGACGTCACTATGGCAAGATGACCGCGCTCCGTGCTGCTGTCAGCCCGGTAAGAATGCATATTTCTTTTGAATAAGATAATAGTTCTGGCGACTAGTGCTACTAAGCTGCTAGTCGCCAGATGGGGAGTTGTTGTTTTTTTTAACTATTTATTTATATTTTTACATAAGGAAAAAGCAAAACATGACATAATATAGAGTGCATAATAATATAATTAAGAGAACAAACAAACATTATGAAATTAAGATTAATAAAAGGAAATAATGATAAAGATAATGAAAAAATAACAGCTAGGAAGAGGAAAAAAAAAAAACAAGAGGAAAATTATTAAACCTTGAGGAGAATATTGCCCTGTTTACCAAGATTACTTTCAAGCCCGGGAGACCAAACAAGAGACAAGTTATTAAAATTACCCAGTTCAGTTGCACTCAGGTGTTCAAGCTTGCGAGTGTAGTTTATCTTGTTCAGGACATTATTGCAGGAAATATTTATCATTTTCGACTGTGAACCAATGCTTGTGCGAACAGCTGAGCAGATTCTTGTTATTAATTTGTCTTGTTTATTAGTGGAATTAACTGTTTTCCCAAGAAGCGCCTCCGAGCTTGTAAGAACTATATTCTTATGTAGAATTTGAGAGAGTAGGGAATCTACTTTACACCAGATTTTTTCCACTTTGGGGCAGGACCACCAAGTATGTAAAAATGTTCCAGGTTCTTGACAACCACAAATGCAGAGATCCGAAGCATTATACATCAAGGCAATTTTTCTTGGGACCAGATGATACAGATGAAGCATTTTAAAAGATTGTTCAACAAGGTTAACATTTAAGCTGCTTTTATGTAAACAAAGAAATATTAGCCTCCACTCTTCATCCGTCCAAGAATGTTGTAGCATAGATTCCCAGGAGTACTGACATCTAAGCTTGGAGGTATCATATAATAAAATTTTATATACAGGAGAAATTGTTTTAGACGATGGTCTCCAAAACCTGAAGAAGGACTCAAATCTTGTAAGGGGCATTTTAATATAATCACCCAGGAAATGAGAGATAAAACTTGAAGAATGGAACAATAAACCCTACCTTCTTCATAGGAACCATTAATTTTGTCCTTCAGAGATAGCCAGTCAAGAAAGTTGTCTCTAAACATCAAATTCTTCAAAAAGTCAGAATTATTTGAGAAAAATATATTAGCCAGACTTTGTTCTTCTAAGTTCCAGTTAAAGAAATATCAGGTTATGGGCAAAAGCGTTTCATCTAAAGTCCATAAGTTTATATTTAAATTTAATTCTGTCCCAAAGCCATAAGTCGTTTTTAGTGCTTTCCAGAATATGCTGAAGTTTAAAATGTTGCTGATGGGAAAAGGACCAAATCCATTCAAGAAGATGCTGTCTGGAAATAAATTGAGATTCTAATTTTACCCATTCAGGTGTTAAACTATGAAGTTCATATCTTGTGGAGAGGGCAAGGAGTTGAGACAATCTTGAGGCAAGATAATAGTTGTATAGGTTCGGCATCAATACTCCACCAAGCTGCTTCTCCCTGTACAGAGTTTCTCTACGAATACGAGGATGGTTAAATAACCAGATGAAATGGAATAATTCATTTTGAAAACTCAATAAGTCTGATTTGTTAATACGTATAGGTAAGGATCTAAATGAAAACAAAATTCTTGTAAGGATAGACATTTTGATGGCATTATTCCTACCAAAAAAGAAAAGTGGTAAGGAAGCCCAATTTGAGATTTTTTCAGATATTGACTTCCATAAAGGTTTAAAATTCAAGGAAAAGGTCTTCGATAAAGTTCTTGGAACTTTAATTCCCAAATAAGTTAAAAAAATCTCTCCACTTAAAAATGACATTTTCAGAAATAGTTTGATACAGTTGTTCAGGTTCAAACTCAAAATTTCAGATGTGTCTTGATTAATAAGTAAACCTGAAATCTCACCAAAATGAATTAATAAGTCCCATAAGTAGTAAACAGATGTTTCAGGTTCTGAAATGAAAAGAAGGATATCATCAGCATAGAGATTTAATTTAGACTTGAACAATGCCCTTTATAATAGGATCACTTCCAATTGCCACTGCCAACGGTTAATGCGCAGGGCAAAGAGCACAGGAGAAAGGGGACAACCCTGCTTGGTTCCTCTCTTGACATGAATTTCATACTCTCCAGGCCCATCAATCTTAAAACAGAGACAGCGTTTGATTGAGTAGCTATCAGATATTGTTCAATAAGACCGTTAAGACCAAAGGCAGAAACAATCCTCATTAGGTATGCCCAACTGATGGAATCAAAAGCCTTGGTAATATCAAGTGAAAGAAGGAGAATATTTTCCAATCTGGATCTTGTACAGATATCTACAACATCAAATGCTCTTCTAATACTATCAGTTGTATTCCTTCCAGGAACAAACCCACACTGGTCAGATTAAAGGAAAGGATGTTTCAACTTCAGCAGAGGAAGTGGTTTCTTACAGTAAGGTCTGTTATAGTGTGAAATTCTTTGCTGAGGCAAATGTTATGGCAGATACAATGGATACATTTAAGGGAAGGTTAGATGCATTTCTAGCAGAATGGAACATACAGGTTTATATTGCATATTAGTTGGTGAAGCATGAAGTTCTGGTAAACAGAGTACTACCCATTTAGGGATCAGGAAGGCTTATTTAATTCTTGTTTTCTTGGTTACACTGTGGTAAAGCTGGACTTGTCTTTTTTCAACCAAATTTACTATGTAACTATGTTTAAACCTATTAGAGTGTT
Organism: Rhinophrynus dorsalis; assembly: GCA_037306005.1. Classification (NCBI taxonomy): domain Eukaryota; kingdom Metazoa; phylum Chordata; class Amphibia; order Anura; family Rhinophrynidae; genus Rhinophrynus; species Rhinophrynus dorsalis. The sequence continues at coordinate 296,225,467 of CM074719.1, forward strand.
TTATTAAAACATGTATTAAATATAACAGAAAGCTGGTAACTTTTGTTATACAGCGTGTGTGAATATGGAGGCATATTATGGCTCTTACCCATTCTGATACCACATATTTCCCACAACACTATATATAAGTTGCCTTTACAAAACATTGAGATAATCTGTATGCGTCTTTTATAGCAGTACGGAGGGAAAATCATAAAACTGCATTACTATAGCTCTCTGATTGACCACTGCTCAGTACTGCAAACTAAAGTTTGTGTCCAGATTGGCTGCAGACAACTGGGGGGCACCATAGGTAAAGTCACCCTGCAATAATTAGGCAGGTGGCGACTAGCTTAATAATAGTTATATTACCTCTCAGAACAACACGATTCTACAGAAATCCTTAATCTTCCGAGACTGACGGCCAGGTTAGTGCAGCCTGCACGCCTGTGCCATCAGTCCCTTCTGGTTACCATGTCGCATGCTGCAATGCTTCTCAATGGAGACTGGGACTGACATCGCAGGCGCGCAGACAAGATGTCTGCAGTGATGCCTAGCTTCTGATCTCGGAAGATTAAGGATTTCTGTAGAGGTAATATAACTATTATTAAAGGGGATGTTTACCCCCTTCACAACTTTGCCTAAATAGTTTCCTTATAAATGGTAAATAATGGAAAGTATATCCTTTTTTTAAAAAAAATCCGCTTGTTTGGAGAAATTAAAAGATTAAATGTAGCTCTGTACCTACTTCCGGCAGACAGTGTTGACCGGATCTGTACCATAGTCTGAGCTTCTATCCAGCCTCCTTGTCTCAACAGCGGTTGCAAGCTCAGTTCGGCTACGTCATTTGATGTCTGATGATATAATTTAATTCTGTTTTCCTTTTAGGATGTTTGTCTCTGACAGCCGTCTGTTCTGTACTCTATTAGACACCCATCTTTTGTCTCATCTGGGGGGCATTTAAGCACAGCATCACGGGATAGTAGTAAGCTGGAGAGACTGTTCAGTTCAGCTACGTCCTATGGTGTCTTATTGCAATAACATTATAGTTCTGTGTTCCTTTTAGGAAGTTTGTCTCTGGCAATCCTCCGTTCTGTTATCTATTTTACACTCGTCTTTTGTCTCACTGGGGGGTATTTCAGCACCACATCGAGGGAGAGTAGGCTTTCTAAAGAGCTGCAGTGTCATCTCAATTTTTGTTATGTCAACTTTGTCTCTTGTAAGTATATACAGTCAGGGTGTGTTTCATGTTTATAGCCTTGTACCTATTATTTGTCTTGTGATTAGGGCTTTAATCGAGTTGTCATTTTTTTTCATTCTCATTTTTTTATTCATTGATTATTCTGATTGCACAGAAGGGGAATGTACTAACATACTCCTCTGGTCTTTATTTGCATATTCATTATAGTGTTGGGGTGGACCACCCAATAGGTCATGTGTAAATAGGTTTAGTGTTTATTTACACTTTGCTTTCACACTTTAACCCCTTATCGACCCTTGACGGTCATAGTACGTCATGGGTAAATCTGACTGAACGACCCATGACGTACTATGTCCTTAACTGACCCCGCCGCACTGATCGGCTGGTCGTTAAGGGGTTAAAGTATTACATGTAATTAAAATTTTTCCTGACATGTTAGGGTTGAATGCTGTACCTTGATGAATTATCTGTGTATTTTTAATTTTGGGCACTTTTTATTTGTGTTTTGGTGGTATTCTTTCTTGTAATCACTGTACAATGGGTACTTAAAGGGGATTGGAAGGGACTGAAATGTTGACCTGCAAAAAAAAGCTAAATATTTGACTTATCTGCAAGTCCTGGGTTCGCTTTTGAAATGTTGCATGGTAAATGTCATGCTGTTAGTAGCCGCATTAACCATGTTGCATTGTTGAAAATGGCGACATGAGAATCTCGCACTGCATAAAAGCATGAGGTTCTCACGTCGCCTCTTTAAACGTCGATACCATCGTGCCCGCATACAACTCCCATCACCCTTACCTTGGCATGTCGCCTTGTTTAAAATGGTGCCTCCTCTGCGCTGTAAATTATTTCTTAAGTGCAACATATGATTAAAAAAAATTTAAAACACGGGGAACACCGTGTCCTAAAGGAAAGCAGGACTTGAACACCAACATGATGTGAGCACGCTGGGGCAGCTCTGTGCAACATGATGGGAGTTGTTAATTTTTTTATTAAAAAAATAAAGTATATGAAGAAAGTCCTTTGAGAGATATTCACAGCTAAAGTTTCACCCTCCCCTTCTCCTGACGTCAGCGCTCTACTGACAGCAGGAGATCCTGGTCCTGGGACCAGCTGGCGGCTCTTCAGCAGAGCCGAAATAGCAAAATCTAAAAATAATTACTTCATTGGAACTGTTTACAAAGTGTGCCTGTTGTGCCTAGTTTGCAATACTTTGTAGTCCGTTCCAATGAAGAAATTCTTTTAAAATTTTGCTATTTCAGCTCTTCTGAAGAGCTGCCTCGAGTCACGCGACTCAGATCTTCTTCTGTCAGCTTTACAGCTGACATGAGGGAGGGGGGAACGTTAGCTGCGAATATCTCTCAAACCATAAAGGTTTGAGAGATAGGACTTTCTTCATATACTTATTTTTTTAACATCTACAATATTTAATAGACTTAAATTTCAACTTTACCATCCCTTTAAAGTGAGCAGCCAATTTGCCAATATTCCTTTTCATCAATTTTCTTTCTTTCTCACCAGATATCTCACTGCTGGAGACAGTGAAAGCATGGATAGTGGTACGATGTAACACTATTCCAGCAGCAGAAAAGAATGGTGTGTTTTTGTGTGTGTGTGTGTGTGTGTGTGTGGGGGGCACTTTGGGAAACTCTCTCTCTTCAGTTTAATACATCCAGCATACAAAGTACTTGGTGCTTGGTGTTCTCTACATATCGACACATTAGAGTCCCCCGAAACATCACTCTTTATGTTTGGGCGACTCCAATAATTTAGTGTATTTGAGAGAATATGTAGTTCGGCTCTTGTTGTGCCATTTTGCATGCATACATTTTTAATGAAACAGGGGAACCCAATGAAACAGATTACAGACCAGATTATTATTACAGACTAGTGTAAAAGCCCGTGTACACGGGCCAAGGTCTCTGTGATGTTGGCCCTTTGCAATGCATTGTGTACCCCTCTGGCACTCAAAGGGTTAAGAGGCCGGTCCTGCTCTGCGTCTTGTCGCTGACGCAGTCATGCACTGTAGAGACTGGACGCAAGCACAGATTGCTCCCAACACAGAACTCCCAGCATTCCTACACCTCCCAGCATTCCATGCTTCCAGCATTCCGTGCTCCCAGCATTCTGTGCTTTCTGGCAGTCTCTACTGCGCATGACGGCTTCTGACAAACATCCTAGCGAATTATTATATAGGATAATCAAAAGCTTATTTTTATTTGAAATTGTAGAACTAAACCAGCTGAATTCAGTGGGTCAACAGAAAATGTCTTTAAAGTAGAACGCTTCTGGTTACCATGTCGCATGCTGCAATGCTTCTCAATGGAGACTGGGACTGACATCGCAGGCGCGCAGACAAGATGTCTGCAGTGATGCCTAGCTTCTGATCTCGGAAGATTAAGGATTTCTGTAGAGGTAATATAACTATTATTAAAGGGGATGTTTACCCCCTTCACAACTTTGCCTAAATAGTTTCCTTATAAATGGTAAATAATGGAAAGTATATCCTTTTTTTAAAAAAAATCCGCTTGTTTGGAGAAATTAAAAGATTAAATGTAGCTCTGTACCTACTTCCGGCAGACAGTGTTGACCGGATCTGTACCATAGTCTGAGCTTCTATCCAGCCTCCTTGTCTCAACAGCGGTTGCAAGCTCAGTTCGGCTACGTCATTTGATGTCTGATGATATAATTTAATTCTGTTTTCCTTTTAGGATGTTTGTCTCTGACAGCCGTCTGTTCTGTACTCTATTAGACACCCATCTTTTGTCTCATCTGGGGGGCATTTAAGCACAGCATCACGGGATAGTAGTAAGCTGGAGAGACTGTTCAGTTCAGCTACGTCCTATGGTGTCTTATTGCAATAACATTATAGTTCTGTGTTCCTTTTAGGAAGTTTGTCTCTGGCAATCCTCCGTTCTGTTATCTATTTTACACTCGTCTTTTGTCTCACTGGGGGGTATTTCAGCACCACATCGAGGGAGAGTAGGCTTTCTAAAGAGCTGCAGTGTCATCTCAATTTTTGTTATGTCAACTTTGTCTCTTGTAAGTATATACAGTCAGGGTGTGTTTCATGTTTATAGCCTTGTACCTATTATTTGTCTTGTGATTAGGGCTTTAATCGAGTTGTCATTTTTTTTCATTCTCATTTTTTTATTCATTGATTATTCTGATTGCACAGAAGGGGAATGTACTAACATACTCCTCTGGTCTTTATTTGCATATTCATTATAGTGTTGGGGTGGACCACCCAATAGGTCATGTGTAAATAGGTTTAGTGTTTATTTACACTTTGCTTTCACACTTTAACCCCTTATCGACCCTTGACGGTCATAGTACGTCATGGGTAAATCTGACTGAACGACCCATGACGTACTATGTCCTTAACTGACCCCGCCGCACTGATCGGCTGGTCGTTAAGGGGTTAAAGTATTACATGTAATTAAAATTTTTCCTGACATGTTAGGGTTGAATGCTGTACCTTGATGAATTATCTGTGTATTTTTAATTTTGGGCACTTTTTATTTGTGTTTTGGTGGTATTCTTTCTTGTAATCACTGTACAATGGGTACTTAAAGGGGATTGGAAGGGACTGAAATGTTGACCTGCAAAAAAAAGCTAAATATTTGACTTATCTGCAAGTCCTGGGTTCGCTTTTGAAATGTTGCATGGTAAATGTCATGCTGTTAGTAGCCGCATTAACCATGTTGCATTGTTGAAAATGGCGACATGAGAATCTCGCACTGCATAAAAGCATGAGGTTCTCACGTCGCCTCTTTAAACGTCGATACCATCGTGCCCGCATACAACTCCCATCACCCTTACCTTGGCATGTCGCCTTGTTTAAAATGGTGCCTCCTCTGCGCTGTAAATTATTTCTTAAGTGCAACATATGATTAAAAAAAATTTAAAACACGGGGAACACCGTGTCCTAAAGGAAAGCAGGACTTGAACACCAACATGATGTGAGCACGCTGGGGCAGCTCTGTGCAACATGATGGGAGTTGTTAATTTTTTTATTAAAAAAATAAAGTATATGAAGAAAGTCCTTTGAGAGATATTCACAGCTAAAGTTTCACCCTCCCCTTCTCCTGACGTCAGCGCTCTACTGACAGCAGGAGATCCTGGTCCTGGGACCAGCTGGCGGCTCTTCAGCAGAGCCGAAATAGCAAAATCTAAAAATAATTACTTCATTGGAACTGTTTACAAAGTGTGCCTGTTGTGCCTAGTTTGCAATACTTTGTAGTCCGTTCCAATGAAGAAATTCTTTTAAAATTTTGCTATTTCAGCTCTTCTGAAGAGCTGCCTCGAGTCACGCGACTCAGATCTTCTTCTGTCAGCTTTACAGCTGACATGAGGGAGGGGGGAACGTTAGCTGCGAATATCTCTCAAACCATAAAGGTTTGAGAGATAGGACTTTCTTCATATACTTATTTTTTTAACATCTACAATATTTAATAGACTTAAATTTCAACTTTACCATCCCTTTAAAGTGAGCAGCCAATTTGCCAATATTCCTTTTCATCAATTTTCTTTCTTTCTCACCAGATATCTCACTGCTGGAGACAGTGAAAGCATGGATAGTGGTACGATGTAACACTATTCCAGCAGCAGAAAAGAATGGTGTGTTTTTGTGTGTGTGTGTGTGTGTGTGTGTGGGGGGCACTTTGGGAAACTCTCTCTCTTCAGTTTAATACATCCAGCATACAAAGTACTTGGTGCTTGGTGTTCTCTACATATCGACACATTAGAGTCCCCCGAAACATCACTCTTTATGTTTGGGCGACTCCAATAATTTAGTGTATTTGAGAGAATATGTAGTTCGGCTCTTGTTGTGCCATTTTGCATGCATACATTTTTAATGAAACAGGGGAACCCAATGAAACAGATTACAGACCAGATTATTATTACAGACTAGTGTAAAAGCCCGTGTACACGGGCCAAGGTCTCTGTGATGTTGGCCCTTTGCAATGCATTGTGTACCCCTCTGGCACTCAAAGGGTTAAGAGGCCGGTCCTGCTCTGCGTCTTGTCGCTGACGCAGTCATGCACTGTAGAGACTGGACGCAAGCACAGATTGCTCCCAACACAGAACTCCCAGCATTCCTACACCTCCCAGCATTCCATGCTTCCAGCATTCCGTGCTCCCAGCATTCTGTGCTTTCTGGCAGTCTCTACTGCGCATGACGGCTTCTGACAAACATCCTAGCGAATTATTATATAGGATAATCAAAAGCTTATTTTTATTTGAAATTGTAGAACTAAACCAGCTGAATTCAGTGGGTCAACAGAAAATGTCTTTAAAGTAGAACGCTTTTAGCATCTTATAAAGAAACATATTTAAAGCAGCATCCCTTTATGACAAGGAGAATTCTGTATAGGACGGTACATCTTCACTCAACATGAGGAACCTGATCAGAAGAACTGGAATAATTCTACGGTAAACCAACTACTCCATAGGGGACAAATAAACATTTTTTAATTTAGATGGGGTTTTTAACCCCATGAATGCTAGAGAGGTTTCTAAGACAGTGCAAAGCAATTCACTGGAGACCTCTAGCATTCCTTGAATTAAAAGCCCCATTTAACTTAACTGGAATAATTATGTGTCCCTTTTGGTGTACAGTTGTTGCCCAAGAGCTATTCCAGTTCTTAATACATCAGCCTCACTGTCTCTCAGGCAGGAGGAAAGCGAGTGGTCTTCCTGCTTGGCCAAAGAAATCCATTTAGCTGACAGTCGACTCATTTTGCAAGGAACAAGGCACCTTTTATTTAGCAATGACGCATGTGTATTACTAACCAACCAGAAGAGTAACTTAACTATGTATGTAATGATGAAGAGGGTATGGTTCTCTTCTAGCAGAAAAAAGTGATAACAAGAGCATTGATGGCATTATTGCTAATACTTGTTTAACCCTAGTAACCCCTTAAGGACCAGAGTGGACTCCTCTCTTGTCCTTAATGGTTTAAAAAAATACTAACAATAAACTACTTTTGAAAAATCTCTGGTATCCCAGCTCTGAAATATAGTCTTAAAGTGGCAGAGGATCAGTCACCATGATATTAAGTTTGAAGCTCCATTCCATATATCATATTGCCTATGTATCATATTGACTGTGAGTCATAGTTTAGGAGATACTAATTATTTAACTTCTCAGTGAAGCTCTATGCTGTACTGAAATCTGAATTAGCATATAGCTCAGCTCTGAAAAATACACTAACTTTTCAGTATATCCTAATTCAGAGGTTTGAAAAACCTACCCTCAAAGACCCTGTATAGGCTAGGATTTCAGGATTCCCTCTCTTGAGCGCAGGTGAGTTAGTAAAAATGAATGAGCAACTGATTAATTTGCCTGTACTTAATTAGTGATACCCTAAAATCATGGCATGTATATAGCCATTTATGACAGGATTGGATACAACCCTGTTCTAAACTATGTATCTGCTGGCCTTTTGGCTAACATGATACATAGGCAGTTTGGAATGACGTTTTCAAATATACAAACTTGAATTCAAGGAGCTAGGTACACTTAAAGGGCATTTATACACTAGGGATAAGTGACTCTCAACTGATTTATCAGATGACTTATCTAGAAAAGTGTACTTCATACAGCAGTCAGGTACAGCTGTAGCGATTCTTAACTGCCTTGTTTCTGAGTTAAGCCATCTTGATCTGATAAGCAGCTTCCACTGACTTTCATGGCAACATGATTTTACTTAACGCTGGAAGTTACAAATAAGACAGCAAAATCATGGGATGCAGTACTTGCACACCTCTCTAGCAGTCAAAGGGTTAAGAACTTGTTCACGTGAAAGACTGTTTCCATAAGCTGTTGCCCAAGAATAGGAAAGTGGAATGCATTGCATCCTATGATGACATTCCCACAGAAGTCTGTGTTGCTTGACAGCCACCATGATGCAGGTTGCTTCAGGTTGCCCATGTGCAAAGACTCAGTTTGTAGGACAATAAAGAAGCACATTGTATATGCTTCTGTGTACATAACTAATATCTGCAGCTCTTGGTGATGTCAGCATCTCACTAATGTCTCATAGGAGTGAAAGTAAGACTCCTATACTCTCAATTAGAAGCTGTGTGTCAGCAAATCCTCCATCACTGGGCTTCTGTGGACAGGGAAAAAGCTCCCATGAGTGCAGAGTGAAGCTGTAACATCACTCAGAGTGGCAGATAATTATGATCTTTACAGAGAACCAAATCAGATCTGATGAGCTATGGGAACTCTGTTCCCATGTCTATGAGGGCACTGCCAGTGGTTTAAAAGAATCTTTAATTGAGCATATACTGCCCCATTAAAGACCTCCCTTTAACAGTGTTTACTGCTAGAGTCCAGCAGGAGAATTGTATTCGGTTTTATCCCTCTCGTTGCTATTACAGTGGTTTGGCAAGTTCCCATTTTGGCAAAATTGTATGGCGTACTGCATGGCAGTTTTCCTCCCTTCCTCCCTTAATTAAAAAAATAAATCAGACTTTGTTAGGGGAATATCACAGCCCCCCTGATGTCTCCCTGGTATTGATAGTCTATCTGTTTGCAATAGACGATCAATATTGGTAACCAAGAAGACAAACATTGCCTTCCTTCTCTTCCTCCTCATCCTGGAGTTCCCCAAAATTCCTCATTGAGTGAGAGGAGCAGGAAGGCCCACTTGCGTCATTGCTGATATCATCAACGAGGCCTTAGGTTCCCCGGTCTTCTCACTTTCTCTCCTGGGATTTATGGGGACACGAGCTTGAGTGATTGACAGGGTAAAAATTCAACAATTGATTGCTTATAAATCACATATTCCATTTTACACAAAAAGAAAAACTCTTTCCCACCCAAAAACAACACTGGCAACCAGTTTTGGGTAAGAAAAGGTCACAGCATTAATTACCAGTTAACCATAGCAAGAAAACAATATGCCTGCTTCCCGACATGAGACAGAAGGCATGATAGTGCACACGTGTAACAAGAGTCTCAGCCTCACTCAAACCATTAGCCAGCTGGTGGGGAACTAACTCCCCAAAACCAGTAACGGCAAGAAAACAGTTCATTAACCACTAGTGAGGACCACTACTGCCATGCCAAAGGTGCTGTGACTAAATGAACATGGAAGGAGGATGGGACAATTTATGTCCCTGTGAGGCTGTCAGCACAAAATAAGGAAGACGGGTGAGCCATCAGTCCCACAGGGAATAGTTATATACATAACAGCAGACACCACCCAACAAACAAATGTGCCAATAACTGTAGATAAAATGATATATATTGTCCAAAACATGGATACGTACTTAGTGGTCAAGCCCTCTCCAAGGCTCAGGGAAAGTTACCTTCTGGTTGTTTTTACTGTTATCTTACACAGTCCTGGTGCTTCACTCCTGACGAGGTCTGTAAAAAAAAAAAAATAAATAAATAACCCTGTGTGTGCCAAAGGGCTGTTCAATATATTGATTTGCATTGCATTGGACATCCCTCTGACATTTATTTTTTGCTTCCTCTACCTGTTTCCACTGCCTACTGGTAGTCACTGTCTGACCCACAAGCCTGGTTTCACTGGTTTCATTGCACTTGTAGTCACAGATCCCAACATAATCATTTTCACCCCTCAGTCTGATCTCATTGCCCACTGGCAGTCACAGATCCCCACATACACTATTTGACCACTCAGCCTTGATTCATTGCCCACTGACAGCCACAGAACCCCACATACACTGTCTGCTCCCCCCCCATGGTTTCCCTGCCCACTGGTAGTCACAGATCCTCACACTGTCTGACCCAACCTAGTTTCACTGCTTGATGTATTCACAGATATCCTCATACACTGTCTGACCCATCAGCCTGGTTCCTCTGCCCATTGGTAGTTACATATTCTCACATATACCGTCTGATCTCTTAGCCTGGTTCCTCTGCCTGCTGGCAGTCACACATACCCACATACACTGTCTGACCCGTCCCACTGTCCACTGGTAGTCACAGTTCCCCACCTCTACTTTTTGACTCCTCAGCCTGGTTTCACTCCATACTGGTAGTCACATATCCCCAAATACACTGTGTGACCACCCCAGCTTTGTTCTACATATGCTGTTTGACGTCTCAGCTGGGTTACACTGCCCACTGGTAGTCACAGATCCCCATATACACTGTCTGACCCCTCAACCTAGTTCCACTGCTCACTGGTAGACACAGATCCCCACATACTATGTCTGACCCCTCAGCGGGGTTCTACTGCCCACTGATAGTCACAGATCCCTGCATACACTGTTGGACACCCATCCTTGTTCCACTGTCCCATTGATAGCCATAGATATAAATACACTGTCTGCTTCCCCAGCCTTATCCCACAGGTAGGCTCAGAACTACACATACAAATGTTGGCACCCTAGCCTTTCCACTGGTAGCCCTAAAATCACACATACACTGTCTGCTTCCCCAGCCTTGTAACTCTTTATTGCTCCTTAGGCCATTAAGGACCAGAGGTATGTGCAATGCTTTTCACACTCCTCTGACCCTTAAAGAGTTTGCCCCTAAGGGAAAAAAACTGAACTCTCCTTGATAGTAGAACAGTGTTTTTCAATGATATTCCTCAGGGCACACCAATAAATCATGTTTTCAGGATATTTGATCACATGTTGTCAGCCTTTGGAATTGTAGTACCAGTGCTTAATTAGCGATATCCTGAACACTGGACCTGTTGGCGTGCCCTGAAGACTAGAGCTGAGAGTTACTGAGACATCTTCAAGATACTGGGAAGCATTGTATTGGAAACGTCTCTAGCACCCAAGTGATTGAGAGGAGGTTTAAATATAATAACCACATCCCCTTATTTCTATTAAAATATATATTCTTAGATAGTACTGTTATTTCACACAGTTCAGTAAACAGAGTTTAAACAACAGTGCCCCCACCCCCATAAAGCTTACGATGTAATTTTGGTGTCTGAGACATTGGAAGATAATGTGACCTTCCTCAGGTCATAAGAAGCTGGCATGGGGATCTAACCAGACTTTCCTGCTTCAGAGGCAGTGAGAGAGTTCTGTTCAGGCTGCTAACATCTTACTTATAACAAGAGGTTTAAAGGCATAGTAATGTTTAAAAATAACAGCAGCTCCAATTAATCTTCACAGTATTTGGGCCATGGAGAGTGTCATTTCAATACTGTCAGAGTTGTAGTTCAAGAGTAACTGAATTATAAAGTATCCCCCTCCTGCACTTTTTACAGATGTAACACTGCTCACCTCAGAACAGCAAGGTGGTGTCCAAATGGCTTGCAGAGAAGAACAATCTATATTTAGCACAAGGGAAAAACCTGTCAGCGGGGGACAGGGTTTTCATTGTTCTTACAGTAAGAAGATTGTTCCTTGTTGTGAGCTGTCTGGTCTTAAGACCAGATTCTACATCTAAGGAGAGGTGGCTTACACTAGGTAAAAGGGGCAGGGGATACTTTATCATTCAGTTACTCTTGAACTACAACTCTGACAGTATTGAAATAACACTCTCCATGGCCGAAATACAATGAAGATTAATTGGAGCTGCTTTTATTTTGAAACATTGCTATCCCTTTAAGTATATGTTTCTTAAAGAGGCAGTAAGGATTTACAACCTGAATACTTGCTTATTATTCTTAGGTCCTACAATCATAATGTTAATAAAGAGCATATATTGCATAACAATTTCCATAAATATACATTTGCAATTAAGTAATCACATTTATGTCATTCCTCATAGAAAAGATAATAGGTATCCTAAGTGGGTGTAATCGGTGCACCAAAATGCAAGGCACCCTGGTTGAGAACCGTTGATATACTGGCGACTACTTATTTTCCCTATTTATATGGGAAAATAGCCACACTTTATGCATCAAATCATCAGGGAAAAAGTATCTTACATAATAAGAAATAATACATTTTCTATGTCGCCCAATACAGGTTACTGGTAACTTTGTGGTAGGCGATCTGTCCCTTTAACTATGCAGGAACAATTCTAGAAGTGAATGCAGGGGGTGGAGCCTACCTTCCCTCCTTGGCTGCAGCTAGCCAATCAGCTCCAGTAAGATTTGTTCCTTGGTGAAGACACAGGAAAGAGAACAGTTCTGCTATAGTTTTAGCTATTTTTTTTTATTTTTCTGTTAGATATGGAATGCCACCTTTGGGCGGATTGCCATAATTGACAGTGCCTTTACATGTGGCTAGCTCAGTATCCAGGTGCTTTTTGTGGACCTTAAGCCCTGGGGGGAAAATCTTGGGTTCAAGTTCTTTCCTCAGGAGTTGCCCACTGAGGCTTCTTCTTAATACATGGTAATCTGAAGACAGAAGATCTGCAGGTAAGGTGAGCAACCCTTTGAGTTCTGCAGGTCCACATGTCCCACAGTGCCTCTCCGCACAGGGGTTTTCCTTTGGAGTTCCTATTGCACACTCCTGCATTCATTGGGTTTATCTGTATGTCTGTTGGGTGTTTTGGAGCAGAGTTTCTGTGGTAACTTAACCCTTTAGCTGCTGGTTTCTTTGGGGGGTTTATTGACACTTTACCTACTGGGTTCAGTGTTTTTTGGATCTGCTAACATGTTTTAGGGATGTTTCATTTAATTTTAATTCACAGTTTCAACTTTGCAAAATGGCATAGACGCCATTGCTCCTTTCACTTCTTATGGGACTGTACAGTTTGGGACATATCTCTGCAACTGCTCAACGTAGCGACTTCAGAGATGACTCATTTTAATTCTCTGCCCTTGCTCTGTCATCCAGTTAACGTTTTATGTGTCTTAGGGGGCTCAGGGGGCTTCGGGCACTGTTCGGGTACTTTTTCTGGGAAAACTACATTTCCCATGAGTGCTTGCTTTGCAAGTTGTTTCTGATTGGCTCCCGCCACGGCAGCCATTTTGTGTCTTTTCCTGAACGAGTATCCTACTCAGGGCTTGAACTCTCCTTCTCTCCTCTGCAGATTAACCCTTCGTCTGCCAGATAAGTGCATTTTAGGGATTTCTGGGGTGAAATTTTAATCTTACACACTGTAATTGGGTGATTCTTTTTATTATAACGTTTTTGGACTATGGACACTCCCCTTTTATACTGGTAGGTTAGCATGACAGGAATGTATGTGGGAAAATCTTATGGGGAAATTACATAATCAGCATTGTTTCCAATACAAAAAATGGAAAAAAGTAGCAAAACTGCAATTTTTGTGGGTATTCCCACAGAAGGCGGAAAATGCTGTTTTTGCATGTTTTTCTAATGTAGCAAAATGTTCACCATTCACTAACCACAACTTCCAGTGTATTGCTAACTCACATGTTCTGAGGTAATTTATGTTGGCTGGTACTCAAGTGGGTTGGCCATTAGGCATGCCAGCCCTATTTTCCAGTTGGCAGTGGAAAGCAGAAGATTTCAGCTCTTTTCAAGTGTACTGGTTATTGGACTTAGCTCCCATAGTTCTAGTTGCCAGTCAGGTAGGGTGACCACATTTCCCTTCTGCCATTCCGGGACATGGTCACCCTAGTTGCCCCGTCATACCTTAAGTTCCTGGTGGTCTAGCGGCGTGGAATGTGCTCTGTGCCTCCTCCGGCACAGAGCTGAAGCTCCCGCGCGGTATGGCCAGTAATGCAGAGCGCTGGGAGATGATGTCATCTCCCAGCGCTCTGTATTACTAGAGCGCTTGCCTCCAGGTAAGCTGCATTGCCGCCCTGGATGTCAGCCTGCAAGCGGTGTGTCATATCATGGACGCCGCGAGCGGCGTCCATGATGTGACACACGCTTGCAGGCTGACATCCAGGGCGGCTTGGCTTCATTCCGGGACACTTCATTGTCCCGGTTGAAGGGGACCCGGGACGCGGGACATAGCCCTGAAATAAGGGACAGTCCCGGACATTCCGGGACCCGTGGTCACCCTACAGTCAGGGGCAGGAAGTAGAGCCTCCTTCTGTCTGGTCTTAGGCATGCAATATTAACACCTGAGCTATTAGATCACGTTAACAGTATCAGGGATTCACATAGCCTATATTTTAGTTAGTTTAGCATATTAGGGATTAATGTTTCTTTAACAGGGCATTCAACCCCTTGAATGCTATTGAGATCTAGCAATGTGTTCAAGACCATGCTACCATTTAAGGGGATAGTAATACTTCCTTTTATCTTTATTTTATTTTGTAGGCATTAAAAAAACATGAAGAACGATATAAGTCTTATCTCTCTAACCTTTATGGTTTGAGAGATATTCACAAGCAAAGTTTCCCCCTCCCGCCCCTTTTACCTAGTGTAAGCAATCTCTTCTCAGATGTGGAATGCAGTCCATAGACCAGACAGATAACAGCAGGGGACTATATTCTTCCTATCAGAACAATGAAAACCCTGCCTCCCTTGACAAGCTTTTCAGCTTTTCCCTTATCTTCATTGAAGATTGTCCCTCTCTGCAGTCTACCTGGGCACCTCCCTTCTGATCTGGCTGAACAGAGTTACGTCAGTAAAAGGGGCAGGAGGGGGACACATTGTCATTGAATTACTCTTGAAACAACACTCTCCAAAGTCCAAATACTATGATGATTAATTAGAGCTGTTTTATTATGAAACATTACTATCCCTTTAAGGGGGTAAAGGCCCATTTAACACAGTGGGGATTTAGCTAAGCTGGGAACTCTCTGGATCTGCCCTGGAGACTCCAGTTTTTGTACTGAATTACCGGGGCTTTAGGGACAGTGGCTGATTCTCTGGTGGTGAGGAATTTCTGATGAAACTCTGCCCACTTTTCCTCCTTTCCGGTCTGTTCCTCCCTCTTCCCCTCCTTCCCCACCCAGTTTCTCCCACTTTGTGACTCACCTGCTAATCCACCCCCACCCCCTTTTGACACGAATTGCATCACTTTTTAATCCCTAGCTTCACCACAGGAGTCCACTCTGGGGACTCAAGGGCACAAATTTTACAGGTATGGGATTCGGGGGATTTTTTTGGTCCCCCATAATGTAGTTGGTCATGGGCCTTATGCAGAAAACAATATACCGTAAAATCTCAGGTATAATACGCACCTGTGTATAATACGCAGGTGCATATTGTACCCAAGATTTTAGGGGAAAACAAGAGTGCCTATGTATAATACGCACCCTTGTTTTCCCCCTTACTACCAAAAAATATTAACGCTGCCAGCTACACTCCTCTGTCCCCCGGCGCAATCCAACATTAAAAGAAGACTTACTTGGTTATATAGATCAAGCCAATGAAGTGCTACATTTAAAAACGCTCCCTCCCATCTTCCTTGCGGGCGGCATTCTTGCATTTGCCGCCCGCTTCCGTCAATGGACTACCAAGACCTTCCTCCTGCGGTATTGTCCTGTGAGGACCTTGAGATCCTCACAGGGCATTACTATTGGCTGGCGGCGGAAGGTCCTGAAAACCCATTAAAGGAAGCGGGCGGCAAATGCAAGAATGCCGCCCGCAAGGAAGATGAGAGGGAGCTTTTTAACATGTAGCACTTCAATGGCTTGATCTATATCACCAAGTAAGTCTTCTTGTAATGTCGGATTGCTCCGGGGGATGGAGGAGGGTAGCTGGCAGCTCTAATAAATATTTTTTTTTTTATTCGCCAAAAATCTCTCGGGTATAATACGCACCCCCCACTTCACATAAGGTGAAGAGGGGTAAAATTGTGCGTATTATACCCGAGATTTTACGGTATGAGCAATTTTGGTGCAAGCAAACTTCACCATGGGGGTGGAATCTAATGTTATATTGCTCTTTTAACCCCTTGAATGCTAGGAAGGTCTCCAATATATTGTAAAGGGTATAAAAGCCCCATTAAATCAATGATTTAACTAAGGTGATGTTGTTTTGCTCCATATTTGATCTGTTCACTGCAATGCAGTTGGCATGATTCAGAACTGCTTCTCTTTTGCTTTTTTTGCATACGGTCATAATTGCCTTAAAATATATATTGCTTTGAGGAGGAAAAAAGAGAGGCTAATAGCCAGGGAGACACCTTATAAGAAAAGAAAGAGGCTGGGGAAAAAAAGAGGGGGGGAGGAGAGTAGGTAAATGGTAGGGATACAGAGGAGATTGAATTGGTGACTCAACTGACAGGGAGGAGGGGCAAAAAGATTGAGTGGGGAGTTGCAACAAAGAGATAATACGCCTAAAGAAAGGGTAGTCAATTGTTGGATATCAGCATGTTGGGGGCTACAACTTGAATCATGATGGGAGGTGTAGTCCCCAGCAACTGCATGTCCAGCAATTACCTCAGGCCAAAACCTCCTTCACAATGGCCAGCCTGCCATTTCTCTGCATTTCTTCTAAAAGTGTTGATCACATGGGTTCGTATTGCTAGGCATGTGGGATCCCCTCCAACATGCTACAACTTTGCAGTGCTGACTGCAGAAATGATGCAGCATTTAGGTGCATATGCACGCAGAAAAGTGAGAAAATCAGGGGCAAATAAGTTGTAACATAGAGGGGTACAATTAAAAGTCCCCATTGAATTTAACAGGGCCTTTAAGCCCTTGAATGCTAGAGAGGTTGCCAACTCATTACAAATGCAGTGCTTTAGGGACTTTTTTTTAACATTAAATGGGTTAAAAGCTCCATTTAATTTGTATTAAATTATGGAAATGTTTATTTGTTCTCTATGGCTCTGTTAGTTTGTCCCAAAATTGCTCCTATTTTCTTATCTGCATATGGCCAGTAATGTCTGCATTGTGGCCTATGGCTCTGCTCTGGCGAATGCATTGGTGATTGAATATTTGCTATTCACATTTGTCGAATCACCATACTTCCCAATTGTCCTCCTTTAGGAGGGACAGTCACTCTCCGAGACCCAAATCCTTCTGTCCCTCTCTCCCACCCTGGTGTCCCTCTTTTTAGGAGATCAGACTGTGTGGTGCATATATTTGTATCACATAGCTCCACAGCAATAACATTCACAATAAAGTTGGTCTAAATGTTGTATATATGTGTTTATAAAAACAAATACTTTTAACTTGCTCTAAATCATTTATTCAGTTACATAAAGAGGGGTTAACAGGTCATAAAATAACCTAAAAGTCCTCAGTTACGCCCCAACCACCACTCACACCCCCAGCAACACCACCTAAAACAAAAGTGTCCCTCTATGGCCATTTGAAATATTGGGAGGTAGTAATCACTGTTGGGCCCATGAGGGGTGTCAGCTAAACATGAATGGCTCAAATGCCACGTGCCAGCTCATTCTGTCGAGAACCTGCCTCCCATTGCAGCATGCTAGAAAGTGGTATATTCACTATTTACAATATAGGTTTGATGGA
Organism: Rhinophrynus dorsalis; assembly: GCA_037306005.1. NCBI lineage: Eukaryota > Metazoa > Chordata > Amphibia > Anura > Rhinophrynidae > Rhinophrynus > Rhinophrynus dorsalis. Next base: position 296,242,894 of record CM074719.1, read on the forward strand.
AAAAATTATTAGCACCAAAATGTAACTGAATTGCACATTCTTATAGTAAATAGTGAATGCTTACTTTTTTTTTAAAAGGGATAATAATGTTTCAAAATAAAAGCAGCTCCAATTAATCGTCATAATATTTGGGCCATTGAGAGTGTTATTTCACAACTGTCAGAATTGTAGTTCAAGAATAATTGAATGATAAAGTATCCCCCTCCCGCCCCTTTTACTGATGTAACTGCTCACCTCAGAACAGAAAGGTGGTGTCCAGATGGCTTGCAGAGAGGGACAATCTTCAGTTAGCATAAGTGAAAAACCTGTCAACGGTGGCAGAGTTTTCATTGTTCTCACAGTAAGAAGATTGTTCCTTGCTGTGATCTGTCTGGTCTTAAGACCAGATTCCACATCTGAGGCAGCTTACACTAGGTAAAAGGGGCGGGAGGGGGGATACTTTATTATTCAGTTACTCTTGAACTACAACTCTGACAGTATTGATATAACACTCTCCATGGCCCAAATACTATGAAGATTAATTGGAGCTGCTTTTATTTTGAAACATTACTATCCCTTTAAGAAAATGCATTTCATATAGAAGGTATTGCTAAAATGCCTCATTTTTTTTAGAGGATTAGCAATTGCACCTATTAAGGAGAGCAATTATGTGTCTGGTGATGGTGGTGTTAATCTAGGAGCATGTGCTATTCAACATAGTATGTTTGTTGCATCAAAACATGAACGATTGCTAATAGTGCATAAGTTTATGGCTTTCAAAAAATAGTTAATCCTTCACTTGTTAAGGTGAATGAACACCTTCTATTAGAACCTCCCCACACACACTTTCCTTAGTTTGGATGGCAAAAATCCTAATGGCCCCGATGGATTGCGCACATGTGCCTTTTTTCAAGAGATAACATCAATCATTACTGGATGTCGTGTCTAGGCAAACATGACCAATTCTAGCAGGATCACAGCACCTCAAACTGTGCTCACTGCACATGGTAATCCTAAAGGATTAAGGACCAATGCGTTTTGCGCCCCTCTGGTCCTTTAAGGATTATAAATGATCATGCAGTCTGCCTGCTTCACTTTTGAAAGAACTACCAGCAACTGTTATGTCAGCCACCACAGACATGACTTCCAGAAATTGAAGATGTTATCTATCAAACAAAATCACAAGGGCAAAATTCATCAGGTCTTAGGAGTGTCTGGTCATTTGTTAGGTAAGTGGGTGCTATTATTGGATACTAGTTGAACAGCCCGTGTACACAGGCCACAGTGCCAGGCAGTAACGGCCGCGGTGCAGTCATGCAAAGTAGACACTGCCCGCGCCGTGGCTGATAATGGAGCGAGGCGCTCCGAATTCGGACCCTAGTCCTCTCTGCGCACTGTACAGTCTGAATTCGGAGCGTCCACTACGTTATCAGCTGCGGCACGGGCAGTCTGTACTGCGCATGATTGCAGCGGGCACAGCCATCTGTATTGAGCATGACAGCTTCTGACAAACATACATTAGTGAATTGTTATATAGGAGTGGGTCTCTTTTAACCCTTTGAGTGCCAGATAGGTATCCAATGCATTGAAACACAATGCATTGGATACCTCTCTGGCACTCAAAGGATTACACCTTATTCTGCATTATCTTCCATTGTTGTTAACAAGCAATGCTGGTGTACATATTCTGTGGAATTTGCTTAGCAATACAAATCTTACCTGATAAAGAATATCCTTTTTAGGCCATGGCAGTTTTTCCTCAGACATCTCTGTTGGCATCCCTCTGGCCAAATTTGTTTGTTTGGGGTTATAGTGCTATGCGTTGGTCTTTCCTATTGCATTCAAGGGGTTAAAGACTACCCTCCTCTAGTTATAGGTCTAGAAGTAGGCTGATATGGGTTGATTGTGAAAGATAGGATGCTTAAAATGTTAGTAATGTCAGATAAACACATTTTTGCATTGTGTAGAACTTAAAAAGTTGAAATGAATGCAAAAAAAACGTATCTCTCAAACAGCTATGGTTTGAGAGCTATATGCATTTAAAGTTCAATGTTTCCTGCTGTCAGCTCCGACACGGAGGCTCTGCAGCAGAACTGCAATCGCGTTATTTAAAACGAATGACTTCATTGGAATGGTCTAAAAAGTGTGCTTGCACATCAGGCACACTTTTTAGACCATTTCAATAAAGTGATTTGTTTTATATAAGGCGATTGCGGCTCTGCTGCAGAGCCTCTGTGTCTGCTGACATGGATCTCCTGCTGTCAGCTTTACAGCTGACAGAAGGAAACATCAAAATTTGAATGCATATATCTCTCAAACCATAGCGGTTTGAGAGATACATTTTTTTGCATTCATTTGAACTTTTTAAGCTCTACACAATGCAAAATATTTTTCCTTCGACATTACTAATACTTTATATCAGAACAATCATCTTTGTAATATTGTCCCCCCAATACATTACTAATATAGCGATAGGCAAAGGCATACTTGTATTATGCTGAATATGTCAGCGTTATTGAATTAATCCACCTTCTTCTGCAGGCATCCAGCGGACAACATTGACATCTTAGATGAAAGTTACCTCTGAGTCTGCGCTGTCTGTCTCGTGCACTGCCCGGACTGGTGGTGACATCTGTTGGTTACCTTAAGGCAGTGGTTCTTAGCTCCGGTCCTTAGGACCCACTAACAGGCCAGGATTTGATGATTTCCTTATTAGAGCACAGGTGAGTTAATCAATGTGAATGAGCCTCTGATCACCACACCTGTGCTCTAGCAGAGAAATCCCTAAGTCCTGGCCTGTTAGTGGGTCCTGAGGACAGGAGTTGAGAAACACTGCCTTAAAGGGATAGTATTACTTCAAAATTACTATCCCTCATATTGTAGCCCTTAATAAACTGAGTTAAATGACATCAGCGGCATCTCTCAAACCTTTATGGTTTAAGAGATAGCCGCTTTCAAAGTTTCCTCTCCCCTGCTGTCAGCGTTCTGCTGCCAGCAGGGGAATCCGGTCCCGGGACAGGCGGAGGCTCTTAAACAGAGCCGATATCTCGTTATGGAAGGAAAAATTATTAATTGAAACAGTCTTCTACGTGTGCTTGGTTACCAAGCACACGTAGAAGACTGTTTAAATTAATAATTTTTCCTTCCATAACGAGATATCGGCTCTGCTGAAGAGCCTCCCCTTGATTCAGAGACCAGATTCCCCTGCTGGCAGCAGAACGCTGACAGCAGGGGAGAGGAAACTTTGAAAGCGGCTATCTCTTAAACCATAAAGGTCTGAGAGATGCCACTGGTGTCATTTAACTCAGTTTATTAAGGCTACAATATGAGGGATAGTCATTTTGAAGTAATACTATCCCTTTAAGGTAACAGAAGTCGCTGCCTGTGCAGGCTCACAAAGCTTCTCTTGTAAGCTCTGTGCCCTGGATGCCAGCAGAAGAAGCTGGATTACTTCAATAACGTGGACTTATTCAGCATAATACAAGTATTCCTTTGCCTTTTGCTATATTAGAATTTATTGAGGGGCAATATTATGAAGATGAAAGTTCTTCTTTAACCCCTCTGGTGCTAAAGAGGTCTCCAGGGCAATGCATTGGAAACATCATTTTTTGGAAACACTTACCATGGGTCTTTTTAGGATCTTTGGAGACAAGTTTGCAAGATACAAACCCTTATAGGGGATTGTATTATATGAAAAAGGATGTAACCTTACCTAGAACTGGGCAAACAGTGTTAATAGGACCACTTTGGTATGTCCATCATTTTGTAAGAAACAACAACATCTATGTACCACTCCCTGTGGACATAACAGTTGAAGTGTTTGTTTTCATGTGAACAGCAGAATGGTTAGGTCACTAGTGTTTATGTGGTGTATATACCACAGGTACACAGTTTGTTTTCCCTGTTGCCCATATCTTTGTTTGGAGGCCCTTAAAGAGATAGTATCTTGAATTTTAAACTGCAAGTGCATAATATGTAAAATCAAATTGCCTATACTTTTAAATTTAAGGACTCTAAGCATAATAAATTGTGCATAATAAATAATTCAGCAACAATATATAAATATACATGTAATAGAAAATAAACAGTGCGTACATTCTAAATATATATAGACTAGCAGCGTGAGACTGCGTTGCCCACTATATATATATATATATATATATATATATATATATATATATATATATACATAGTAGTAGGAAAGCCTGCACACACAGGCTCCGCTGCCTCGGCTGCAGCCCCGGAGCCAGGAGCACAGACAGGCGGTGAGCCGTCCAGAGCTCCCCCCTCCGGATCAGCACGTTCGGCCAGTCCCTACTGCGCATGACTGCATTTTCCTGCAGTCTCTACTGCGCATGTGTGGTTTCGCACACAGGGAGCTTTGCAGGTTAGCGCTTTCTAGTATTTAGACATACTTTTATTTAGTTATGTAAAGTGTAATTTTATTGTGTTACTAGAGTAAAAGCCCGTGTACACGGGCCAAGGTCCGGGTGATGTTAACCCTTTGAGTGCTGGAGGGGTACGCAACACATTGCTTTGCAATACGTTGCTTACCCCTCTGGCACTCAAAGGGTTAAGAGGCCGGTCCTGCTCTGTTCCCTGTCGCCGACGCAGTCATGCACTTAGAGACTGGCCGAAAGCACAGAATGCTCCCAGCACAGAACTCCCAGCATTCTGTGAGTTCGGGCAGTCTCTACTGCGCATGACGGCTTCTGACAAACATTCTAGCACAGGGCTCAAAATTTCCACTCACCACTAGCCAGTGGCGTGTGAAAATTTAACCCTGGCGAGTAGAAATTCAGCTCTGGTGGGTATGTTTTGGCTTGTAGTGGCGAGTAACTTTTCTGGTCTGGCTAGTAGCAAAGAACTTAAAATTATAAGCCCTGTGACCTAGCGAATTATTATATAGGATTAGACTGCAAGCTGAAGAGGTGTAATTGTGGATCAAATCATCTGTGTCACTGAGGCACAGTGAAACTGTTCTCTTAACCCTTTGAGTGTCAGAGGGGTACACAAGGCATTGCAAAAGCAATGTGTCGTGCAACCCTGTGGCATTCAAGAGGTTAACCCCTTGAATGATAGAGACACAGACACACATGCATAGATATTATTATACTTACATACAACATATACATACCATACATACATACTTAGACACAGACACACATACATAGATATTATATATACACACACACACACACATACATGGTATTATGCATAGACATACACACACATACATACATACACACATAGAGACACCCACATATATACACATAGACACACACATAGCTACCTACCTCTGTCACCAGAGGGCTGATATGAAGGGGGGAAGGAGGGAGGAGACAAATAGAACATGTGTGTCAGACAGGGAGGGTAAAGAGGATATGTCTGTCAGTTGAGGAGGGTGGTAGGGGAGAAATAGAACATATCACACAGATGGGAAAGGGGTTAGGGGACAAATGAGAGATGGAAAACAATGAGCAATAAATGTTAGTGCTTGCTTTAACCCTTTCAGTTGCAGAGGGGTACACAACGCATTGAGAAGCAATGTCACTGAAAGGGTTAAACAGCTCTGTTATAACCTGTGTGTGGCCCAGTGTGTACTGCCTGTCCTCCCACTTGAGTGCCAGCTCGGGCTGCCAAACTCTCTCTCAGGCAGCCAATATCTCTCTCTGAGCCCCTGGTGTTTGAGTCTGAACTCCCCCATTGTCTGTGTCTGAGCTCCCACTCCTTGTTTGTCACAGCCCTCCACCCCCCCATCTCTCAGCTCGTCCATGCTCTCTCCCTGAGCCCCCACTGTCTGTCACACAAATTGTTAATTAGTATAAGTGTCTCCTGTTTTGAAAAGAAATGAGTTATGCTTATCTTGGAACGCTACTTGGAGGCAAGACGCAGGAAACAGTGCACTGCTTAGCCCTCTGAGTGGCTGAGGGGTACTCAGCGCATTGCTGTGGCACTCAAAGGGTTAACAACTTTGGAACATTGCATTTTCAAGCAGGGAGGGTAAAGAGGACATGTTTGTCGATTGGGGAGGGTGATAGGGGAGAAAGAGAACATATCACACAGATGGGAAGGGTGGTAGTCCCTCTCATCCAGTGGTGCACTCTCCCTTGGGTACACAAAGAAAAGCCATACAAACCTGCACCTGCTTTAGCGATGCAGAAAACACTAACTCTTTGAATGGCAGAGGGGTATGCACTTTGCTTGAAAGCTGTGAAAAGAACACAGGTAGGAGCATATTTAAAGTAGAGCTTCAGTGTTGCTTTTCATTCCTACCATGAGGGGAGATGTGCTATCCACATTCTCTGTATATTTACCCATGTTGGCTGTGGTGGGAGCCATCCAGCTAACGTGGAAGTTTCAGCACCCTGTATTGAATAAGGAGCCTGCCACAGGAGTACAGGGATGGAGGAAGCAGCTGCCACTTTAAGCATGACAGTCACTGGTCCTCGTGATTACAGGTGTGATGAAATAGGTGCAGATGAAAACAAATTGCCTGCTTTTTCTAATTTTACTATACATATCATGGACTTTGGGAATATGTAAAAATTAAGTGTTACTAAACCTATACGTATGCCGTTTCAAAACTGTGGATCAAACTGCAAGTGTGTGTGTATGTGTGTGAGAGAGAGAGGTGTGATATAGGCGTGTCTTTGTGTGAGTGTGATACAGAGAGGGAGGCTTGATAAAGGCTTGTATTGAGAAGGAGAGATGTGATAAAGGTGTGTATTTGTGTGAATGTGAGAGAGAGGGAGAGGTGTGATAAAGGTGTGTATTTGTGTGAATGAGAGGGAGAGGTGTGAGAAAGGTATGTATTTGTCTGAATGAGAGAGAGGGAGAGGTGTGATAAAGGTGTTTTTTTGAATGAATGTGATAGAGAGGTGTGATAAAGGTGTGTATTGTGTGAATATGATAGAGAGGGATAGGTGTGATAAAGGTGTGTATTTGTGTGAATGTGTGAGAGAGGGAGAGGTGTGATAAAGGTGTGTATTTGTGTGAATGTGAGAGAGAGGGAGAGGTGTGAGAAAGGTATGTATTTGTCTGAATGAGAGAGAGGGAGAGATGTGATAAAGGTGTTTATTTGTATGAATGTGATAGAGATAGACAGGTGTGATAAAGGTGTGTATTGTGTGAATATGATAGAGAGGGATAGGTGTGATAAAGGTGTGTATTTGTGTGAATGTGTGAGAGAGAGATAGGTGTGATAAAGGTGTATATTTGTGAGAATGTGATAGAGAGGGAGAGGTGTGTATTTGTGTGAATGTGATAGGGTGGTGTGATAAAGGTGTGTATTTGTGTGAATGTGAGAGAGAGCGAGAGGTGTGATAAAGGTGTGTATTTGTGTGAATGTGATAGAGAGGGAGAGGTGTGATAAAGGTGTATATTTGTGTGAATGGGATAGAGAGAGAGAGGTGTGATAAAAGTGTTTATTTGTGTGAATGTGATAGAGATAGAGAGGTGTGATAAAGGTGTGTATTTGTGTGAATGTGATAGAGAGGGAAAGGGGTGATAAAGGTGTATATTTGTGTGAATGTGAGGGAGATGTGTGATAAAGGTGTATATTTGTGTGAATGGGATAGAGAGAGGTGTGATAAAGGTGTGTATTTGTGTGAATGTGAGAGAGAGGGAGAGGTGTGATAAAGGTGTGTATCTGTGTGAATGTGATAGAGGGAGAGGTGTGATGAAGGTGTGTATTTGTATGAATGTGGTAGAGAGGGAGAGGTGTGATAAAGGTGCATATTTGTGTGCGTGTGATAGAGAGGGAGGTGTGATAAAGGCTTGTATTGAGAAGGAGAGGTGTGATAAAGGTATGTTTTTGTGTGAATATGAGAGGGAGAGGTGTGATAAAAGTGTTTATTTGTGTGAATGTGATAGAGATAGAGAGGTGTGATAAAGGTGTGTATTTGTGTGAATGTGATAGAGAAGGAGAAGAGTGATAAAGGTGTGTATTTGTGTATGTGAGAGAGAGGGAGAGGTGTGATAAAGGTGTGTGTTTGTGTGAATGTGAGGGAGAGGTGTGAGAAAGGTGTGTGTTTGTGTGAATGTGAGGGAGAGGTGTGCTAAAAGTGTTTATTTGTGTGAATGTGAGGGAGAGGTGTGCTAAAAGTGTTTATTTGTGTGAATGTGAGGGGGGAGGTGTAATAAAGGTGTGTGAGAAAGAGGGAGAGGTGTGATAAAGGTGTGGATTCGTGTGAAAGAGGGAGAGGTGTGATAAAGGTGTGGATTTGCATGAATGTGGGGGGGAGAGGTGTGATAAAGGTATGCATCTGTGTGACTGTGAGGGGGAGTTTTGATAAAGGTGTGCATTTGTGTGAATTTGATAAAGGTGTGTACTCGTGTGAGAGTTACAAAGCAGTGGGTTGGAGACGTTTCTAGCATTCAGAGGGTTAAAAGCCTCATTTAAGTAATTGGGAGTTGTCATGTCTCCTCTATGGTGCAGTTGGCTTGTTCCAGAGTTGCTCATTTTTGGCTTCCTGGATATAGCTCTTTGTGCTATACCTGGGAACTTCATGGTTGGGGCTGCCCAGAGGAGAGCCCTCTGGTGCAGATGAGGGGAGGGAAATTATGCGATTTGTGTCATAAAAGGGATGGGGCTTAATCAAGAAGGGGGCAGGACTTCAAAAACAAGAAAAATAGCTACATAGACTGGGGAAGGAGGAGAAGAGGGCTGGGAGTGGGAGGAACAGGGTGGGATTGAGCACAAGTGGCAGAGTTTCCTCAGAAACTCCCCACATCCAGAGAATCAGACTCTGCCCTGGAGACCCGGTAATTCAGTGTGTAAACCGGAGTCTCCGGGGCAAAACCAGAGAGTTCCCAGCTTTGGATATCCAGGATAATTAAATTCAGGAGATGAGTAGAGTAAAAGTAATACCCTTATTGACTGAATGGTTTTAGAGTGCAATCTTTCAAGGCCACTCAGGTCTCCTGTTCAGGCAACAGTCTCCTGCTTTATTCTTAGCCAACATTGTACCATATTTTACCTATACTTATTCAGATCTCAGTGTCACACTCTTATTCTGGCTTTCTGTCTCCTTTAGATCTCCGGGGGTCTCTTTTTCACCCCCTCCAGTCTGCCAAGTCTTTTTCTGGAACTCCTCACAGTCTGAAGCAACTGAATCGAGAGCTAAGAACATCCATGGAGGGGAAGTACAAGGAGATAGCAGAGGTAAACCAGTCATTCACCTCTCTTCTTCATATAATACGTTCCTAATTGTTTCATTTTTGCCTCTTGGCCCCTCCCTGTTTAAAGGGATAGTAATGGCTTTCTAAACAAAACAAAATATTGTAGCTATTAAAAAAATAAACTAAATGATCCCAGTCCCATCTCTCAAACCTTTATGGTTTGAGAGATATAATGTTTTAAAGTTCCCCCCTCACTGATGTCAGCTGTAATACTGACAGCAGGAGATGCGTGTCGGCCGACTCGAGGCGGCTCTTCAGCAGATCCGAAATACCAAAATCTAAAAAGAAATACTAAATTGGAACGGTCTACAAAGTGTGCCTGATTTATAAGTACACTTTGTAGACTGTTTCAGTTAAGTATTTCTTTTTAGATTTCTGTATTTCGGCTCTGCTGAAGAGCCTCCTGCCGGTCCCCGGACCAGGATCTCCTGCTGCCAGCTTGCAGCTGATTTCAGGGAAAGGGGAGGGAGGGGGAACTTTAAAACCTTCTATCTCTCAAACCATAAAGGTTTGAGAGATGGGACTGGGATCATTTAGTATTTTTTTAATAGCTACAATATTTCGTTTTGTTTTAAAACGGCATTACTGACCTTTTAACCCATCCCACGCTCAGTCTCTTTTTCTTACACTGTTCTTGATATCATATTTTCTATTTCTTTCTATACATATAAGAAAATAGAAGCAATTCTAGGGCAAACCAACTGCATCAGAAGGGAGAAGTAAAAATTGCCATTGATTTAAATGGGTCATTTAAAATCTTGACTGCTAGAGAGGTCTCCAGCTCGCTTTGATAATCTAGCATTCAATGAGTTAAAAGCCTCCTGTAAATCAATAGGAATTTGGGGGAATATTTATTTAACCCCTCTGGTGCAGATGGTTTGTTCTACAATTGCTGGTCATTTCTCTTTGTGCATAAGGCCTAATGGAGCAATTCCGGGGTAAGCCAACTGCACTACAGAGAAGTAACATTCCCTTTGATCTAAATGGGACATTTAACCCATCGAATGCTTCACAATGCATTGGAGACCTCTCTAGCATTAATGGAGTTAAAAGCCCCATTTAAATTAATGAGAACTTCTGTTTTTCCTGTATGGTGTAGTTGATTAGCTCCAGAATTGCTCTTCTTTTCTTAGGTGCAACGGACTCATAGGAGGAGTGTTCAAAGGAGATACAGCTGTGAAATAGGCAAATGAATCCTTATTGTTTTTGTGTCGCACCTGTCTCACGCCTACGTACTAAGCTAGGGGCGCCCAACATGCGGACCACCTGACTTCAGGGTGCGGCCTGTCTGAGATTTTTTAAAAACTATTTTAGACCTAATTAACTAGCACACATGAACTAGAAGGCCAAGGGGCACCAAGGGTACAACAACAGGGGAGGGTATAAGCATTTTGTGGCGTTACATTTCACTGTACCTTGTTTCCTGCACATGTAATGAAGGAAGTGTTTGGGCCTTCCTGATATTAAAATCTTAACAATGTTGGTGTGTGCGGGCACTTGGTACACTAAAGTGTTCACACTTATGCACAGGATTTATAGGCTAATTCAGAGATGCAGAAAATGAGTTGCACGGGTGAATTTGTACACCTCTTCACTTACTTTCAGTTTATTTTCATTCTTTGCATTTATTCTCTTCTCCTTCTCTTTAAGGAGCTGTTTAGTCGCTCCCTTGCAGACAGTGATATGCGCTCTGCTCCTTATGAGTTTCCAGAGGAGAGTCCCATTGAAAAGCTAGAAGAGAGGAGACAGCGCCTGGAGAGACAGATCAGCCAGGACATAAAGTAAGGCCATGGGAAAAAACAAGGAAATAGCGATAAAGACAGTAAGAAGAGACATGAGGGAGAAGGTGCAAAGTACGAGACAAAATAAAAAAGTAATGGCCTGAGTAGGACAGGAAAGAGAGCAGCCCTCAAACAGAAGAGATGGCCATAGCAAAGAGGGGCAGCAAGCAAGTGTGTAGGAGGGTGGATCACAGAGAAAGCATGTCACAAGGGACAGACCAGAACAAAAGTCTAGTCTCTTAAAGGGATAGTAATGTTTCAAAATAAAAACAGCTCCAATTAATCTTCATAGTATTTGGGTCATGGAGAGTGTTATTTCAGTACTGTCAGAGTTGTAGTTGAAGAGTAATTGAATGATAAAGTATCCCCCTCCCACCCATTTTACCTAGTGTAAGCTGCCTCCCCTCAGATGTGGAATCTGGTCTTAAGACCAGACAGCTCACAGCAGCGGACAATCTTCTTACCGTGAGAACAATGAAAACCCTGCCCCCCTTGACAGGTTTTTCCCTTATGCTAAATGAAGATTGTCCCTCTCTGCAAGCCATCTGGACACCACACTTCTATTCTGACGTGTGCAGTGTTACATCAGTAAAGGGGTTGGGAGGGGAATACTTTATCATTCAATTACTCTTGAACTACAACTCAGACAGTATTGAAATAACACTCTCCATGGCAAAAATACTATGAAGATTAATTGGAGCTGCTTATATTTTGAAACATAACAATCCTTTAAACAGAGGAACACAAGAGCAAGAATGAGACTGTTGAACTGGAGCAATTATGGAGCAAAGAAACCACACCAGAGTGGACAAATAAAAATAAATAATTTATTTTGCATTGCAGACCTCTGGCATACAAGGGATTAAAATCCCCATTGAATCAACTGGAATGTGTGTTTGAAAGCTATAGTGAAGTTAGTTTGCCCCATAATTGCTCCAATTATGAAGCAAGAAATCAAATATATACCAGTGCACTCACATCACTCGGCCAAAATTACACATTAATATCCTAATCAGGGTTACACCAGTCAAGGTGGTGCTACATGGGAAATAGCATTATGTAAATAAAGAAAAAGATAACCCTGCAGGATTAGCACTCGACCCATATAGTTGAGAACCCAACGGAAATGTGAAAGTGAAGTTCCAGCATCAAAAATGAAATATAAAACTTAACATTTAATCTAAGAAATTAAAAATATGGCAGCGACAAATTCACAATATTGGTTACAATTGCATTATGTAGAGGTCATTGCAATCTAATTCATCAAATGCAAATAATAAAGGATAAAAAGGGGGGGGGGTTATCATGGTGCCTGTGATTGCCCTCCGAGAGCGCTGCTGCAAGGTGTGGGCGACATTGTCTTTCACTTCCTGAGTGTCGCGCTTGTGCGCATTCTTTGTTCTTATAGGTCTATGGTTAATTGCCAGAGTGAGTCTCCTTGCTTATAGGCCTCAGTCTACCACTACTCCTTTGCCCTTTCGTAGTGTACCTGTGCATTTGCTCTTGTGATATTCCTATGCTCTGTTCCATGTTTGACCTCTGGCTACGTCTGACTCGGTGACACGGGGGACTAAAGTGGCTGATCTTTGTGCACTCTCCACACGTGGAACAGCTTGCACCACAGAACTATAATCAATGCATTACTATGATGGGAACTATAAACTGGTGAAAAGATTTTGCCAGGCAGGCATATACTGACTTGCCGAGTTTAACATATGTTGTATGACTATACTCATTCTTGTTTTACTTGTAGCTTAAGTAAAAACATTTGAATAATAGATACATTTATTTGTCAGCTAAAAAGTAGCCTGTTCGGCAGGGCTTATACCTGCTTGTTACGTTCTACTTGATTGATCTTATTCATATATGTTCACAATAGATTGCAGGTTGCAACATCTGTGAAAACACAAATGGTTACTAAATATTTCCGGGGCAAATACTGGCTTGCCAATGTTAGTACCGAGAGGTATATTCTTGCTGTCAGTAACAAGGTATCCAAAGCTGCATGTAATAAACATAGATTGCCTGGGCATCTACCGGCTTGCCCAGTTATTCATTAATTGTTGTTCTCATTTGTGGAACCAGAAATTTACAACATAAATTAATACAATGAAGCAACAATTAATTGATTGGTTTCTTAAATAAAAATGGCTTTGTAGTTGTGACATCCATGGAAACACTATGAAGGATGAAGATTGCCGGGTCATATACCGGCTTGTCAGTGTTTACACAGCACAAATGGATGACCAAAATAAAAGAAGCCAAAAGAGAAACTTAAAGGGATAATAATATTTAAAATGTAAAAATAAATATTTTGTAGGGTTTATCCCCCTGAGTAAAACAAGGGTACTCCCATTGCTGAAAGATATTTTATTCAAAAGTTATAATAGCTCAAAGTTGAATTTTTAGGTGCAATATCACAGTGGCCTGAAATTGTACAGTGACGCTGTTGCTACACCAGTATTACTATCCCTTTAATGAGCCTTGCCGGGGCATATACCGGCTTGCCAAACGTTTATCAGGTACCATCAAATAGGTAGCTCAATTTTTATTTTTGCTATGCCTAGAGGCAAATTAAGTTCTAGGTCATAATTGCTTCCCTAAATAAAATGTTTATAATCGAATGGTTGCAGAAAATACAGTTCTCTGTATCTAATGGAGACACCCTAAGCCCTAAACATTTCGACCCGCGTTTCACACTAAGCTTGTTCTAATCTGGCAAAATTATAAGTTGATTTGCCTCTAGGCAACCTGATAAATGTGTGGCAAGTCAATATATGCCCTTCCCATACCTGGGAACTTCCAACTGAGGTCTATAAGGAGGGGAGTCCTCTGTTCAGCAGGGGGTGACAATAATGACGATAATTGCGTCAAAAAGGGGCGGGGCTTGACGTGAGCTGGGGGGGGGCAGGGCTTAAAGGTGTCACACAGAAGGCTGGGGAGGAGGAACACCGGGAGAAACAGAAGATGTGGGCAGAGTTTCAATACAAACTCCCCACATCCGGAGGATTCAGCCTCTGCCCTGGAGACCTGGTAAAGCTCTGTCAAAACCGGAGTCTGCTGGCAAATCTGGAAAGTTCCCAGGTATGGCCCTGCCCGGCAACATCTTTTCACCAGTTTATAGTTTCCATCACAGTAATGCACTGATTGTAGTTCTGTGGTGCAAGCGGGTCCATGTGCAGATAGTGCACATCAATTCTGGTCCTGGCATAAGATCAATAAAGACTGGAGATCAGCCAGTTTAGCCCCCTTTTTTACCTTTTATTATTTGTATTTGTTGAGTTAGGTTGCAATGACATCTGCATAATGCAGTTGTAACCAATAGGGGGCTGGATTCTATTGCAGGTGCTAATGTTATCACTGCTTTTATCTCCAGGTATCTCCATAGACTTCAATAGGAAAATGTTTGATAAAACGGGTGTTAACATTTAGAACCTGCAATAGAATCCAGCCCATTGTGAATTCGCCACATTCTCATTTTTAATTTGTTAGCTTAAATGTAAAGTTTTATTTTTCATTTCTGATGCTGGAACCCCACATTCACATTTCCATTGAGCTCTCAACTATATGGATCGAGTGGTAGTCCTGCAGGGTGATCTTTTTCATTGTTTACCCCAATTCTGAAGCAAGCCAGCCGCACTCAAGTGAAGAAATGCCAATTGCCATTGATTTAAATTGTGGGAAATTTTATATTTCTCCTGTGGTGTAGCTGGTTTAATCCATAACTGAAACTATTTAGTGCTTTACCTGGGTGATTAAAGGGATAGTAATGTTTCAAAATAAAAGCAGCTCCAGTTAATCTTCATAGTATTTAGACCATGGAGAGTGTTATTTCAATACTGTTAGAGTTGTAATTCAAGAGTAATTGAATGATAAAGAATCCCCCTCCTGCCCCTTTTACCTAGTGTAAGCTGCCTCCCATCAGATGTGTAATCTGGTCTTAAGACCAGACAGCTCACAGCAAGGGACAATCTTCTTACAGTGAGAACAATGAAAACCCTGCCCCCCTTGACAGGTTTTTCAGGTTTTTCCCCTTATGCTAATTGAAGATTGTCCCTCTCTGCAAACCATCTGGACACCACCTTTCTGTTCTGAGGTGAGCAGTTTTACATCAGTAAAAGGGTTGGGAGGGGATACTTTATCATTCAATTACTCTTGAACTACAGCTCTGACAGTACTGAAATTACACTCTCCATGGCCCAAACACTATGAAGATTAATTGGAGCTGCTTTTATTGTGAAACATTACTATACCTTTAAATATGGAGGTGGTGGACATGAGAGCTGATGACCTCAGGTGAAGCTCAGTGACTCACACAGTGCATGTCAGTCTGAGGCACATTAGAGCAGAATACAGGAGGGAGGGCTTCAATGATGGGTAAACCTTTACAGATAAAAGGGGGAGGCTGATGTACTAAGCAGTGGAACATTTCTGGTGCAAACAATCTGCACCATTGGGGACAAATACCATTTTCAAAAATTCCCATTGATTTAAATGTTTTTTTTCGAACTCCTAGATTGTTAGAGAGGTCACCAATACATTGCTTTGCATTGGAGACCTCGCTAACGTTCAGTGGTTTAACCCTTTGAGTGCCAAGGAGGTGTGTGCTGGATACCTCCCTAGCACTCAAAGGGTTAAAAGCCCCATTAAATCAATGGGTATTTTTATTTGTCCCTCTATGGTACAGTTGTTTTTTCCCAGAATCGCTCAAGTTTTCTTAGTACATCAACCTCGGTGGGCCTTATGTATAAAAGCAAAGTGGGGCAATTCTGGAGCAACTTAAATACACTATAGGTGACTGATTTCATTTGAGCTTTTTAACTCTTTCAATGCTGGAGAGGTCTCCAATGCATTGCAAAGCAGTGTGTTGGAGATCTTTCATACATTGAAAGGGCTAGAAGCCCCATTTAGATCAGCTGGCATTTTTTTGTCAATTATGGTTTGCCCCTAAATGGCTCTGGTTTGATTTATATTCAGAAGGCTCAGTATGTTCATGACAGAGGCAAGGCAGTAGAAGGTCGTGTGGAAATAATGTGTTATGGGTTGGATAGGAACAAAGATACAGTTTGGATGCACTGGACATAACTGCTGGTCTTCACTTAGTCCATGTGAATTAATCGAGTTTCTTTTTTCTTTCTGGCCTACTCTTCTTTCTATATTATACTGTTCTGTAATCTTCTATATCTTCTTCTTCCCACTCTCTCCATCTATATCTTCCTCTCCACCTTTGGTTTCTCCCTAGATTTGAGCCTGATATTTTACTTAGAGCTAAGCAGGATTTTCTGAAAATTGACAGCAGCGCAGATTTACAGTGAGTTACTTCCATCTTTTGTGCTGAGGCCTAATTCACCTCATAATTTGCTTTCACTTTCCTCAGCTCATTCTCAATTGTTTTACTTATTTGCTTCCTCTCCCTTATTCTTTCTTAACATCACCTTTATCTGCTCTCTTTCTTTTTCTTTTCTCCCTCGTTTGTTTCTCTCCCCCTCTCTCTCTCTCTCGCACCCTCCTTCTTTCTCAGGTTGTACAAAGAGGAACATGAAGATTTGGTCGATCATTTCTCTAAGGAGGTTCTATTTGAGAGAGAATATCAGAGAGTGTCAATATCCGGAGATGAGAAGTGTGGGGTAAGTGTGCTGATTGGATACATTAGTTGGGTAGTTTATCGCCCTGCTTCTTTGTCATAATGTGAGGTACACAAATGCAAATGTATATACACAGAGACATACACAAACACACACGTACATACACAGAGATAAAGACAAACACACACATTCACCAGTACACACTTACATACAAACAGCAAACACACCAGCTTACACACTCAAACACACACACATACACATCATTAACACACATACACAAACACACCATCATACACACACACACACACATATATGCAGTACTGCATATACACGCACACCAACATATACACCACCACACACACATACATACACCATCATATATATATACAGATGCTGACATACACTCACTCCACTAACCATACATGCAAACATGCATACAGCAACGCACACTCAGATACACACAAACACACCATCATATGCACCACCATGCACACCTATACATACGCTCATACACACTTACACGCTATCTTACATACAGCACCATACAATCAAACACACTAGCCTATACACCACCACACACACATAACACACTATTATACACAGAAACACACAGACGCCATCATGCACATAAATACACGCACATGCACCATTATACATACACACACCACCACCACCCACACACACACCACCACACACACACACACACACACACACACACACCACCACACAAACACACACACACACACACACACATACACTGCATTGTGACAGATGTAGTATTTAATCCCTTGTTTGCTAGGGAGCCCCAATGTCAGGTAATACATTTGAGACCTCTATAGCATTCAAGGGGTTAAATGTCCTTGGCTCACTCCTCACTTGTGTGAGTTTTGTCCTGAAGCACAGGGAGACAACACCTGGAAAAAATGATGAGGGCAAATAAATCTGTGTTTACAGTAGCTCACACAAACAAATAGTACATTAAAGGGACATATACAGAGGACCAAAAAAATCAGCATTTCTGGGGCAAATCAAGTGCACCATAGGGATTGAATAAACATCCCTATCATCTTGAATGTGGCTTTTAACCCCTTGAATGCTATAGAGGTCTCTAATACATTGCAGAGTCAGAAAGGAGAAAATAATTGGCCCATCTAGACTGCCCAGTGCACATCCCCCTGCCTCTTAAAGGGTTAAGACTCTAATGACAGCAATTAACATTACATTTTCTTTTGATTCTAGGGCCCTAAGCATTTAATTACTACCTCCTAGTTGGAGATTAGCCTCTTCCATGGCCTAGGCTAACAAGCACTTACCACTTAAACTTCTTCCACTCCTATCCCAAGGTCTGTACTTGGAAACTTTGACATAGACATGTAACCTTTGTCCCTCTTGCCAAGAAACTGATACTGCACATTTTCTTCTTCAAGACACTGGCCTACACTGGCCTAAACTTCCTGCAGCTCCACACTATAGTATATACTAAAGTGCATGATCACTATAATACACACTTTGGGCCATATGTTCAAAGAAGTAGCGAAATAGGTTTCGTCATTTGTAACGACTTTTCAAAGTACAGTGTTGTTGGGATCATTATTTTCGGAGAATGTCGGTTGTGATCAGAAATATGTTGTTTGTCCTGACTGAAACTGTCATATGTAAAGTCAAAAAAACATCTTAACTAACGACAAAAATGTCTTAAAAAATGTCTTAACTAACAACAAAAATGTCTTTAAAAATGTCTTTACTAACGACAAAAATGTCTTAACTAAAGACAAAAATTCTCACATTCAGAACTTCACAGTCTTTCCACTTTTTTCTTAATGTACAAATGTGGTCTTTCGCAAGACATTTTTTGTCGTTAGTTACAACAAATTTTCTTTTCCTCTATACGACACCGGAGAATAGTTTAGCCATGCCCTTGCCACTCCCCTTTTCCTGTCAATTCTGGAGTTGTGTCGTACGCAATGAACATTACTTGTTTTATGTCATATATGCCATAGAAAATATGTCGTCCATGCATACAATTACTTATTTTTGTTTTTCATACAACTTTTTTTGTCATTATCCCTTTGAACAGACGGCCCTTTGTCATCATTAAGGCTTAATGCAAGCTAGTCTTCAATGCCAGCTCTATAGGCTGTATGTTCAAAGGGGTAACAACAAAAAAATATCGTATGAAAGACAAAAATAAGTCATTATATGCATGAACAGCATATTTTCTATAGAGTATACAACAAAAAACTAGTAATGTCCGTTGTGTACGACACAACTCCAGAAGTGACGGGCAAAGGTGCGTGGTTAAACTATTCACCAGTGTCGTATAGAGGAAAAGAAAAATTTGTACGTTAAGAAAAACGTGGAGGGAGTGAGAATTTTTGTCTTTAGTTAAGACAGGACAAACTACATATTTCTCATCAAAACCGACACTCTCTGAAAATATTAATGATCCCAACCACACTGAAAAGTCGTTACAAATGACAAAAGCAATTTCACTACTTTTTTAACTTTTGGCCCTATATGTGCAGGAAAATGGAGTAACATTAACCTATTTCCTCCTCACCTTGTTAGTAAATGGCATTCAACAAGAAGCAGCACAGAATGCACAGAAATGCCCATACGTTCCCCCACCGTGAAGTCACATAGATACACCAGGAGATTATTGGGGGAGTCCCTCTTTTAGATCCCCTGGTCTGTTTCCATGTTGGTAGGCCAAAGCTCAGGATGCAGCCCCAGCTTAACCCTTTGAGTGCCAGAGGAGTACGCAACGCGTTGTGTACCCCTCTGTCACTCAAAGGGTTAATCTGCATGTCTGATGATAATTTTCCTTTAACCCTTTGAGTGCTTTGCAATGAGTTGCGTACCACTCTGGCACTCAAAAGGTTAACCCTTTAAGATCCTGTGGGGGGTGTTGGTCATTAAATAGTTAAATTACAATGATAGTCTTATCAGTAGGGGGCTCTTAAACCATTTAATCCCAGATAATAACCCAAGCTGGATCTGCAGTGCTTTTTTGTTCCTTTTGGAACTGTCTTCACCTCTGTAGTAACTGACCTCATTGTGCACAACTAATGGCAGGTGGCTTTCTCCTAGGCTGGTTATTTCCAGGCAACGTCGTGATTCTTTCTCTCTAAGCCCCATGGATTTCCCAGAGATTTCATACCAGCTGCCGTTAGAGCTGCGAAAGTCTGGATTGTATTTACTGCAGCTCCTCCTTGTGCATTTTCTTTCATCTCCCCTTTTCCTTCTTACACATGGGTTCATACTGGAATTTGGCATCTTCCTTTTCTAATTCACATATTTTGTTTTGATCAAGCATGAACAGCACCCAGTGCACATTCTCTTCATCATACAATTCAGTTGCATTTCTTTAAGCTACTCATTAACATTTTTGAGGATTAGAGGGATGTGCATTACTAGCTCTTTACGTGCATAGTAATGTTTCACAAAAAAAGCAGCTCCGATTAATCTTCATAGTATTTGGGCCATGGAGAGTGTTATTTCAGTACTGTCAGAGTTGTAGTTCAGGAGTAATTTAAAGCAGAACTACCACCCGACACAATCTTTAGCTTCACTAAGTCCCTATATGGCGACTAGCTGCTTAGTAGTGCTAGTCGCCAGAACAATTACCTTATTTAATAGATTTCTGCTTTCTTCCATGGGTGACAGGTAGGACAGAGTGTGGACATCTTGCCATTGTGACGTTCGCGCGCCTGAGCTGTCAGTCCCAGCCGGAGCCAAATGGCTCCTAGCAACGCCTCCTAGACCTGGCTGGGACTGACAGCGCAGGTGCGCGGACGTCACAATGGCAAGATGTCTGCTCTCCGTCCTGCCTGTCAGCCGGGGAAGAGTGCAGAAATCTATTAAATAAGGTCATTATTCTGGCGACTAGCGCTACTAAGCAGCTAGTCACCAGATGGGGACTTAGTGAAGCTAAAGATTGTGTCGGGTGGTAGTTCCGCTTTAATGATGAAGTAGCCCCCTCCCTCCCCTTTTACCTAGTGTAAGCCGCCTCCCTTCAGAGGGTGTTGGTTGCTAGGGCCCAGAATCCAAGGGGGCCCCCAACTGCCCCAAGGTCTAATAGGTTCTAGTTATGCATCTGTAAATATATTTTTGTGTCATGGACCCCCTAAAAAATCTTTGCACTGGTGCCCTTCAATTACTAGTTACACCACTGTTTTAACCTCTTGAATGGTAGAGAGGGTAGTGATTATGTCTGTGTATTTTATAGTGCTGCATGGCATATTGGTGCTTTATAAGCGGAAATGATTTTTAACCCTTTGAGTGTCAGAGAGGTATCCAAGGCATTGCAGCCCAATGCATTGCATACCTCTCTGGCTTTCAAAGAGTTAAAGGAACATTATCACCAAAAAATGAATAGGGTTCATACCCCTTTAAATATCTTATTCCTAGACAGTATTTTGTAAACAGTTTTGCATAGGTACATGACCAGTTGATTTAGACAAGTTATAAGGGCGATATATGGCATGATGTAGACAAATAAATAAGCGATAAGAGGATTAAAGGGATAGTAATACTTAAAATGTAAAAAAAATATGTTGTAGGGTTTACCTACCTGAGTAAAAAAAAGGGTACTCCCACTGCTGAAAGGTGTTTTATTCAAAAGTTATTAATTTTCAAAGTTGGATTTTTTAGGTGCAATATCACAGTGGCCTGAAATTTTACAGTGGCGCTGTTGCTACACCATCCTATGGAGATTTATGGTCCCGGGACCAGAGCTGTCCATAGGATGGTGTAGCAACAGTGCCACTGTACAATTTTAGGCCACTGTGATACTGCACCTAAAAAATGCAACTTTGATCTTTAATAACTTTTGAATAAAACACCTTTCAGCAGTGGGAGTACCCTTTTTTTTACTCAGGTAGGTAAACCCTACAACATATATTTTTTTACATTTTAAGTATTACTATCCCTTTAATGAAATTTTCAGATATTCAAACTTGAATCAAGGTGACAGCTTCCACTTTACACTAACCCTGATGCATTGATTGTGTGCCCAAATGGGACGAGTGACTAGAATTGGGAGGCTTTACACGATATATATCGGTGATCCAAAACATCACTAGTGTTCAGTTTATTGCAAGTGTGGTCTGTGTTACATGCATTGAATTATCGTCATGTGCAATGGTTAAATATGCCCCAAAATATATTTCTGGGACCTCCTTACACAATTTTGAGAAGGGCCTCAGAAGTTTTTAAAGCACCTGTAGCCTGATGAAAACAGTCGGGCCGAATCTGACCTGTGGGCCAGATTTTTCCAGGGTCTGCTCTAGTGAGCTATTTCCCAGTTCTATTCTAAATTAAGTGTCAGGTTGTGTCTCATGACTCACTCTCCTCCTCAGGTACCATTCACAGACCTGCTGGATGCTGCTAAGAGTGTGGTGAGGGCTCTGTTCATCCGACAGAAGTACATGAACTTGTCCATGCAAAGCTTCTGTCGCACCACAGCCCAGCACCTGAAGGAGCTCAGCGATGGGACACTGGAAAGTCCTCCCCACGAGGAATGGCCTGACACCCCTGTGGCCGCAGGTGCGTTTGGGATCTTTTCGCATGTATTGGGATTTATGCTGAATAATTCTAATCACAGCTGATACATAGGCAGTGAAGGTGTGGGAGTTCAACACTGAGGCTGATGTACTAAGAACTGGGATATTATGCACTAATGTGTGACAGAGAGGACATTCCGAGTGATAAATTCATCATTACCCAAGTTACACTTTGGAGACTTTTCACTAATACCATTCCAGCTTGAGATAGTTTAGTACATAGGCTCCATAGCATATGCATCGAATCTGGAGAATGTATCTTCTATTTATCACACCTTTGGGCTTAAAACCCCTGAAGAGTCATTCTGGAGACAACCAAGTACACCATAGGGGACAAGTAAACATTACCCACATTCACATTGATTTAAATGGGGTATTTACCGCCTTGAATGCTAGGGATGCCTCCGACAGATTGGGAAACAATGCAATGAAAACGTCTCGAGTGGTCAGTTGCTTAACCCCATAAAGACCCATGACGTCATGGGTAAATTTGTGCTATGGACCAATGACGGTCCTGGTACCTCCATTTTGAAAAAAAAAAAAAAGCTCCATGGTCCTTAACTGCCTGCCATGTGGCCGGTTGTTAAGGGGTCAAAAGTCACATTTAAATCAAGGGGAATTGTAATTTTTTCCATTCCGGAGGGGTACGGAATGCATTTCTTTGCAATGCATTTCACTCCCCTTTGACACTTAAAGGATTAACCCTTTGAATGCCAGAGAGGTATTTAACATATTGGCGTGTATCTCTCTGGCATTCAAAGGGTTACATGAACCTGTCACCTTGAATTTGTTTGCGTATTTGAAAACTTCATTCTTCACTGCCTATGTATAATGTCAGCCCAAAGATCAGCAGACTCACTGTTTAGTGGATTTTCACACTTTCATTTCTGGGAAAAGTGAAAGTATTTCAGTGCAACACAGAAGTTAACTAGCATATGAAACCACACAGATAGCTTAATTTGCATGCATAATAGCACCGAAAAAAGGCAGATCATGTACAGGAATAGAAATATCGATATCCCCTAAACTGTGTCAGCTGGCCTTTTGGCTAATATAAATCATATACAGTTTTTAATGATCTTTTTAGATGTGCGGACGTGAAATCAAGGTGACAGGTCCACAATTATTTCAGTTCTTCTTAACCATTTGACTGCCAGAGGGGTACACAATGGATTGCAAAGCAATGCATTGCTTACCTCTCTGACACTCAAAGGGTTAATACATTGGCCTCTTTCAGTCTGATGTACTAAAAGAACTGGAGTAATTGTGGGGCAAACCATAAGCATAATAGGGGAAACTTGAAAACTCCCATTGATTTAAATGAGACTTTCAACCCCTTGAATGCAAGAGAATACTCCAGTGCATTGCTTCTTAATGTACTGGAAGCCTCTCAAGCATTCAATATGTTAAAGGTCCTGTCACAAGCGAAGGCTAGAGGCCCTGCTGAGAGTGTGAGAGGGAAAGGGTTAACAATACCAGACCCCTGGTTCCCTGTTACTGTTCCTAGCAACTACCAAATTAACCCCTGAAATCCCTCCTGCACTATCACCCCAGCACTACAGTTTGCTGCCACCACCAAGACTTTATATCTGGGCGTATTAGGTTACCCCAAACACAACAGAATACAGTATAAAATCACCTTAATAATCAGACATATATAATTAACCCTTTAGTAATGTGTGCTACCTGAGCTTCCTTCAGAGTAGTGAGTTCATATTAGAGAACAGAGACAAGGGCTGGTTAATTGAACATTTAATCTGAAAAAAGGCTTCACAGTGCTGGTTACAAAAATACAGAAATAAAGGACATACACAAACAAAGATTACACATAAGCAAAACAGTCCATAAAATAAAATGGGAGAAACAAAAGAAATCCTTAAATACAATTATAGATATTTTAAGAGTCCTTGCTGGAACTTCAGATGGTATTACCCCTTTAAGTTGTTACAAAGAAGTTCCCTGTTTTTATCCAAAATCCCATATTAAACACTTTCCACAGTTCCTTCTAAGAGGCCAGACACCCTGGGTGTTACCTGGGAGGGTCAAGGGTTTGGTCTGACAGTTTATGGCCCACTCAGTCAGACCTGTCAGGGATGTTACTGCAGAGTTCTACCTGAAAAATCATAAGGCTTCCCAAAACATGCAACCCACAGCACACCTCTATAATGTTATAATAATCATATTCCTCACATCTGTGTGAATATCTGGACACCAAACATGCTGGGTCTAACTGGTTGCAAAGTGGCTATTCTTGTAACTCACAGCAGGAACACCTCCCCCTGGCATGTTTGTTACCCACCACAAGGGTGAAACCAGGGCATTCTGAATATATATTAGTATTGAACCATTTTACACTATATTTGTTCTCCCTATTTCTTAATATTTGACTGTCCCCTGGATGAACCCTATCAGAGCAGAGGGCTCAATACCTTTATGACCCCTATTTCCTGCTCTGGCGATGTTATCTACTCAGCTAATTTTATGTCCTAGAACTGGTGCACTTTGAATAACCTCCAAATACAAAACAAATAAACGAATTACACAAACCCAACTCATGCCTTGGCATGACCGGTCCCATTTCAATCAACAGGGATTTGTGGAAGTTTTCTTTGTCTTCTGTGGGCAGTTGGTTTGCATCAGAATGACTCCTGGGGGGAGATTCACTAAGCGGTGATAAAGAGGTGGTAGAGTGGAGATGACTTCTCCAGTTTATCACTATTCCAGTTCTTATGTTATTCTATGGAGCCAATGCACTAAGATTTCTTCAACTTTGGAGATGCTAGTGTATAGACTTTATAGAATAACATAGGAACTGGAGAAGTGATAAACTGGAGATGTCATCTCCACTTTATCACCGCTTACTGAATCTCCCCCCCAATTATTTTTTCTACACATCATACTTACTGAATGGAACCTATTGACTTCAGGTTTGCCGTACCAATATCTCCCTCTACATCTCTCCACAGATGCCCCTGTGCACCCTCCATTTGCAGAGCAGCACCCCTATGAAGTGTGTGAACCCAGCACGATGCCTCCTGACCTGGGCTTTGGACTGAAGATGGTGGATGGTGTAGTTCATGTGTACACAAAACGTGATATCACTGACATGTGAGCCTCATATTTACCAGTGTTTGTGTGTGTACTGTACACAGACTGCAGAAGTTGTATTAGTAAACATAACCACTGTATCTTCTATTGTTATTAACACAAACGCAAGTTGTTTGTCCTGTGTGCCTGTGTGTTAATTGTCACTTTGTCTCTGTGCGCCATGTTTTTATTTTACCTAATTTCATTCTGTTTCCTTGTGTCTCATATTTATCTATCTCCTTATGACAAGCTGTGTATCCCCTCTTATCTCATGCCAGTCTGATCTGTCCATAACTCTATCCCTGTGTCACATGGCACTATGTCCTGTTGTGTCCCTTGTCAGTGTTTTCTGATCCCCCAGGTGCCTATCTGGTGTGTTCCACCTCAGTCTGTCTACTGCACATAAGGCCTTTTGGGTCTTATTCATCAAGCTAAAGAGGCGCAAACCGACTAGGGCACCATAAGGGGAAGTTAAAACTCTATTACATTAAATGTGACTTTTAAAGGGATAGTAATGTTTCATAATAAAAACAGCTCTAATTAATCATCATAGTATTTGGACTTTGGAGAGTGTTATTTCAGTTCTGTCAGAGTTGTAGTTCCAGAGTAATTCAATGACAAAGTGTCCCCCCCCCGCCCCTTTTACTGATGTCACACTGTTCAGCCACAGCAGAAGGGAGGTGCCCAGGTAGACTGCAGAGAGGGACAATCTTCAATTAAGATAAGGGAAAAACCTGAAAAACTTGTCAAGGGGGGCAGGGTTTTCATTGTTTTCAAAGGAATAAGAGTGTCCCCTTCTGTTATCTGTCCAGTCTATGGACTGCATTCCACATCTGAGAAGAGATTGTTTACACTAGGTAAAAGGGGCAGGAGAGGGAAACTTTGCTTGTGAATATCTCATAAACCATAAAGGTTTGAGAGATAAGACTTATATCATTCTTCATGTTTTTTTAATGCCTACAAAATAAAATAAAGTTAAAACGAAGTATTACTATTCCTTTAATCCTTTGAATGCTCTAGAGGTCTCCATTTAAATTGATGAGAATTTATGGATTTCTTATTTGTCTCCTATAGTGATGTTGGTTTGCAGGAATTGCTCTCTTTTTCTTTGTGCATATGACAGAGTCACTCTCCCCCCTCTAAGGCATCTTTTTCTATTCCCATGTGTCTTCTATCAGCCTCTCCCCATAACTCTATTGGTTTGTCTAGCGTCCACCCTCTACCCTTATGTCAGTTTTTTCATTGCCTTATGTCATTCTACCCTGTTGTGTCCCATATGAATCTGACCCCCTTTTCACTCATAACATTCTGTCCCCATCAGGAGCACAGAGCTGGATCTTCCATACCCTGACCTGTCAGAGTTTGTGGCCGATATGAACGTCTTGATGGCTCTGATTATAAATGGACCCATGTGAGTGACCGAGAAAGAAGGGGGAGGGGACACAAAACTTTGTGATGGGAATGCCTAATGTGCCTAGCATAAGAAACCATGTGATATTGGGAACTAGAGTTGTACCCCAGTCTCTTCCACCCATGCACCCCCCCCCCAACTGCTTTTTATTTTTCATGATTCCTCTTGCCCTTCTCTGGATCCTCCCCCAGTTGTTCTATCCTCCCGTTCAGTTCTTTGCTCCACCTGTCTCTTTCCATATCTTCTCCTTCCATATTGGTAGCAGGAAAGCTATAAAATTCTCAGTTACTGGGGTATGAGGCGAAGGTTGAACTTGATGGACTTGTGTCTTTTTTCAACCTAATTTACTATGTTACATATCTTTCATTTATCCTGTCAATCTCCTCTCTCTCGCTTTTACACTTTATCATCTTTCCTTTCTTTTCTCCTCACCCACTTGTACTTTCACCCTATTTTTCTTCTTCCATTCCCCTATTTGGTTGTCTTTTAAAGGGGCTGTGCCTCCTATGAAAAACTACGATAAGTGTAGTGCAGTAGCTTGTTAAAGGGATAGTAATACTTAAAATGTAAAAAAAAATATGTTGTAGGGTTTATCCCCCTGAGTAAAACAAGAGTACTCCCACTGCCGAGAGGTGTTTTATTCAAAAGTTATTAATTTTCAAAGTTGAATTTTTTAGGTGCAATATCACAGTGGCCTGAAATTGCACAGTGGCGCTGTTGCTACACGATCCTATGGACAACTCTGGTCAATTGACCATAAATCTCCATAGGATGGTGTAGCAACAGCGCCACTGTACAATTTCTGGCCACTGTGATATTGCACCTAAAAAATTCAACTTTGAAAATTAATAACTTTTGAATGAAAGACCTCTCAGCAGTGGGAGTACTCTTGTTTTACTCAGGGGGGTAAACCCTACAACATATTTTTTTTTACATTTTAAGTATTACTGTCCCTTTAAGGGAGAAAATAAAACAGATATGTATCTTAATTTTCTCTTGTGTTGCCATAGTAATGTGGATAGCCTTTGCTTTGATCAATGTCATTTATTCTGGTTATGTCAGCTGCTGAAATTGCACCCAGCCATCTCAGCTCATTCTTTTCCTAAAAAGTTTATCCATTGGCTTTGCTTCTGAACATTGGTGCAAGGTTTTCCCCATTAGGGATGGTGAGAAGAGCAATTTTGACCTTTGTAGTATGCCTTTGGTGCAACCATATTTCCTCTAATTAATTTAGTACACCCACACAAATTATATACAACTAGTTGAACAGCCCGTTACACAGGCCACAGTGCCACTGCCACCCGGTCGCGGGGCAGTCACGTGCAGCGGAGACTGCCCGCGCCATGGCTGATACAGAGCTGGACGCTCCTTCGGATCACCCAGCTCTGTATCAGCCTCGGCGCGGGCAGTCTCTACTGCGCATGACTGCAGCACGCGCAGCAGTGTCTACTGCGCATGTTGCGGCGTTATACACGAATTAGCAAATTATTATATAGGATAAGTAAAAGTAGAACTTTCTTTTGTTACCACCTTTATATGTATAACCCACCATTTAATTTGATAATAAAAAAGAGAAGAAATTAAAAAACACAACATTTTTATAGATTTTCCTCTGATAAATTGTGCTCAGTTGGTTCATTTGGACTGGATAAAATGTATGAACATTCATTCATACCTCCCAGGTTTCCATTTTTGGGGGTACATGGCCCGCTGAGGTGAAAATCCCTATGTTCCTCTTTACCTCTCTGGTGTCCCTCTTTTTCTGGAAATCAGATTTTATGGTGTATATAAGTGTGGCACATTGCTACACAGCAATAAAACTCACATTCTTGTTTGTTTAAATTTCACTATATGTGTTCTGAAATTAGTCTGTGCAGATAAAATCCTTTGGTCTTGCTCTAAGTCATTAACTCAGTAACACCAAGAGGTGGCATTAGGTCATCAAGTGACCAAACCTGCTCCACCCTAATCCTGTTTCTAGCACCTAGATTTAAATTAAAAGTTCCCTCCTCTTTGCCATTTTCCCTTGCGGGATGTGTGTTCTCTGCTTCTCTCTTCCTCGCGATCACAGTGAGGAAGAGAAAGGGAGAGAACATGACAAAGACAATGTGGCTTCACTGTCACATGTGATCTCTGTAGCAGAAATCACATGTGCGGAGCCACTGGAAAATTCTGAAACTGGCTGCTCCAGTCCTGGAACAGTCCGTTACAGCCTCCCCAGAATGATTACAGCGCACCCTGAGGAGCACTGCAGTCATGAAGTCTTGACATGCCTGTGCAGTTATCTGTCACTCACGGCCGGCACTTAAGGACCACGGAGCTTTTGTTTTTTTTCATATACAAGTCAGAGCTGCACACCACTGGGGGAGCCCTGAATTCCATGATGTGCCAGGACCGTCACTGGTCCTTAAGTGCTGGGCAGCCTTGACGGTCCTGGCACAGCATTGGACATTAAAGGGTTAAGGAACTGATTCCCATGATGGTCCTGGCATGTCAGCCATCGTTAACAGGTTAAAGGAAGAAGGGGGCAGGGGAAAGAGAACACCAGCAAAATTTTCCAGAACTGGAAAAATGTTTTTCCCTGGACTTCTTTTCTCTGACTCCTTTCTTTGCTCTCATTAATTGTCTCTTTCTCCACCCTCTTTTGCTTCTTTTTTCTCTTGTTTTCTCTTATTTTTCCTTCCAACTTTATATTTGTTTACCCCCTTGCAGTAAGTCGTTCTGCTACCGCCGTCTGCAGTACCTGAGCTCTCGTTTCCAGATGCACATTCTGCTTAATGAGATGAAGGAGTTGGCTGCTCAGAAGAGAGTTCCACACAGAGACTTTTACAACATACGCAAGGTCTGCTACCCTCAGCCTTTGATCTTAAAGCAGGCCTGTTAACTTACAACAAGTTTATTTTATTCTACAGAGAATCAAATTCCGTCTCTATGTTGTGCTAGTCAGTTTTCTGAAAAATAAATCGTTTTTGAGAAATTAACCCTGAAGATTTGGTGCACCATTTGGCACATTATGCTTCATGTCAGTTTGTTCTGTTTGAGGCTAATCTTATCGCTCACTCTACTAATATAAATGACCACAGTGTGTGGGATATTTCATAGCACTGACCCAGCACTGAAACCAATTATTATTAAGTACCACAATGTGTCTCAAATGAATAAAGGTTCATTTCTCAAAAACGATTTAGATTACAAACAAATGTTGAGTAAAGCATATACACAGTTTTTAATTCTCTTTCAAATTAACTGAACTTATCTTAGGGCCCACTTTAAGCCCTACATCCCCTCTCTTAAAGGGAATTATACCCTAGGGAACACTGTTTCCTGCCTCTGTCCTGAAGAAAACAGGCAACTTAATCAGAGGCTCAGTTTCATTCACCTGTACTGAAGCGGGAAATCCTAAAGTCATAGCCTGTTAGGGTCTCAGCATAGGTTTGGGAACTACTGACAAAGGAATACAAGGTTATTGAATTGTTTAACACATTGAAGCTGATTTGCTTGGAAGAACTGGAGCAATTCTGGTGCAACTTATCTGCCCCGTAGAGGATAAAAAATTGTGATAGATTTACATAAAGATTTTAACACCTTCAGTGAACCAGAAACCATTGTAGTATTTTGTGTGTTAAGGGTCCCATTTAAATAAATGGGAATTATTTTTGTCCCTATGGTGCAGTTGATGTGCCCCAAAATAGACTTCACAGCAGTGTCCAGTGTCACTCAGCTGCTGCAAGAGCAAATAGGTAACTATCCTGCATAAAAAGAGGTGTAGATGCACGGGATTGGAATATAATTCTACCTCTATATAAATCCTTGGTAAGGCCTCATCTAGAATATGGAGTACAGTTTTGGACACCAGTTCTTAAAAAAGACATTATTGAACTGGAAAAAAATGCAGAGATGTGCAACAAGGGTTTGGAGGAACTGAATTATAAAGATAAACTAGCCAAACTGGGTTTGTTTTCATTAGAGACATCTAGGGGTGATATGATTACCATTTACAAATATATTCTTGTTCAATACAAAGAACTAAGGAACTATTTACTCAATGAGCTGAGCAAATAACAAGAGGTCATCCATTAAGACTAGAGTAATTTCAGTTAAAACAAAGGCAGGGATTTGTTACAGTAAGGGCAGCAAAGTTATGGATTTATTTGCCTTGGGATGCTCTGCTTGCAGATACTGTAATGGATTTCAAAAAAGTAATGGATACCTATCTAGAACATAACAATATTGAATATTATGACAGTTGGCTTCAAAGCAAATAGGATGTTGATCCAGGGAAATATCAAACTGCTATTTGGAAGGATTTTTTTTACCCACTTAGGGCTATTTGGAAATTACTATAATTTTTTTTTTTTTTTTTTTTGCTTTCCCCTGGATCAACAGGGGTCATATGGCATGGACTGAACTTGATGGACTCATGTCTATTTTCAGCCTCATCAACTATATTACTATGTTACTGTGGTTTTTCTTATATATATTTCTCTTATGTCCAATGTGGAGCCATGGGGTAAAGTTCCCCTCCTCTGGAGGGCAGGGCACTTCGAATAAAAAGCAGGGCCTCTGAGACGGAGACTCCCCTCTTCCATCCATCTTTACCCCCCACCTCCTCAGTTTCAAGTGATCTGGCCTCATGAAAGGGTGGTTTGGCCACTTTTCTCTTAGTTAGACTTCTTTTTTGTTTTTATTCTTAGAATATGGGGATGTATAATCATCCATTAGGCCGGCTCTCATTGATTGATCAGTTCACAGGTGTGTTTCTGGACTTTTTCCCTGTGGTGGTTGGCTTTTTCATTATTTACCTTCTTCTCTTTTATATAAATGTGAGTTTGGAGATTGCTAAGTTAACCAGTTAACCAGTTGAGTTAACCAGTCTTTTATGTCCCTGCAATAGTTTTTAATTTCTGCTTGTTATTGCATGTTTCTAAGGTGGCTGCTTGCATTATATTTAAACCTTCTCTTTTACTACTAATTTGCTGTGTATATAGAGTTTTCAGCCTTTTTTTCTCTTTTTTATTAGTACGTACATTTTTCACAGGGACATATCGCTTCACATATTTTACCCGCAAGAGTCAGCGGGGGCTCAAAATGAATGTCTTGACCTGCTCTGCCACTTGACCATCATGTGGGTCAGTATTCAGAGCACCAAATATTACAATTTCTAAACAACTGGAAAGACACCATTTTGTTCAGCAAGGGCAATGAAAGAATCCCCCCTTTTACCGGGCTTTCTGCATTGTGCAGGGGTGGTGCTTTGGCAGCTAATTGCATATGCTACACAGAGGCTGGCCTTTCATCTCTACCTTACCGATTTAACTCCTTCCAGTCAGATAAGTACCTTTTGGGGTATTTGAGTATTTTCTCATACCATACAACTACTTTAGACTACTTTGGTCCTACTTCGGGGGCTTTCTCTGAACATGTCAGATCCCAAGTGAGACATGGAACAATACAAACCTAAGGTTCTGGGGTCCACTTACCCCTTTAACACACTGTTCCTCAAGTACCCTTTGCCCCCTCTTGCACTATGGCCCTATTACACCCCTGGGCCATCCACTGCAGAACAAAAGCCAGTTTGAGTGAAGACTGAGTTCTTCAGTTGCGTCTATCCCTTATTATATTCAAGGGGTCCTTCATTCTTGGTGCCCCATACCCCCCCCCCATCAAACACATTGATCCTTTCTCAGTATATTGGAGATTCCACTGATGAGGGATTTCCCACTTGTGAGGAGGATATGGATTCCTACTTGTCCTTTGGGGATGCCTATGAGGAAGCCCATTGCCCCACAGCTGAGGTGTATTGGAGGTGCTTCAAGTTTCCTTACTGGAAGAGAAGAACTTTACCCCATGGTTCCACATGGACTAAGAGAAAGAGATTTATCAGTAAGTTCACTAAAATCCTCTTACTTCATTATAGCTGTAGTTTCCTCCTCACAACAAACAATGAGCTTCAGTGTATTTCAGTGACTTGTAAAGGACACTGGTCTTCATCAGATGGTAAACCAAAACAATTAATGGATTACCAGAGTGATAAAACACATATGAAAATATTAAATAAATATAAGTGACAGCTACCTAGGTATGTTCTTGTAAGAAACAATTTCAGAGCCATTTACTGTTACAGTATTGTTCCCCTTTAATATACTGACCCCTGGCTTACTTGCTTTAGGTGGATACTCATATTCACGCAGCCTCCTGCATGAACCAGAAGCATTTACTCCGCTTCATCAAACGAGCCATGAAGAAAAATAGTGATGAGATTGTGCACGTGGAGGGGGGTAAGGAGCAGACACTGCGTGAGGTCTTCCAGAGCATGAACCTGACTGCATATGACCTCAGTGTGGACACATTGGACATGCATGCGGTAAGAGGGGCAAAGGTTGGTGGAGGATCATAGGGGCATATAAAGTATATTGTGCCATATCATATGGAGCTACAGAAAAATATACAAGAGGGAAAATGTAAAAGATTCTATAGTAAATTAATTCTACCTTAGTGAACAAAGAGAAATTCCTACAATTACCATTGATTTTAATGAGGATTTTAGCCCCTTGAATGCTCGGTCTCCACATTGCCTTGCAGTGTGTTGGATAATTCTTTTGCATTCAAGAGCTTAAAGGACCCATATAAATCACTGAGTGTTATTACCCATGGTACAGTTGGTTTTCTACAGTATTGCTCCACTCTTACTTACTGCATGATCATCAGAGTATGAACGTATGGCTAAGGCTGATGTACTGAACTTCACCTAACCAACTGCACCATATGGGACAAAAATAAACTTCTCCTAACCCCTTAAGAATCGGAGGAATGTATAACTCATTATTTTGCAATGCATTGCATACCCCTTGGGTCCTTAAGAGTTAAATGGGGGTTTTAACCTTTGAATGCTACATAGGTCTCCACACATTAAAATCAATGGAACATTTTATTTGCAGTGGGTTGCCCCAGGATTACTTCATATTTTGCCTTTATTTATATACATACAGTACATACATATATACACTAGAAGATATGGTTGGTGGAAGCACTCACTACTCATTATATAATTGCCCAGGTGCACAATCCCAAAGAAAATGGACATATACAGATAGAAAAGAGGAACACCACCCATAGGACTTGCTAAGCACAATTTTAACAGCAAAAAAATTGATTAACAAACTGTCCACATTTCATTCCTATTCATAAAGATACATAGGACCGAAACATCAACGGTTTGTTAATCCATTTCTTGGATAATAAGACAGTGCTTATCAAGTCCCATGGGTGCTGTCCCTCTTTTCTACCAGTATATCTATCTATAAGTTGGGATGCACTCTCACTTATTTGAGAAAAAACATATATCACCTGGGTGCATATAACAGGGATTAGTAAATAGAAATCAGAAAAACTAGTGAGCACAAACAGGATTTTTTAGGTATATATTTTTACTTGAAAAATGTCAACATTTCAATGTGTAAACCACATTTTCATCAAGACCAAGTAAAAATATTTTTCTAAAAAATCCTTTGAGTACTTACTCATTTTTCTGACATATATAATAGCTGTTAACACCTTTCTTTTCCTTCTCTGGTAATGACGTTTATTTCTACCTCAGGACAGAAATACATTTCATCGCTTTGACAAGTTCAATGCCAAATACAATCCAATCGGAGAGTCCGTCCTGAGAGAAATTTTCATCAAAACGGATAACAAGGTGTCTGGGAAATACTTTGCCCACATTATAAAGGTATGCACTCCTTCTAACATACTGTTGTGCTCCCAACCATTAGTTTGTGAAAAAGGTTAAAGGGATAGTAACACTTAAAATGGAAAAAATATATATTATAGGCATATATTATAGGCATTATCCTCCTGAGTAAAACAAAGATATTCCCACCGCTGAGAGGTGTTTTATTCAATAGTTATTGCAGCTCAAACGTGAATGTATTTAGGTGCATTATCTCATTGACCTGTTGCTATACCATCCTATTTAGATTTATGGTCAACTGACAAGACTTGTCCATAGGATGGTGTATCAACAGCACCACTGTAACATTTCAGGCCATTGAGATACTGTAAAAAAAAATCAAGTCTTAGCTGCAATAACTATTAAATAAAATACATTTCAGCAGTGGTAGTACCTTTGTTTTACTCAGGAGGATAAGTTCTACAATATATCTTTTTTACATATTAAGTATTACTATGCCATTGAAGAGGAACTATCAGCTTTCTAAATCCTTCTCTTAATAGAGATCTCCATCTTGCAAAAGGCTTTCATTAGTGGAAACTAGCAGCTTGAGAAGAAAGAGGTGATTTTCCAGACGAGTGTAATTAATTAGGCAGCTTTATATGGCAGATCAGAGAGCAGAGCTTTGCTGACAGGAGTGTCCGCAGACATTTTTCCAGGGTGGGGCCAAGCCATAATATCACTCCCCAGCCAGCCCATCCAGCCCTTTTGTTTATATGGAAGGGGTAATTGTAGGGGGGGCAAGTGCCCCCCCCTCCGGATGCCCATGTTTGCTGAGATTAGATTCCCCAACAGATAAATCCAAATTCTCTAAAACTGTTAAACTGATTTGAAAAACAAAAAGCACAAGGTATGGCCAGTTTAAATAAATACATAATAAGACATAAGCTATGTAGGTGACGGGGCAATTAACATAACCCTTTCCTGTCTGATTTTTAATGACTTACCCAGCTGGGTCCAGCTAAACCAGCAGTTCTCAACCTGTCTAGTGCCACGACCCTTTGATAAAATGTCCCAATTTGTGGCGACCCCTAACAGTAAAATTATTTTCGTTGCTCCTTCATCGCTTTAATTACTGAATTACTCCGTTATAAAGAAATCCTTACTGTTCTGAGGCCAGAAGCCAGGCACCAGCGCCGACATCTTGTCTGCGCGCCTGCGCTGTCAGTCCCGTTCTCCCAGACAATTACAAGTTTAACAGATTAAAATAGACAAAAAAACAATTTTCTGATGGTTTTAGGCTGCCCGAAGGGGACGCGACCCACAGGTTGAGAACCACTGAGCTAAACTGAGAAGGCTGGCTCTTGTAGTTCTTTGTCAGTTTTATAGAACTTTCCCCATTGTAATTACTGAAGCACATCAACACTATACAGCTTTTCTTTAAAATGTGTTTCAGTTAGCCTGTATAGGTATTGAAGTTCTGCTTGCCTTTTATTTTACTTACATCTGAGTGTGCAAGTACCACAGGTTTAATAAGTACGTTCATATAGGTTCAAGTACCACAGGTTTAATAAGTAAGTCCATATAGGTTCAAGTACCACAGGTTGCTGTACTAAAAATAAATGTGGAAATTATAAGGCCAGTTATTCTCCATCATAAGGGACAAATAAATATTTCCATTAATTTACATGGGTCTTGAATGCTCATAATGCATTGGAGACCGCTCTAATATTCAAAAGGTTAAAAGTCCTATTTAAGTAAGAGGGAATTTTTGTTTTCCTATTAAAAAAAAGCAGTAAAAACTGAGCACAAATCTAAAACCAGTGTTTCTCTGTCGCCCAATATGACATACAGGTATCATAGGGAGGCTTCAGCTCCTCCCTGTAGGCTGGAACATTTCTAGAAAGAAGTTGTAGGTGGAGCCTCCCCTCCTCTTTATCAGGCTATCCCACTAGCCTCACCGCAGATAGACTTGTTCCACAACCTGGATGGAGGCTGAGAACGTTTCTGCTTCATTTTTAGAATTATATTATTTTCTATGTTAGATGTGGTGTGTCACAATTCCCCCATTAGGCGGATTACATTCCTGGCTTCCCTCTGAAGGATTGTCCATCTGACAGGTGCTGTTGTGGGCTCTTGCAGCCCTGTGGAGAGAATCATGCAACCATGTTTCTCTCTCCTGAATGGGTCTCTCTGAGGCTCTTTCTCTCAATGGTAATGTGAAGAAAGAAATCAATTAAATGGTGAGTAACCCTTTGAGTGCCATGGTCCACTTGTCCCAGTGTTCCCCTTCGTACAGGGGTCTTTTTGGAGTCTAGAACCCTTGCCCTCATGTTGGGTACCTTGCTTGGTTTGATCCCAGGGTTTTTGGAGCTTGGATGGTTGCATTTATGTAATTAACCCCTTCCCTGCTAGTTTCTCAGGATTATGGGGCTTATTTTGACTTTTCCCTTTAGGATGGTCTGTTTTTATGTATCCCTACATATTCCCTTGGGTATTTGGGTAAATTCACTTTTGGGAAGTGTATGATTTTTGAGTTCCATGCCTTTAAGGCGATCTTACCGCGCAGCCGCACTTGTTCCATTGACTTCTATGGGACAAGCTGTTTGGGACATATCTCTGCAACAGTTTGACATACAGAATTGAGAGAGGGCTCATTCTTCTTGTCTCCTCTTATCCTACGATCCAGTTCACATCCCTAGTGATGTCCTCAGGGACCCTCCGAGTTCAAGTGTTGCTAGGTAACATCAAAAAGAGAAGACTACAACTCCCAGAATGCCCGTTTTGCGGGATTTCTTCCGATTAGCTGCTGGTTTTACAGATGCTATTTTCTCTCTTTGCTGGAGTATCCTACGCAGAGGCTTGTCTCTCTTGCTCTCCTCAGGTTAACCATTCGCATACTTGATACATAATTTCTTGGGCTTTCTGAGGAGATATTTTAATCTGGGTTTCAGTATTTGGGTTTGCTATACTGTTTAGACACTTCTCCTGTTAGGATGTCGGATCCAAAAGGACATGGGGCTAGACCTAAGGCAAAGGACTCAGGGGCGTCTGTGACCCCCCTTGCTTACTGTTCCTCATGCCGAACGAGGCTTCCTAGAGAATACTCAGGACACTTATGCCCCTCATGTGCTGTGGCCCCTACTACACCACCCAGGTCCTCCAGCATTGAAGAAGAGTCACTCTGGGTCAAGGATTTAAAGTCCTGACTGCCTTCAGGTTTGTGGCCCCTAAGACTCCTGGCATTCCTGACATCACAGAAACCTCTGAGGAGGATTCCTTTGAGGAAGATACGGAAAAAGGGGTGTGTGAGGAAGGGGCTTCTTCATATGCCTTTGGCAACCCCTTTGAAGCTGACCCCATGCCCTCTGCTGAGGGTCTCATTAAGGTGGTGTTAACGACCCTGCAGGTCACTACTACCCCTGATGAGGGTCAGTTTTCTTCTGATGTCTTCCAGAGGCGTAAAAAATCCTACACTGTGATTCCACCCAATCCCACTCTGGAACAGGTTATTCTGGATGTGTGGAAGATGCAGGACAGGCGCTTATCTCTTTCAAAGAGATTTTCAAAACTGTACCCTTTTTCAGAGGCAGCTGTGTCTTAGTGGGCTTCATCTCCATTGGTTGACCCCCCCTATTTCCAGACTTTCTAAGTCTACTGCTCTGCCCTTGGCTAACGCTACGGCGCTCAAAGATATGACTGATAGGAAGCTGGAGGCTATCCTGAAGTCTAACTTTGCTGTCACTAGAGCTATTGCCACCTGGGGCAAACAACTTACTGAGGCTGTCAGAAATGGCATCCCTAAGGAGGACCTTTTAGCCCTCTTGGCCAACATGTCTAAGGTCCAGACATATGTCACTGACACTTTTTGATGCTGTCAAACTTGCAACTAAGGCTTCTTCCTTTGCTGTTTCTGCTAGACGCACATTGTGGCTCAAGATTTTGTCTGTGGACCTCTACCTTTTCACGGCAAATCTCTTTTTGGGCCTGAACTGAAACAAATTATCAGTGAGGCCACCTGGGGCAAGAGCACTTTGTTGCCTCAGGTCTCCAAATGCCCTAACATGGCAAGGAAACAACGTCTTTTACATCCCCGCCAAAATGAAGCACAAAGTCAGAGTCTATCACGGTCCCCGTGATTCCTTGTCACTCTCTGTGGTAGCGCTCTTCCATTGGCGGAGCTTGATTGGCCCTCCCAGGGCGTCCCTTTATATACTGGGCCTATGACACCTGTCAGGTGCCCTTTCTTGGTGTTCCTGTTCCTGCGCCTTGGTTGCTGTGTTACTGCGTTCCTGTGTACCGACTCAGCTCGTCTGACTTCTCTGCTGTTTCTGCTCTGTGATTGACCCGGCTCTGGCTGATGTTCCCGCTCCGTGATTGACCCAGCTCTGGCTGACATTCCTGCTCCGTGATTGACCCGGTTCTGGGTGACGTTCCTGCTCTGTGATTGACCCGGCTCTGGCTGAAGTTCCTGCTCCGTGATTGACCTGGCTCTGGCTGACGTTCCTGCTCCGTGTTGCTTCCAGTGTTCCTGCATACTCTGGGCTCTTGCCCGGCGAAATTCTGAAGCTTGCTCGCAGTTTGCCCTGACTGATCACGCCCCTGTGGTTACTGTGGCCTCCGTTATTGAGCCTGTCTGTTGCCTCCGTTACCGAGCCTGCCAGAAAGTACTTGCTGAGCTGTTGCCTCTGTACCGAGTCTGTCAGAGAACACTTGCTGTGCTTGTTGCCTCCGTTACCAAGCCTGTCTGTATACACTTGCCGAGCTTGTTGCCTCCGATCCTGAGCCGTTTAACACTTGTTGAGCTTGTTGCCTCCATCACCGAGCCTACCCGCTTACACTGCAGAGCATTACCGATATCTAGGTGCTCGTTCCTGAAGAGTGGTCGCACCGCATGGTGCTATTGGGCATTCCGTTACTCTAGCAGTGTGTTGCTCCATTCTGGCACCGGAAGGGTGTCTTGGCTGTGGTCTTCTATTGCTCACAGTGTCATTATATCAGATCGCACCTGGAAGTGCGTTTGGCTCACGGTATATTGGCTTGTGCAGAGTCTCCTCCGTTACCGCACCTAAGGGGTGCTCTTGGCTCCGGTTCCATTTGCATATGCAGTGTCTCCCCGGTTACTGCACCTAGGGGTGCTCCTGGTTCTGGCTCTATTGACTCTGGCGGTGTCTCTCCTCAGTTATCATACCCCAGTGGGGGTATTGGCTCCAGCTCTAGCTGGTCCTTACTATACTATTGGGCATTACGATTCAGCTATCTGGTTGTGACTCAGTTCAGTCGCACTGCTTGAGCTTGCTTTTCTTCACTACTCTGGGACTGTTTATAGCACCGGGCGTTGGCCTAATCACCACCACAGAGACTAAGTATTTGTATTGGGTTTTAACCCTTAATCTTGTGTTTCTGCTCATGCTACCTGCTCCTGCTACATTGGGCTTGTAGTTCATCCATTACTTGCCTTACTGCTATTACCTATTCTGGCCCCCAGGGGCGCTGTTCCTTAATTTTAACTAAATAAAACTGTGTTTTATTTCTAACCTTGGTCTGAGTGTCGTAAAACCGTAACAGAGTCCAAGTGTGTTTCAAACCGGCACCCTGTGCCCGACCACCAAGCTCAGACAGCAGTGGCACTCAAAGCACACCACTGCCAAGCCCAAGTCTGGTAAGTTAGCCTCCGCATGACTCGCAGAATCATTGTCCGCAGCTGCCTGTGGGTGGGTGTCTGTGCCATTTTTCAAAGCTTGGGCAGCGTCATTTGCGGACCATTGGGTTTTGAAGGTGGTTTCAGAAGGGTACAGGATTCCCTTCAACTCCCTTCCTCCCTATATATTCTTCCTATCCAGAACTCCTCTGGGACTAGAAAAGCTGCGTCTTTTCAACAAGGCTGTTCAGGCTCTCTTGGACAAGGGAGTCCTGGTTCCAGTTTCTCCTCAAGAGAGAGATTTAGGTTTTTATTCCAACCTATTTGTGGTGGCCAAGAGGGACAGCGGCAGTCGCCCTATCTTGGACCTCAAGAATCTCAATTATTTTGTGGAGACTGCATGCTTCAAGATGGAGTCCTTGTACTCTGTCATCACAGCTATGTGTTCAGGAGAACTCTTGACCTCCCTGGATCTGCAGGATGCTTACTTACATGTTCCGATTCATCGGGACAGTCAGAAGTATCTTCATTTTGCCTGCGACTTGCGGCACTCCTCGGTTGTTTGCCAGGGGCATAGGAGAAGGGGATTCAGGTGACTCCCTATATGGTGACCTTCTGCTGAAGGCTACTTTCAGGGAACTCCTGGACCAGCATGTCTAGGATTGTGCTCAGATTCTCCTCCACCATGGGTGGATTCTAAACATGGAGAAATCTGCCACAGTCCCCTCTCAGGTCCTGGCCTTCCTTGGACACAGGTTTGATACCTGCCAAGGGAAGATTCCATCCAACAAACCATGCACCTGGTATCCCTAGCTTTGAAGTGGCCTTCAGCTGCTTTCCGCAAGTTCTTGACCCTTACAGGCCGCATGGTGGCCACTATGAAGGCGGTTGAGTACTCCATGGCTCACACCAGGGAGCTCCAGAGATTCACTGTCCGTGCTTGGCACAGGAATCTGGACCTCTTGGATCTCAGAGTGTCTCTCCCTCTGGACGACAGGCAGAACCTGCTCTGGTGGCTGGACAGGTCCAACCTGGAGAAGGGGAAACCCTTTATGATTCAGGCCTGACCTTTGTGATGACGGACTACAGCCTGAGGGGATTGGGAGTCGTCCTGGGTCACCTGGGGGTTCAGGGCAGATGGACTGTGGAGGAGTCCCTACAGTTCATCAATGTTCTGGAACTCTGGGCAAATCGACATGCTCTGGCTTACTGGTCCTCTCCACTTAGGGGATGTCCAGTCTACATCCAGTCAGACAACGCCACAGCAGTGGCGTACATCAACAAGCAAGGAGGCACAAGAAGCATTTCCGCTTGGTCCGAGGTCATGTCCATTTTGACCTGGGCAGAAGATCACGTTCAGGCCATTTCCACCTTGCACATTCCAAGGGTAGACAACGTTCTGCCGGACTTCCTCAGCTGCCAACAGGTGAACCCAGGAGAGTGGGAGCTCCACCCAGAGGTTTTCAACCTTTTAGTGCAGAGGTGGGGTCTTCCTCATATAGACCTGATGGCCATCAGGAAGGTTCAACTGTTTTGCTCCCGCTGGAGGGATCCTCTGGCTTTTGCTGTGGATTCTCTGGAGATTACAAGGTGCTTTCATCTAGCTTACATCTTCTCTCAAGACTGTCACAGCGTACATTAATTCCAGTGCTGCCGCGTCAGGCGACGCTGGTAACTTGGGGCCTGGAATGATGCTTCTGCATCATTTAGTATGTCTCTCCAGGCGTCAGGTTTGGGCGTGCTTGGGGCCTTCAGCGGGCGTCCGTGTCCTCTTCCCACATGGCGTGGTTGCTCATTATGACGCAGGGCTGGAGACTATAGAGGACGCATCTCTGCTCCGATGCGTCACTTTCGGGCGTGAGACTCCGTACTGATGCAGGCCTCAGTCTTATGCTGTCTGGTCTGGTAGTCTCCACCCGCCTACTTCCTTGCTGGGTTTAAAAGGGAACTGAATCCTATCTCAGTTACCCTTAAGTTGTTGTCCAGTGCAGTTCTAAGTTGTTGTTCCTGATCTCCTGTGTATGACCCTGGATTGTCTGACCATCCAGTCTGGTGCTAACCTGTGGCTCTGTCTCACCATCCTCTGTGCACGCTCCCTTATCTAGTGGACATGCAGTCTGGTTTAGACCTGTGGCTCTGGCTGACTTTCCACTCCGTGTATGACCCTGGCTTGTCTGAATACCGATCTGGTGTTGACCTGTGCCTCTGACTGACTATCCGCTCCGTGCATTGCCCCTGGCTTGTCTGAATATCCAGTCTGGTGCTGACCTGTGGCTCTGTCCAACTAGCCTCTCTGTGTTGCTTCCGGAATATTGGACATCCTATCTGGCGCAGTCCTGTGGCTCTGGCGAACTCTAGCTTTACTGACTGCAGGCGTGAGTCAGTAGTCTCCCTTGTTGCCTTCCCTCACGGGAGATGGCCTTCTCCTTACTGACTGCAGGCGTGAGTCAGTCTTCTCGCCGGTTACCATCCTTAGGGGAGACTGTTCGGGTCTACGCTGTGCCTATCTGGCGTATGAGACTACCATTGGCTTCGGCCTAGTCTCTGCATTCTAGGAACTTGGAGGCAGCCTCCTACTTCTGATAGCATCTCTGCCTCTTTGGTTACCCTCTGCTCCTTCCTGAGACTTGCTGTATATATTTGCTATTTATTTATACGATTCTAATAAAAGTGAATTTTAACTATACTGTCTGACTCTTGGGTTTTTCTTGGTAACCGTGATACAGTCCCTCTCATTCCCAGGATGCTGAGGACGATTCAGATGGACGGTCCGGTGGTCATCATGATTACCCCTTACTGGACCAGTAGGCCCTGGTTCCCAGAACTATGTTAGGGATCCGTTTCCGCTGCCACTTAGACCAGATCTCCTCCTTTAGGGTTACCTATGGAAGGAGGACATGGAGGGCATGGATTTGATGGGCTGGCTGTTGAAGCTTCTGTCTTAAGGAGGAAAGGATTTTCTCCTGATGATCTCCACTATGATCCAAGCTAGGAAAATAGTCTCTTCCAAGGCTTACCACAGGGTTTGGTCCATTTTTCAGTCTTAGTGTGTGGACAGTGATCTGTCCTCACAGGAGTTTGATCTTCCAGTAATCATGTCTTTTTTACAGGACGGTGTGAACAAAGGGCTCAGTCTCAGCTCCTTGGAGGTTTAGTATTCAGCTCTCTCTGTCTTTTTCCAGAGACGCATTGCCATCTTGCTTGATGTCAAGGTCTTTTTTCGGAGTGTTGCTCATGCCTATCCTGTTTACAAGGCTCCCACTCCACAGTGGGACCTTAATATGGTTTAGGGAGTCTTGCAGCGGCCTCCCTTTGAGTCCTTGGCTACCATTCCTCTGGTCCTGCTGACGTGGAAGATTGCTTTTCTCTTGGCTGTGGTCTCTGTCTGCAGAGTAACTGAATTGCAGGCCTTGTCCCGCAAACCGCCTTTCCTGGTGTTTCACAAGGATAAGGCTTTTCTTTGCAACCCCAGGAGTTACACGTCAATCAGGAGTTTGTTGTGCCTCCATTTTGTCCTGACCCCAAATCTGACAAGAAGAGGGATCTCCACTTCTTGTATGTGGTACGCTGCCTCCAGTTCTGTGTGCATTGTACTGAGTCTGTGTGTCAGATGGATGCTCTTTTTGTCATCTCTGAAGGTCCTAGAGCTGGTAAGGTTGCATTCAAGGTGACTATTGTGTCTTGGATCAAGGCTACCATTCGCAAGGCTTATAAACGCAGGAAGAAACCTGTCCCTTTCCACATTATCGTGCACACCACCATGTCTGTTGGGGCCTCCTGGACCTACAAAAATCAAGCCTCTGCTGAACAGCTGTGCAAGGTGGCCACTTGGTCTTCTGTGCACACCTTTGCCAAACACTATCGTGTTGATGTTCTGGCTTCGCCTGAAGCCAGCTTTGGCAGGAAGGTCATGAAAGCAGTTCTGACTGTTTAGGACCCTTACATACCTTTTCCTTACGTTCTTTAAAGCGTTACTTTCATCCACTATAAAGTCGACGCTATAATATAGGTAAGGGCAAGTCAGTTGTCAGACCTCCAGCTGTTGGAGGCTACAATAAAAAAAAGCAGAGTAATTCTGGGGCAAACCAACAACCCTAAAGGGATTAACTTAAAATCTCAGATGCATTGTGAAGCATTCAAGGGGTTAGAAGCCTAATTTAAATTAATTAGAATTTGGGGATTTTTTTTCCCCTATGGTGCATTCATATGCTCTGGAATTTCTCCAGTTTTATTTTGAAAATATGGCCCTTAGCGTGTTTTTCCTCCAAAAATCGTAGATGCCTGTGTTAGGATGTTATGAAAAAATGTACGTACCTTAGAATATTATGAATGTAGCCATTTACCCTTTAAGTGCTAAAGGGGTATCCAACCCATTGTGAAGTAATGGGTTGGGTACCTATCTAGCATTCAAAGGGTTAGTGCCTTAAATCCTGGTGATGTCACCAACACATTTCACAGCAGTTCTCTGCAGGCATGTCTAGTACTCAAGGGCTAAACAGCTTTCCTGTATGCACACTTCTCCTTAGTCACCTCGGCACTTTTCTCCCCTGTGCAGGAGGTGATGTCAGACCTTGAAGAGAGCAAATATCAGAATGCAGAGCTACGTCTCTCCATTTATGGTCGCTCAAGGGAGGAATGGGACAGTCTCGCTCGTTGGGCTG
This sequence comes from Rhinophrynus dorsalis, assembly GCA_037306005.1. Classification (NCBI taxonomy): domain Eukaryota; kingdom Metazoa; phylum Chordata; class Amphibia; order Anura; family Rhinophrynidae; genus Rhinophrynus; species Rhinophrynus dorsalis. The sequence goes on from CM074719.1 coordinate 296,287,455, forward strand.
TCAACTACAAAGTGCACTCTAACAACGTGCGGTGGCTTGTTCAGGTCCCGCGACTCTTGTAAGTATACCATTATCTGTACCTGTGTTACAGCTGACTATGCCAAAAAGGAATATGGGCCTGCGGGCCAGAGGTGGGATATTAGTAAGATCAACCAGTGGACCTGGGGTAAAGATCCCAGCTTGTTAGTGTACTTGATATCTTGATATTCGACTAGTCTGGTCACTAAAAAAGTAGTTTGTGTTATCAGGACTTAAGAGTGAAAAGTTTGCATACAGGACTACTGGGATCTTCGAGGGACAGAGCTGAAAAACAGATAATAAAGGAGACTAGTACTGAGCAAGCCAAGACAATCTGGAAAAGCAGTTGCAAGTAATTTGCAGTTTAAAGAGAACAGCATCAACCATATGGTTGAGATTGTAATATCAACTTTTGTTACTAACCAGAAGTGGCTCTGTGTAGCACAGACAGGAATAGACTACAGCAATGCTTTAGAATGGAACTGGAGATTGTGGCTTGAAAATGCTGATAGCAGACGCTTCAGAGGAGGGACAGTTGTAGTACACAATAAGAGCTGGCCTGGTGGAGGAAGTAACTGATAGTTGGAAGCACACAATTTAGCAAAAATAGACATACAGATTACAAATGTAAAGATGAACAGTCCAAGAAGGGGAAGCATCATAGTACAGTATCTACTATTGAATAGAAATACATCACACAAAATATATACACACAAAATGCATGGGTTACCAAGTCAACTAGGCAACTAAGTACATGTTTTGGAGGGTATTACTCTGCCTCCATGTACTGTATATCAATTGATCTCTCAATGCAGATTCAGAATCAGCAGCAGTTCCCTCATTCAGGACCATTCATCACACCAGTGACGTGTTGCTCAAGCATATAAAAACACAAAGAGAGAGAGCACACTTAGGGCTCGATTAAAAGAAAAAAAGTGCTATCAGTAGTTTCAAGTCACAGTCAGGTATTCTGTTACTTGTGTTGTGACACACTACTGGATGGTAAAAATGCACTGTGAGAGATAAATTTGCTCCGACCGGAAGCAATAACAAAGTGCATCAAAAGGCCATTCAATTACATGTGGCGGTTAGTAACATGTGTTCACATGCTTTTATTGGCAAACATTACCGCATAGACAATTTGAAGTTCAGTCCCCTAATGCATAAATGCAAAAATAGTGATCCCTACACTAGTGACGTGTGGATGTATTGATATGGGGCCCTAAGTCCCATAATAATACATTCAAAGTACCAAATACGTGTGTAAAGTAAAAAAAAAAAATTAACTCTCTGAGTGACATTGGGGTATGCAAAGTATTGCAAATCACTGCATACCCCACTGGCACTCAAAGGGTTAAACCCTCCAAATCTACCACCATCCAATTAACATTACATACTTACCTGCAGGGTCTTCTGCACCCTGGTCTTCCTCTTCAGTTCTTCTTCTGTAAGCTTCTATCTTCTTCTTCATCTGTCATCTTTTTCTTTCTTCTTTTCCTATTCTGTGCTCTTCTTTGGTCTTCTTCTTTAAATGTATTGTTCCCCTGGAAAAAAAATATATTGTTATTTAAATTAATTCTTGCATTAAAGTTATGATGCTGTAACTGCCATCGCTGCCAGCAACAGAAGAAAAAAAGATGAACAATCCACCCTCCTTGTACCTTTTGAGCTGTTTCCCAGTCACGCTGATGGAAATTTGAATAGGGACTGGCTGTTGTATGACCAATCCCTGTTCAAAATGGTTCCCACGCTCCCACTGGCTGGAATGTGGGGTTACACAGGGGTTAATGCCCTGCAGTAACCACACCTCCCAGCCAATCAGCTTGTAGAGCATTGAGTCATCCCTCTATCTAGAAGCTGATTGGCTGGGAGGTGTGGTTACTGCAGGGAATGGAACTTGCCCTGAGTAACCTCACATCCCAGCCAAAGGGAGCATGGGAACCACTTTGAACAGCCTATAAAAGCCAGTCTCTATTCAAATTTCCCTCAGTGTGGATTGGGCAATGGCCCTAAAAGTACAAGGAAGGGGCATTGTTGGTCTTTTTCTGCTGCCAGTGGCAGCGTAAGTTTAATGCAAAAAAAGACCACTGGTAACCACAGATCCCCATGTACACTGTCAGACCCTCTTCAGCCTTTTCCACTTGCCCACTGATAGCCACAAATCCCCATGACCACTGCCTGGGCATGGGAAGAAGGCTGGGGGTGTTAGGCAGTGTAAATGGGACTAACACACAATGGTGTTGTTCCCCATGCTGCACAACATGTTAAAAATCCGACATACAGTGCCCCCTTCAACATATCAACCCCCCTTAGTAATTCGACATATAGTGCTCCCATTCTTTTTCCAGTGTTATTTGACATACACTGACCTCCTTGTATATGAAATGTAGAAGTGTTTTGAATACATTGACAAAATCATATTGCCACAGCATCGACCTTTAGGGAATCTAGGCCATCTACTGCTTAACTTGACCTTTGTTGTCAAAAGTATGCCTGTTTCCTTGGACTTTGACGTTTAGCATGTTTTTTAGGCAGTAGTTTAACCCCTTAAGGACCAGCGGTCCTGGGGTGTGTGGTCCTTTAAGAACCAGGTAGGAAAGTTTGACTTGCCATACCATGTGGCTGATCACGTGTACGGGCACGATGAACGGGGGAATGAAATAGATCGTTCCTGTCTTGGAGCTCCTGCAGGAGCGCTGTGAGTAAAAAGTTCTTGACGTGCCAGGACCGTCACTGGTTCTTAAGTGCCTGACAGCCATGACCGTCCTGGCACGTCACTGGATGGGAAGGGGTTAAGGCATAGTTGGATTAAAGCAGACAGCACCATTTTTGTTAGTACGGTGACATGTGAAGCCTATGCTGGTTTCATTTTACTGTGGTTCTACAATACAAAACCGGTAAAACACATGTTCACAAAATACACAGTGCTTGTTTTTACTGTAATACTGGTTTTGGCGCGGCTAATAGTATAGAGTCCTGTGTATTTTACCAGTGGTTATTGAATCGAGCCCTACACACCGTATATTCTAATGTCAGACAATATGCTTGGAGACATAATAGCTGGCGAGCAAATACTCACAAGCCTTTGCTGGACTGTTAGACTGGTAATGCCTGTCTATTCAGGGATTCAGTGTGTTAATCCTTTCTGCTAGGGACTCCGTTGGCTGGCACAGTTTTTGTATCCATTGGTCTAAGAGATGCACATGTGGATGTAAAAGTTAATCAAGCCATAATTTAATTATCACCAGATACTGCAGTAACACTAAAATAAACAAGCTCCCAATTAGAAGAACTCAATGCATTTCATAACTTCATGGGTTATTTCTTCAGGAGGTTATAAACCTGCCCGCTTACATCCCTGCACTATATAAATTCTATCAGCCTCTATAAATCTGGTAATTGTATTTCTAAGGCTCACCCATATTAGTGGGATTCGAATTTCTTATTTAATAATCTCTGTACTCACATATATAAACCCGATTTGAAGCCATGGAATCTGCATATAACAAAACAATTGTGTTGAACAAAAAAGTGCATAAACAGCACAAAACTATTAAATATTAACAAAACATGGTCATATTATACAGTAAAATAAACACCAAATGATAAAATGTTGAGGATTAGTGTTGGTGAAGGATAAATGCTGAATGTTTTGTATATGTGTGTGTGTGTATATATATATATATATATATATATATATATATATATATATATATATATATATATATATATTTATAAAGAGAGAGAGAGAAATAAATAGTATGTATATATAAGAGAGAGAAGAAAATATGTTTTTATAATAAACTGTTGCTTTATTTACTTTTGTATTCATTTTTTCTTGTTGCATCTCAGTTAATTACCACACTGTGTCAGCTGACAGAGTCCCTAGCAGGGAGTACTTGCACTGCAAATCCCCACACTTAAATAGACTGACATTGCCAGTATATGCTCTCCATCTCTTATGTTCGCAAGCATATTAGCTTATATTAAACGATACTGCACTTTGTGCACCTTTCTCTTTGTTTTTTTTTATAAATAAGCAATGTATGTGGCAGAACTTTACAGGAACACTGATGTGTAGTAGAGTATAATACACTACCACTTGGAGGATTCATTTGGCTACAGTAATTGAATAGTGGCAGAAAACATTGTTGCAAATGTGCTTGAAGTGTTAACTTGGCTGGAGGACTTGGTTTGTGGCAGATAACAATGTTGCAGAACATGCAGTATGTATGTTGAGTGCCAGATGGGTACACAGTGCATTGCTTACTAGTCACACAAAGGGTATAAGGTTACCGTTGTTAGAGGCAGCATGCAAAGTAATGGTCAGTAACTTAGCAAGGGTTAACAACAGGATACATAAGCTGGATACAGGAGCATACTGGGTAATACTAGATGCTAAGGCACAGATAACATTATGAAGGCGCACTGGGTAGGTGTGGATTTGAAAAGATCTGGGAGGTGTATCCATGTGAGACAGGAGGATCAAACCTAGTCACAAAGATGGAACATATGGACTGGGTTGTCAAACACTCCAGCCCACAATGATCTTACCCAGACTCTCCTAATAGCCTTTACTCAATTTCTACATTTAACACAGATTCTCCCATTATGCATCTGACTCATCAGCATAATTCAATTCAAACCTCCACCAGATAATAACTACTGTAAAAAGATGGGAAATCAGAATCCCAGAGGAGAGAATCTCATAACCATTCAAGCAGCCAATGTCCAAATTTCAGTCTTGATTTTGCAGCCATCTGTGTTTTCATCAGAGCAGGCAACATCACTTATGAAGTCTCTGCAACAGCCTGCTATCAGTAAGACTGGCATGTCAAATTCAAATACAGCTGAGGGCCACATATTCAAAAATTTCCTTCCAAGGAGTGTTGCAACATATTTATATTTTTGCATATTTATGTACTTCATTCATTTCCTCAAGAATTCCTTTGCTTTAGCTTCCTTAATATGGGCCAATATTCATAAAACTTTTGTTGAAGGGTGTATGCTAGAGTATTTTATCCAATTTTATATTTTCCTCATTTCACTGACCTCTCCTGTCTCCCCACAGTGATGTGTTCCGCAGTAAGAAACAGATTCCTCACTTCCAATCGATGCTGGAGAATATTTTCCTTCCTCTGTTTGAAGTCACTGTGAACCCAGCCAGTCACCCAGAACTGCACCTTTTCCTCGAACATGTGAGTACTGCATCTCCAAGCCTGAAACTGAGTACTTAGAACTGACACAGCACCAATAGAACTGGAAGAAACCCACTGCAACATGGGGGACAAATGAGAATTCCCCAGATTCCCGTTGACTTAAATAGGCCTCCAATGCATTGCTTCTCTTGCATTCAATGGATTAAATGTCCCATTTCAATGAACAGGAATTAAAATTTGTTCCCTGTGGTGCAGTTAATTTTCCAGAGGATTTCTCCTCTATAATGTTATGAATATAGCCAGACTGTGCCACCAAAACATAAAGGTTAATTCCTTAAAGATAGATGTGAAGGGTAAAAAAAGGGAAGGATACTATGTAGGAGAATGAGGATGCAGAGACAAATATTACAAAGAGAGACGATGAAGAAGAGGATGAGATGAAGATGGGGGGATAAAGAAAGCAACAAGGCTGCAGAAAATAGTTATGTTAGGAAGGGTAAGAAAACTAGGCATAGGGTAGGGAAAGGAAAAGGAGGAGGGAGGTTGATGGGGAAAGGAGGAGTTTGTGCGCAGGGGGAGGCAGGGACATATGGCACGATGCAAGAAACATGAACAATCGCTATTTCCTGTGTGAAAACCACTAGGGAATAGGTTTGCGCATGATTTAGTTGAGTTGCGCATGAAAAAATCAAGATTAGAGAACAGCTGTGCATATTTATTTTGATCTGTTGTCCAATACAGGTTACTGGTAACTTTGGGTAGGCGATCCGCCCCTTTAATTGTAGGCAGGAACAATTCTAAAATTATATGCAGGGGGTGGAGCCTACCTTCCCTCCTTGGCTGCAGCTAGCCAATCAGCTCCATTAAGATTTGTTCCTTGGTGAAGATAACACAGGCAAGAGAACAGTTCTGCTTTAACTTTAGAAGTTTTTTATTTTTCTGTTAGAAATGGAATACAACCATTAGGCGGATTACCATAACTGACAATGCCCTTAAATGTGACTAGCTCAGTAACCAGGTTCTTTTTGTGGACCTTAAGCCCTGGGGGGAAAATCTTGGGTTCAAGTTCTCTCCTCAGGAGTTTGCCCACTGAGGCTTCTTCTTAATACATTGTAGTCTGAAGACAGAAGATCTGCAGGAAAGTTGAGCAACCCTTTGAGTGCTGCAGGTCCACATGTCTGACATTGCCCCTCCACACAGGGGTCTTCCTTTGGAGTTCCTATTGCACACTCCTGCACTCATTGGGTTTATCTGTATGTCTGTTGGGTGTTTTGGAGCAGGTTTATGTGGCGAATTAACCCTTTAGCTGCTGGTTTTTCATCTTTTGGGGTTTTTTTGACACTTTCCCTACTGGTTCAGTGTTTTTTTGGGGGGGTCTCCTAACATGTTCTAGTTATGTTTCTTGTATTTTTATTTTACTGTTTCAACTTTGTAAAATTTGAGTAAAGGCGCGCTTTACCGCATAGTAGCCATTGCTCCATTCACTCCTATGGGACTGTACAGTTTGGGACATATCTCTGCAACAGCTCAACCTAGTGACTTCAGAGATGGCTCATTTTTCTTGTCTGCCCTTGCTCTATCATCCAGTTCATGTTTCTAGTGTGTTGGGGGACTCAGGGGGCTTCAGGGCACTGTTGGGGTACTTTTTCTGGGAAAACTACATTTCCCATGAGTGCTTGCTTCACACGCTTGTTTCTGATTGGCTCCCGCGGCGGCAGCCATTTTCTGGCATTTCCAGAACGAGTATCCTATGCAGGGCTTGGACTCTCCTTCTCTCCTCTGCTGAGGTCTTCCCTGCCAAAATCACAGGGAGTACCTGACATATCAGATTCCTCTGAGGAGGAACTGCTGGTGGATTCAGATGTTGATGAATGTTCTGCTGTGAGCTCCTCTCAGTTTTTTGGGGATCCCTTTGAAGCTGATCCTGAGCCCTCGGCTGAGGGCCTGATCAGGGCTGTTTTGACTACCCTAAACATTCCCTTAGTTCAGGAGGTTCCTTCTGATCCCTCTTATGTATTTCAGGAGCCTAAAAAGCCCCTTACTTGCTTTCCGCCTAATCCCACTCTTGACCGCCTTGTGTCTGAAGAGTGGAAATGTCCGGACAGAAAACCTTCTGTGCCCAAGAAATATGCCAAGCTTTATCCCTTCTCTGAGGCAGCGCTTGGTCAGTGGGTTCATCCTCCCAAAGTGGATGCTCCTATCTCCAGGCTATCCAAGTCTACTGCCTTGCCAGCTTCTGATGCGTCTGCTCTGAAAGACTGGACTGACAAGAAACCTGAGGTCTCCCTCAAGTCCATTTTTGCCACTGCTGATACTGCCATGTATCCTGCATTCATTGCAGCATGGGTGAACCAGGCCATTGCAGTCTGGACTGAACAGCTCACCCTGGCTATCCGTCAGGGAACTCCTACTCCGGACATGTTGCTCCTTCTTGCCAACATTTCTGAGGCACAGCACTATGTTTCTGCTGCCTTGTTTGATGCCATTTGTTTGGTGGCTACGGTTTCCACCATGTCTGTGGTTGCCATATGGTCTCTTTGGCTCAAGATCTGGTCTGCTGACACTGCTTCCAAGAAAGCCTTGCTCTTCTTACCTTTTCAAGGTACTTCATTGTTTGGGCCAGATCTTAAAGATTTGATTAGTGAGGCCACAGGGAGTAAAAGTACCCTTCTGCCCTTGGTTCCGAGAAGAAAACGCCACTTAATCATAATCAGTATTTTCGTTCCTTTCAGACTGAGACACGTCCGGCGAACCAGACTGTTCCCTCAGCTCCACATGCCTCCTCCAAGCCCAAACAGCAATGGAAGCCCAAGGTCTCCTCCAAGCCCAAGGCTTCCAAGCCTTCTTCAGCATGACTCACCGAACCCAGGTTCCCTACTGTGCTGTGGGTGGCCATCTGCATCACTACCACAGCATCTGGGAGGAGTCAGTGGCGGACCCGTGGGTTTTACAGGTGGTGATGGAAGGGTACAGGATCCCTTTCATCTCTCTTCCTCCTTTTAGCTTTTTTCCTTCTCATACGCCTCAGGGTGCGGAGGAACTCAGTCTGTTCAACAGCGCTATTCAGGGTCTTCTGGAAAAGGATGTTCTAGAGCTGGTTCCAGTTCAGGACAGAGGTATGGGTTTTTACTCAAACCTCTTTGTGGTCTCCAAGAAGGACGGCGGTTGTAGTCCCATTTTGGACTTGGAGGATCTCAATTCCTTTGTGATCTGGACTCATTATCACCAGGAGTCTCTAAGGACGGTGATTGCTGCTATGTCCCCAGGAGAATTTCTTGCCTCTCTGGATCTTCAGGACGCGTATCTTCATATTGCCATTCATCCAGAGAGCCAGCAGTATCTCAGATTTGCCTGCAACCAAGGGCACTTTCAGTTTTCAGCTCTTCCCTTTTGTTCTGACTACAGCTCCTCAAGTCTTCAACCATGTCCTGGGAGCCTTAGTGTTCATCCTCCACTGGGACGTCATCAGAGTTACCCCATATGACCTGCTTCTGAAAGCCCCCTCTGTGGAACTTCTTCATCAGCTGGTTCAGAACTGCATTCATGCTCTCACTCATCACGGGTGGATCATCAAAATGGACAAGTCAGATCTTGTCCCTTCCCAGCGTCTGGTCTTCCTGGGCCTTCTCTTCGACACTCAGCAGAGCTTGGTGTTTCTCACTGACGAGGTGGCTCACCAGATCACCCACAGGGTTTCTGCTGTTCTGGCTCACAATCCAGTTCCAGCCAAGAAGCTGTCCTCTCCAGTGGGGAAGTTCATTTCCACCATAGAAGCGGTCCTGTTTGCCATGGCTCACACCAGGGAACTCCAGAGGTTCGAGCGCGGTCCAGTTATTCTGATTGTTCCGTACTGGCCTCACCAAGCTTGGTTTCTGGAGCTTCTGGATCTGTCAGTGGCGGAGCCGTTCTGTCTCCCTTCCCGTCTGGATCTTCTTCTACAGGGTTACCTGTGGAAGAAGGATGTTCATCGGCTAGCCTTGACGTCTTGGAAATTGAATCCTCAATATTGTGGATAAGGGCCTCAGTTTGAGTTTGCTTAAGTTTCAGACTTCTGCTCTCTCTGTTTTCTTTCAGAGGCGCACTGCCATCCTTCCTGATGTCAAGGTTTTCTTCCAGGGCATTGCTCATACTCATCCTGTCTTCAAGACTCCTCTTCCTCCTTCAGCGCCCTCCATTTGAGTCTTTGGCTACTATTCCTCATAGCCTGTTGACGTGGAAAATGGCTTTTCTCCTGGCGATTGTGTCTGTTCGCCATGTCGCAGAGTTACATGCTCTGTCCTGTAAACCACCCTATTTGGTGTTTCACAAGGTCAAGGCAGTGCTTCGCACTTCTCAGGAGTTTCTCCCGAAGGTGATTTCGAAGTTCCACATCAATCAGGAGATTGTGGTGCCTTCTTTCTGCCCTGACCCCACCTCTGACAAGGAGAGGGATCTCCACTTGTTAGGTGTGGTACGTTGTCTCAAGTTTTATGCACATTGTGCTGAGTCTATCAGGCAATCTGACGTGCTGTTTGTCCTCCCTGAGGGTCCCAGGGCAGGAAGACCTGCATCCAAAGTGACTGTTGCATCCTGGATCAAGTCCACTATTCGTAAGGCTTATGAGCTGAGGAAGAAGCCTGTCCCCTTTCGGGTCACGGCTCTTTCTACTAGATGTATTGGGGCTTCTTGGGCTTGCAAGAATCAGGCCTCTGCTGATCAGTTGTGCAAGGCTGCCACTTGGTCATCTGTGCACACCTTTTCGAAGCACTACCATGTTGTTGTGCTGGCATCGGTGCTAGCTTTGGGAGGAAAATCCTGGAGGCAGTCTTGCCTGTGTAGGATTTTCTTTGGTTCTTGGTGCTTCCTTCACTTTTGAACCCTGTTAGCTGTAGTTCAGTGTGCTGTGTAACAGTTGGGATGTTGTTACCCCTGTTCAGTGTCTGTTGACACTTAATTGTTTTGTTGGGATATCTCTGATCTGATGGTTCATATCTGCGCTGGTGACTTTGGGGACCTTGCACCTGGTCCTTGCCTTACTTCCTGCCTCTGGGAAATTCAATGGTTGGACATGCCAAAGTTACCAGTAACCTGTACTGGACGACAGAGAAAAGAGGATTTTAGTTTTACCTGTTAAATCCTTTTCTCTTAGTCCATACAGGTTACTGGTCTCCCACCCTGTCAAAGGACCATGCTTAGCGCTCCTGTGGAGGATCGTGGGGGTCCTTCGGGGTCATGCTCACAAGAGTCTTCTTTCCCTTCTACTATCTAGTCAATAGTTAGTGTCTCAAATCTTACTGGAGCTGGTTGGCTAGCTGCAGCCAAGGAGGGAAGGTAGGCTCCACCCCCTGCATAAAATTTTAGAATTGTTCCTGCCTACACTTAAAGGGGCGGATCGCCTACCCAAAGTTACCAGTAACCTGTATGAACTAAGAGTAAAGGATTTAACAGGTAAGACTAAAATCCTCTTTTTTTGTGGGTGTGGCCAGGATTAATGAATGTGTGTGAGTGGAATAGCGAATGCTCCTAATGCAGGAAGTGCTATTGTGAATTAATTTATATGTCTGTGTAGTGTTATCCTAAAAAGGATTTTTTTATGCACAATTGAAGAAGCGTTCAGTATTCAGCTTCCTGGATTAGAACGTGCAAAATCTGTCTGTGCACAAAAATGCCTTTAGCAGATGCGAACATTTCCTGCATTGCACCAATAGTGAGAGCAAGAGGATAAATTACTTGCTTGAATGTAGACTGAAAAGGTGCCATTTTGGAACATACCATCTGCACCATAGAGGACAAATGAAAATGACCAATGAGAAAAAGTGGGTACCCTTGTGTTAAACTGTATATTTGCTAGAACCAGAATTATTTTGTGGCCAAATAGCTACTCACATAAATGGTGTTCACTTCTTTTTTCAATGAACGATGAAGGATGCTTCTGCCTTCATTAAGCCTCTTTGGGGGAAATCCCACAGTACATAGTTTCAGGTATCTTTTCACAGTAGCCACCTGTACTGCAAATGGCCACATTAATCCACGTGGCAACAAAACAAAGCCTGAACAGGACTGGGTATAATTGTTCCGGCACTGGCACTTTTGCAATTTTAGGGCAGATACACTGGTTGTATTGAGTGGTGAATTGGCCTTTCAACTGTTATGTCCATGTGTGACACTCTTGATAGCAGATATGCTCATATTATATCTATTTCATTAATTTAAATGGGACATTTAACCTGTTGAATGCTAGAGATGGTTCTGCTGCATTTTGAAGTAATGCAGTGCAATGCAGTGGAGACCCCTCTAGCAATCAGAGAGGTTAATATAATCTTTTAACATGAAGATTAAGGGAAAGTTTCATTTGTCCACTATGATGCAGTTCTTATGTTCCAGAATTGCATCTCTTCAGCTTGCCAAATTCAGCCCTATAACAATCCTTATTCAGGAAGCTAAAAAGGTGCAATTCAAGAGCAAATCAGCTGCAGCATAGGTACAGTTAACTCTACAAGGGCTTCCCCAATTTTCCAGGAAACGGGTCCAGGTTCAAAGTAGGCATGGGAGTATTCACTGCGGTGTATGTAAAGAGAAAAACTGAAAGTGTAAGTGCCTAACTGCATGGGAGGCTCAGTTACAACAACACCAGATTCCATGGGGTTCTTCCAACTGTGCACTTCCCCTGCGGCACTCTAAATACAAAACTCTCCGCTTAACATCTATTCACAGCTGGAGGTCATTCACTACTACATTGTATGCCAGCCAGTTAGATAAGATGGGTGTAATAGTAAAGTTTGCAGATTAGGTTGCTCCCACTTTAACCCCATGAATGCTAGATGTCTCCATTGCATTGCTCCTCAAAGCATTTAAAGGGATAGTAATATTTAAAATGTAAAAAAATGTATGTTGTAGGGTTTATCCCCCTGAGTAAAACAAGGGTACTCCCACTGCTAAGAGATATTTTATTAAAAAATTATAACAGCTCAAACATGAATTTTTTAGGTCCAATATCACAGTGGCCTGAAAATTTACAGTGGCGCTGTTGCTACACCGTCCTATGGAGATTTATGGTCTACGGACTAGAGCAGTCCATAGGATGGTGTAGCAACAGCGCCACTGTAAATTTTCAGGCCACTGTGATATTACACCTAAAAATTTAAAGTTTGAGCTGTTATAATTTTTTAATAAACTATCTCTCAGCAGTGGGAGTACCCTTGTTTTACTCAGGGGGTTAAACCCTATAACATATTTTTTTACATTTTAAGTATTACTATCCCTTTAAGACCTCTTTAGCTTGCAAGGGGTTAACCCCTTAATGACCGGTGCTGTGCCAGGACCATCACAGTTTTTTCTCCCGAGAGACCGGTGACAGTCCTGGCACATTACATACTTTGTGCTTACAGCGCTCCTGCAGGAGTCTGGAAATGACCACTCCAAGACTGGAGCAGTCTCTCTCAGACCCCCGTTTGGCACGCTGGAACACGTCATCAGTCACATGTACCAGTGCGCCGAAAATGATCAAAGCAGCCCTTAAGGGAAGGTCACTTCCCGGACCATTGGTCTTTAAGGTGCTAAACATGTAATATATCAGTGTCCCAGTTGTTACATCAACTTATTGGAAAGAAAACATCTGGTTTTGTATTCATACAAACACCACTGTGATTTATTCTCCCCAATCAAATGTGTATGTGTCTCCCTGTGTGTGCATTTTTCCCTGTTATCACAACAGGGAACATATTGTAAATTTGTATGTAGGAAGTTATAGCCCTTTGTAATATTCCACTATTTCCCTCAGGTGGATGGATTTGATAGTGTTGATGATGAGTCAAAGACAGAGCATCATATCTTCAATATGGAGAGCCCGCTTCCAGAGAACTGGAGGGAAGATGACAACCCACCCTATTCCTATTACCTGTACTATATGTATGCCAACATGACTGTGCTCAACCACATGCGGAAGTATGTATATAATTATAATTATAACAAAGCTTAGACCTGCCTGATGCATTATTAGGGCACTGGGTAATCAGATTTCACTATTGCTAGCATGGTGATTAGGTCAATTACATGCTCCAAGATGGCAACAAGATCTGAAGATTTAAGAATGAGATCTGCTACTTTAGTCAGATTAGCCAGTACCTCGCAACACCACTGTTAAAGGGATAGTAATACTTAGTTTTATCTTTATTTTATTTTGTAGGCATTAAAAAAACATGAAGAACGATGTAAGTCTTATCTCTCAAACCTTTATGGTTTGAGAGATATTCACAAGAAAGGTTTCCCCTCCCGTCCCTTTTACCTAGTGTAAGCCATCTCTTCTCAGATGTGGAATCTGGTTGTAAGACTAGACAGATAACAGAAGGGGATAATCTTCTTCCTATGAGAACAATGAAGGCCCTTCCACCCTTGACAAGTTTTTCAGGTTTTTTTCTTTTCGTAATTGAAGATTGCCCCTCTCTGCAGTCTACCTGGGCACCTCCCTTCTGATCTGGCTGAACAGTGTTACATAAGTAATATGGACGGGAGGGGGATACTTTGTCATTGAATTACTCTTGAACTAGAACTCTGACAAAATTGAAATAACACTCTCCAAAGTCCAAATACTATGATGATTAATTAGAGCTGCTTTTGTTTTGAAACATTACTATCCCTTTAAAATGTTTTTGGGTAATGTTTTATGTCTGAAGAATGCTGACATTATCCTACAGGGGGAAAATGTCTTGTACCTTTACGCTGAGTCCTAGAGTTGAGATTGCAGTTAGTTCTAGGGTTTTGGTGAAGCATAGCGTCATGGTTTCTGCTAGGTTCATGACTTCAGTTTTATGGTTATTTTTTCAATACTTTTCTCCCTCAGTTTACTGTTTCCCTAACCCTAAACTTTATGCAAACCCAAATTTTAAAACTAAAGCTAATCTTGATGGGATTTTATGAAAAGAAACATATCAGTTCACCTTATTATATAATCATTCATTGTCCTGCTGATACTGGGTAATAGTGTATAGCAGGGCTCAAAATTTCCACTCGCCACTAGCCAATGGCGAGTGAAACTTCAGCTCTGGCGAGTAGAAATTAAACCCTGGTAGGTATGTTATGGCTTGCCGTGGCAAGTAACTTTTCAGGTCTGGCTAGTGGCAAAGGACTTCACAATTTAAGCCCTGCAGTGTATAGCTATGCTTGTCTCATATACTGCTAGACAAAAAAAAGTTCTAAGTCTCTGACCTGGCACGACCAGACTGAAATTCAGCTCTGATTAAACCTAGCCCTAACATATACTTTAGCAAAATATATATAGTCACAAAAGAAAAGTGGATCAATTCCAAATACACCGTAGCAAACAAATAATTTTCATAATTTTAAATTGGGCTTTTAACCCCTTGAAAGCTAGAGAGGACCTCTCTAGCATTCAAGGAGTTTAAGGCCCCATTTAAATCAGTGAGGGGTTTAGTTGTCCCCTGTGTCACAGCTGATAGCTCCAGAATGACTCATGGGAGGGGGTGATACACTAAGGTTTGGTAAAGAGGAGTTTATGGGGGTTTTGCACTAAGGAGTGATAAAAAGGTGATAAAGTAGATGTACATTCTACACTGATATCACTTATTTTATGGAGTTTATGCACTAACATCTCCAAAGTTGGAGAAATCTTAGTGCATTGGATCAGTAGAATAAACTAGGAAATGGAGAAGTGATATCACTGAAGAAGATATCTCCACTTTATAACCTGTTTATCACACCTTCGTGCATCTCCCCCAATGTCTCCACTGAGATCACTTCTTCACTTCTTATATTATTCTTTGGAGCATATGCACTAAGGTTTCTCAAATGAGAGATCTTAGTGCATAGGTTCTACAGAATAACACAGGAATTAGAGAATTTATCTCCAGTTTATCCCATCTTTATTACACCTTAGTGCAACCTGTTCTACTTAGAACATTAGCTTCTCAATGCATTATTATTATTTACCATTAGAGGGCGCTTAGTGACTGCCTATTTTATATCACCTTAAGTAAGCTAGCTACGTAAATGTTGAGTTGCTTATATTTCTATTAGCTCTCTTCACTGTGCTGTATTCCTTTTTAGTCCCTGGTATTCTAGAGAGAGGTTTGCTTGCCAGTGGGTCTAAATGGGGATATATATATCAGGGTGGGAAACTTGAGTCCCTCCAACAACTGCCAGATTACAAATCCTATCATTTCCCATCAGCCTTTGGCTGGAAGGAATTATGGGAGATGTAGTCTGGCTTCAGCTAGAGAGCCTCATATTCTGAATCCATGTACAGTGATTGCCTGGCTTTCTGGGAGTTAATAATTCCCCTTTAACCCTTTGAGAGACAGAGGAGTACACAACACATTGCTTTGCAATATGTTGCACACCCCCCTAGCACACAAAGGGTTAACGGAGTGGTGGTTTATGGGGGGGGATTTATGTTTTTTTAGTAATAGATCTTCATCATTATTCATACTATTTTATTGTTTTCTCTTATTTCTGCACAATCCTATATAATAATTCGCTAAGTTGTGTGTAACGCCCGACATGCGCAGTAGACACTTCTGCGCATGCGGCAGTCATGCGCAGTACAGACTGCCCGCGCTGCGGCTGATACAGAGCTGGGCGCTTCTCTGTATCAGCAGTGGTGCGGCCAGTCTCTACTGCGCGTGACTGCCCCGTGACCGGCTGCCAGAGGCACTGTGGCCCGTGTAACGGGCTGTTCAACTAGTTTGGGTATATTTTGGGGTCTGTTGGAGTTGCAGCTGTGAATATAACTTTGTATGGCTCACAATGAGCATTTATCTCACCTCCCACCCTCTCTTTGTGTCCTGTCGGTAACAGGCAGCGTGGGTTCCACACATTCGTACTGCGGCCGCACTGTGGAGAAGCTGGACCCATTCACCATTTGGTGTCTGCATTCATGTTGTCACAGAACATTTCACATGGGCTACTGCTGCGCAAGGTGATGCCCTCAACAGAGACAATGGCATGAGATGACCAATATAACCTAGGGAAAGGGGAATGTAGGAATCTGCAAGTGCAACTCATCTGTTCCACTAATATGCAGACTTTCATATCCAGCACCTGCACCTTTGCTTATGTGCAGATGTCTATATTACATACAGGCACGCAGAACTCCGCCAGCATAAGACTTTATCTCAAGAAAGTCGTAACGCCATCCTCATAGCAGGATTAAAAAAAGGAAGAATCTGGCTTTGAGTTCCTCTGCATCTTGTTAGTAAATGGTGTATAACAAGGTGCAGGGCAACAGGACACCCTAAAGCATTTATACACACTTACAAACCTTTGTGCCCTCTCACACACTGAAACTGCCATTTTAGGCATTTAAACGGATAGTAATGTTTCAAATTATTCTTTATAGTATTTGGGCCATGTAGAGCAGTATTATCATTCTCTACGTTGTGCAGTTCCAGAGTAATTGAATTAAAAATGTCCCCCTCCCGCCCCTTTTACCTAGTATAAGCCACCTTCCCTCAGATGTGGATTCTGTTCTCTTGACTGGACAGCTCGCAGCAAGGGACAATCTTCTTACTGTGAATATAAGGAAAACCCTGCACCCCTTGAAGGAGGAGGCCAGGTTTTTCCTTATGCTAACAGCAGATTGCCCCTTGCTGTGAACCATTCTGACAGTATTGCTGTGCAGCTTTAAATAGGTAAAAGGGGAGGGGCACTTTATGATTCAATTACTCCAGAACTACACATCGTAGAAAATGATAAAAATGCTCTACATGGCCCCAAAACTATAAAGAATAATTGGAGCTGCATTTATTTTGAAACATTACTATCCCTGTAAATTAACCCCTTAAGGACCGGCCACCCACGCGGCGGACTTAAGGACCATGGATCTTTTTTTTTTTTCCGCGATCCGATCCCAGACTCCCAGTATGGCGTGCAGCCGCACGGGGAGCCCGGAATTCCATGACGGTCCTGGACCATCATGGGTCCTTAAGGGTATAACAATCCATAACAGTCCAGGACCGTCATGGGTCCTTAAGGGGTTAAAGACACTTGGTGGTATTACATAACACTCCACCCAACAAGCTGTCATTGGTATAACATGGTAATTTAACTTGAAAAGCAATAGTCAGCTCCTTTCCTGCACTTTTCTTGTTAGTATTTGGGCACTGTATTTAGTAACCCTTTGAGGGCCAGAGGGGTACACAATGCATTGCTTCGCAATGCTTTGCATACCTCCCCAGCCCTCAAAGGGTTAATATGGAGACTATTATTTTCTTCTCAGTGCGCCCTCCCACTCTTTCCTTCCCACTCTGTCAGGTGCAGCCTTGCCTCTGTCACAATACTCAGAACTCCCTATTGCCTTCTTTCCTTTTGTCTGTCCTTATCTGCAGTTTGCTTTTTTCTTCTCTCATTCACTTGATTTTTTAAATTACTGTGGACTCTATAGAGGTCACCAAAGCATTGAGAAGCAATATATCGGTGACCTCTCTAGCATTCAGTGTGTTATGCTCTGATATCTGTGTTCATTGTAGATACCGCCCAACCCTCTTATTCCCCTCCTGACTTTTCATACTTACTCTCCTCTCTCTCTAATGACCTTATTCATTGGTCTAAAGAAGAGTAATTCTGGAACAAACCAACTGCGCCTTATTGGATGGGGTGGGGGGGATGAAATTCTCCATTAACCCTTGAGTGACAGAGAGATATCCAACTCAGTGCAAAGCAATATTATGGATATTCCTCTGGCATGCAAATGGTTAATTTAAAGGGGAACTACCACCCTGCAATAACTTAACATGCATTCATTCTTCATCTGGTGACTAGCTGCTTAGTAGCGCTAGTCGCCAGAAATATTACCTGGTTCCAAAGATTTTGCCGTTTTACCGATGCTCATAGGAGCAGGAAGCACAGACATTTCGTCACAGTGACGTCCGTGTGCCTGCGCTGTCAGTCCCTTTTGGAGCCACAGCTGGACTTGCTGACATGTAAAGGGTTATAAGCACAATTGAAATCAGTGGAAGTTTACAGGATTTTCATTTCAAACCTCGCTCCAGAATTGCACCTGTTTAGCTTCATAAATAAGGCACTAAATCATTGTCTTTTTGTCACTCTGTCTTTCTTTCCTCACAGGCCCCGGTGTTGCAGTACTTATATTACCTGGCACAGATTGGTATCGCCATGTCCCCTCTTAGTAATAATAGTCTGTTCCTGAGTTATCACCGGAATCCACTCCCTGATTTCCTGTCTCGTGGTCTCATGGTATCTCTGTCTACGGATGACCCCCTGCAATTTCACTTCACAAAGGTGCCACAGGGAAAGGGGGCAACCCTTAGGGCATTATACACAATAAAAAAGAGGACAAACCATTTCTACCATAGGTTCAGCCTATATAATAATTCGCTAGGATGTTTGTCAGAAGCTGTCATGCCCAGTAGAGACTGCGTGCGCTGCAGTCATGGCCAGTAGAGAATGCCCGCTCTGCAGTCATGTGCTTGGTCCCAGGAAGGTGCTCAGAGAAGGCTCTGGTCCGAATTCGGAGCGCCTCACTCAGTATCAGCTGCGGCACGTTTGGGCAGTCTGTACTGTGCATGACTGCAGCGGGCAGTGAGCAGTGAGGCACCAGCCGAGGCAGCTGGGTGGCACTGTGGCCCGTGTACATGGGCTTTTAAACTAGTAATAAATAATTCTCTAAATTCCTATTGATTTAAATGGAATTTTAACCACTTGGTTTATAGAGAAGCCTCCATTGCATGACTTTGCAATGTGTAGGAGACCTCTAGACCATTACAGGGATTTAAAAGCCCCATTTAAAGCAATAACCATTCTATGTGTTCCTTCTGGTGCAGTTGGTTTGATCGCCTGCTTTGTTTTTTTTGCATAAGGCCCTCACAGTTTAGTGCTGTCAATGCAGAATTCAGTGCTTAAGTTTGGAGGTGCTTATTATCAAAGTGTTGGTTTGGTAGTGACCTCTATTATTCTTGCAGGAGCCGCTGATGGAAGAATACAGCATCGCAACCCAAGTGTGGAAGCTGAGCTCATGTGATATGTGTGAACTAGCAAGAAACAGTGTTTTAATGAGTGGCTTTCCCAACAAGGTAACACGTTAATATAACTTACAGGCCACCCATCTACCTTCTTACCCGTTTATCTCTCTTTTTATGATCATCTATATTTTTGTATTAAAAAAAAGTAATATGGAGTCCATGTTAATTTATTACCATCTTCCTCAAAAAACTAAATGCATGAATATGGGTTCCATAGATGTCATTTTAATTAAAACCAGGGAGGGTTTTCTCTGACCCCACTCAGTCATAACCATGAAGGTTATTAATATGGAGTTCTATTGAAGTCCATACTCTCCCTCCAGGAGAAAAAAAGCTTTAAAATTAATATGGGATCTATAGACCCCATATTAATAAATATATTGCCTCTTCCTTTATTCTCCAACCAGGATAGGAAAGATTTAAAAATATTATGAAGTTTGAGGGGATGAGGTAGACACAACATCCAGAAAGCAAGGGGATCAGATTTGTCCTGATATTTTGGAGTCAACCAAGTCTTTTCTCTATTTTTATGAAGGCCCACCTGTATTAATGTTTCTCCTGAGGACTGAATCTTTTTTTTATATATATATATATATATATATATATATATATATTAGATTTATATATAAAATACTGTATTCTTCAAGATATTGGCTTTTAAAGTTAATCCAGTGACGTCACTTCAGGACATGCTGCAGGTCAACTCTGCCCCACAGCCTGTCAATTTTCATCTGTTCCCCTCCTCAAGTAGTGCCTCGTTCCAACCTCCTCCAATCACGGAGCATTACACCATGTGAGCTGGAGCGGTCTCATTGGCAGGAGACTGCTCCAGTTCACATGGAGAAATCCTCAGTCATTGGAGGAGGTTGGAACGAGGCATTTCTTGGGGAGGGGAACAGATGAAGACTGACAGGCTGAGGGCAGAGTTGACCTGCAGCCTGTCCTGAAGAGACGTTACCGGATTAACTTTAAAAGCCAATATCTTGAAGAATACAGCATTATATTAAAAAAAAAAAAAAAGATTACATATTCAGGAGAGTTCACCTTTAACCCTCTGAGTGCCAGAGAGGTACGTCTCTGGCACTCAGAGGGTTAATGACTGTGCAGCTGAATGTACACCACCAGGAATGTGAAGGATATTCTGCTGCATTGTGCTTTAACCCTTTTAGGACTAGAGGGCTGTGTGGTATCTGATCATTCACTTAGGCAACACCGATTGCACATCCTACTGTATGTGTTCATTTTAGTAATGTACGTAGGCATTTGTTTTCTGCTGTCTTGAACCTCATGCTTAAGAAGCTTCCCTTTGATCCCAAAGCATATTTTGAATTTTTACACTAAGCATCAAGAATTGAGGCATCCCGGGAACTGATTGTGGGAGAGTGCAGAGGATTGGTTGTGACATGTTACCTGTGTACTCTATGTTTCATTTGCATAAAAGAAATAATGCAATGGATAATTCTGAAGCAGACCAACTGCACCACAGGAGAGAGATGAAAATCACCAATATCCCTGCTCTTTTTAAATGGGACTTTTAACCCCTTTGTGTGCCAGAGAGGTATCCAACACATTGCAGTGTTGGATACCTCTCTGGCACTCAAAGGGTTAATCCTTAGAAAGTTAAAGAGGTCTCCAACAGATTGCTTTGTATCCACTATGGTGCAGGTGGTTTTCACCAAAATTTATCCTCTTTTCTTTTGCACATAAGGTCCAACGTGCTTTTTTTGTGGGTGGAACATTGTGTTTCCTGTACTGCTCTAACATTTTGACCAAATTAATGATGAGGTAATTAACTGAACTTTATTTTCCCCCAAAATGTAATGTCCATTCATATTATTTTTTTTTCTAAGGCACTTTGTGATACCTGCATACTGTTCAGTTGCTTAAAGTGTTAGTAATGTCTAGATTTTTCGAAATGTTATATTGTAGATATTAAAACAATAAGTTCAGTGATGTCACTCTTGTCTCTCAAACTTTTATAGTTTGAGAGATACAAGATAATAACGTTCCCCGATCCTTCCCCTTGCATCAGCCTCTAGCTGACATCATAAGATCCTGGTCCCAGGACCGGCGGACTGCTCTTCAGCAGAGCCGAAATAGTGCAATGTAAAAATAAATAATTAATTGGAATGGTCTACAAAGTGTGCTTGCAAACCAGACACACTTTGCAGACCGTTCCAATGAAGTATTTCTTTTTAGATTGCTCTACTGAGCCGCCTCGAGTCACGCAACTCGAATCTCATGCTCAGAGGTGGACAGCAGACTTCTGGGAATGGGGAGGGAGCGGAGAAGTTGTTAATCATATATCTCTTAAACTATAATGGTTTGAAAGACGAGTAACATCACTGAACTTATTGTTTTAATATCTACAGTTCAACAGTTTGAAAAATCCAGACATTACTATCACTTTAACCAATGAAACACCTTCTTCACTGTATAACGAGGCTGATGTACCAAGAAAACCAAAGTGGTTATGTACTAAGTTGTGATAAATGGAGATAACGTCTCCAGAATTGGATAACTTTTCCAATTCCTATGATAGTCTATGGAGCCTGTACACCAACTTGAGAGATCTTAGTTTATAAGCTCACTAGAATAGCCCATAGTCCTTAACCTCTTTGGGATAATATGGAGAAAACTAGCTGCTCCATAGGGCACACATGAAAATCCCCATTGCTTTAAATGGGGCTTTCAGTCCCTTGAATTCTAGAGACCTTTGTAGCATCAAAGATTTAAAAACCACATTTAAGTATATTAGGATTTGGGGACTTTTTATTTGTCCCCTGGGGTGCAGCTGAACTACTGCAAAATGACTCCAGTGTGGTTGGGGGTGAGGGAGAGTACTGTTGGTAATTATAATGGAGATGAGTGACTGGCGATGTGTAGAGATTACTTTGCAATGAAGAATAAGACACTCTGTGCCATATGCAGTATGAATTAAGCATGGAAAAGGAGGAGGCGAAACATAGATCATTAGCATATGATGTTGGCATAAACCTGGTCATGTGTTGTAATGGTATATCTGAAGTTAGGTTAATAACAAGGCTAATGCAAAATATGGCAAACTGTTCTCCACTTTGGAGTATGGAGAACTGTTCTCGACTTTGAAATATGGGGAGAAGGGGGAGAAGCACTAAACTTTGATAACTGGACCCCAGTTTGGCTATATGGCCCAAACCATCTTATGGTGTGCACTAAGCTGTCTTCATCATCTCATCCCTGTGAGTATATGACAAATGCACCTACATTGCCATGCTTTTTCCATGCCTTCACCAGGGTTACTATGATGCAGTGTCTCCTTCCCCAGTGGTTCATTTGCATAATGACATTTGGATTAATAGGTCATTTTCATATTTCTGGGGCTGTGCTGATATGTTAATGTGGCTATTCGACACATGCACTAAGCTTCGATAGCTGGCAATGCGCTCAGAAATCGTAGAAAAAATTCACCTCCCTTATGTTGTTGAATTGTGGATCTCACCATAGACACTGATCAGCTGAGCAATTTAAAGGGATAGTAATACTTAGTTTTCTCTTTATTTTATTTTGTAGGCATTAAAAAAACATGAAGAACAATATAAGTCTTATCTCTCAAACCTTTATGGTTTGAGAGATATTCACAAGCATAGTTTCCCCTCCCGCCCCTTTTACCTAGTTAAAGCCATCTCTTCTCAGATGTGGAATGCAGTCCATAGACCAGACATATAACAGAAGGGGACAATATTCTTCCTATCAGAACAATGAAATCCCTGCCCCCCTTGACAAGTTTTTCAGCTTTTTCCCTTATCTTAATTGAAGATTGTCCCTCTCTGCAGTCTACCTGGGCACCTCCCTTCTGATCTGGCTGAACAGTGTTACATCAGTAAAAGGTGGGGGAGGGGGATATTTTGTGATTGAATTACTCTTGAACTACAACTCTGAGAGAATTGAAATAACACTCTCCAAAGTCCAAATACTATGATGATTAATTAGAGCTGCTTTTATTATGAAACATTACTATCCCTTTAAGCAATACAGAGCTTAGAATTAGCTTATCAGTGTAGAGAGTATAGAACTATTCCAGCATCTGAGTGCTACAATCAAATTACAGTGCCCTTGTGTAATATATATTACATGAGGCTGCATATGCATTATACTATACAGCAGCACCATAAGTTGTTGAGAGCCCTAAGATGCCAACATAACTCTGCACTCCTTATATTGATCATCTGATTGTTGGCTTTGTATTGTTTATATTGCTCAGATGATCATTGTCTCTGCAGGGGTTGGGAGCTTTGCATGTGTCTTTAGCGCTCCATATGTGTGACTTAAAGCTCTGGATTGTGAAATTGTTTCTTTGAGTGACAAAGGGATGTGCAATGAGTTGCTCAACCCTCTGACACTGAGGAGTGAGTAACACATTGGGCGGGCTATTGTTGTTCCTTGTATTGAAGTCTGTGCAAGAGCATATCTACCCCCCTACTTGCCTTCTCCAAAATATTGGCAGCTTTAAGCCACCATCATATGCTAATAATCAAAGTCTCTGCACCACTCAATTCTTAAAGAGATAGTAATGTTTCAAAATAAAACAGCTCCAATTAATCTTCATAGTATTTGGGTCATGGAGAGTGTTATTTCAGTACTGTCAGAGTTGTAGCTGAAGAGTAATTGAATGATAAAGTATCCCCCTCCTGCCCCTTTTACTGATGTAACACTGCTCACCTCAGAACAGAGAGGTGGTGTCCAGATGGCTTGCAGAGAGGGACAATCCTCATTTAGCTTAATGGAAAAACCTGTCAAGGTGGGCAGGGTTTCATTGTTCTCACAGTAAGAAGATTGTCCCTTTCTGTGAGCTGTCTGGTCTTAAGACCAGGTTCCACATCTGAGGGGAGGTGGCTTACACTAGGTAAAAGGGGCAGGAGGGCATACTTTATCATTCAATTACTCTTGAATTACAACTCTGACAGAATTGAAATAACACTCTCCGTGGCCCAAATACTATGAAGATTAATTGGAGCTGATTTTATTTTTAAATATTACTATCCCTTTAATAAATACAAAGAAGTTTGTCATATTCTCCATGGATATGTGATCACCACACATGGTCAGGCAAAATTTACCATTGCATAGAACCTTAGTGCACCTCCCCGTGTTTTTATTCACAGTGTTGCTAATATTTGAGGGAGAACTGTCTATGTTTAAGACCCAATATTGTTGACCCAATATTCAGAAATATAATGTCTGTACTTATAAATACTATCCAGTAACTTCATTGCAGCAGCCTTATAAATATTAGAAAATGGTTGCTGCATCTCCCGTTGATGGCTTCTGCAACTCAGCCTAAGTGTTCCCTGTCTCCAGTTAGATACCTGAATAATGTATACACTCCCTACAATATAAAGAGGATATTCTAGGGACAACTGCCTCCATCCTGTCCTCCTTATATAGATCATCCCCATGCAATAACAATCCTCTTCTTCTCTGGCAGGTGAAAAGTTTTTGGCTTGGACCCAATTATCTACAGGAAGGACCTGAGGGAAATGATATCCGCCGAACAAATGTCCCTGACATTCGAGTTGGATATCGTTATGAGACTCTCTGTGAAGAACTTATGCTCGTCACACAGGCTCTACAGAGCGAGGAGCTTGAGCCCATCCCTGAAGAGACTCTGTGCATGGGAGGAGGACTTGGTGTGGGCACCAAGGGACATGTGGAGAACCAAAGCATGGGAGAAGAGAGGAGAAGACCTTGAACATAGCAAATGTGTTAGAGGGGGGATGGGAGAAGGGGAAGTAAAAGAACACAGATATGGGAGAACACCATTCAGAAGAAAATAACACTGACTACTATGGGAGGAGGTCTAGGGTAAGGAGTAGACCCTTATCTTAGGAAGGGGGCACCATGTTAAATTGAGAACTAGAGCATGCTGGTAGGGACAGCAGGGAGAAGACCCAAAGCATACATGATTATCGGGACTACGTAAGCACCAGGGAAGTGCATAAGACTCAGACAAATAAGCCAGTTGGGGGGGAGTACCAACAGAAAAAATCAGATTCAGTACATAGGCAGGAGGAAGAATCAGTGAGCAGTAGAAGCAGGAGGAAACATGATCATGTAGAAGAATGGAAAGAATATACTGTAGATTGGGGAATAGGCTTAGGAAAACAGCTGGAAAATATGAGTCTATGGGCATTGGATGAGTATCTGTGGAAAGAAAGAGATTGTGAGCATGAAAATTGCAGTGATGGCGAGAAGAAGAACAGGAGAGTGGAAGGTGAACACAATGATGAAACCCTACATAGAGCAGCGGTAATATAGAGCAATGGGGGCTGATGGGAGCACAGATGAGATTCTGAGAATGGTAGGAGGATGTGAGTGAGAAATGTCATTGTATGAAGAGAGTGAGGTGACCTCCATCAGAGAGAAAATGAGGGTTATGAGGAAGAGAATCACTACTATATGTAGTTAGAAAGTATGAACAGAACAGGTTCATTCACAAGAGATGCAATGCTGGAGCAAACCAAATGAACCATACCTGAAATGAACTTCTTATTGATTTAAATGTGGTTTTTAAGCAAATGTCTTACATACCCCTCTGGCATTCAACGGGTTAACT
Source organism: Rhinophrynus dorsalis (assembly GCA_037306005.1). NCBI lineage: Eukaryota > Metazoa > Chordata > Amphibia > Anura > Rhinophrynidae > Rhinophrynus > Rhinophrynus dorsalis. Next base: position 296,313,200 of record CM074719.1, read on the forward strand.
CTGGTTCTAGTGGTCTCCAGCGCATTGCAAAGCAATAACAATTTCCCAGATTCCTATCAACTTGCTGTGGCCTTGATTGTTAAACATTGCTAAGCAATGCAAAATGCTTTTAATTTCCCTCCTTTTGATGCAGTTGGTTTGTTCCAGAATTGATTCATTTTGGCTTCCTGAATAAGACCCAATGAGCTTCATGCAAAAAAGAAGAGCAATTCTTTGCGCCATGGTAGATACATAAAACTCCCCACTGATTAAAATGGGGCTTTTAACCCCAGAATGCTATAAAGGTCTTCAACGAGTTCACCTTTGAAATGTCGCACACATAAGAGAGTGAGCCATGAAGGTGCTATAAGCAGGTCGCCAACTTCAAAAGCACCACATCAGAATGTCGCCTGAATCAAAAGGGCGAGATTCTTAAGCCGCAGCCTAAAACGTCACCTCCCGCACTGCGCGCATACCTTAAGATGTGCCTCCGACCTCTGTGCAATTTCAATACATACATTTAATGTAACTGCTGTCTACGTAACTGGTTCATTCTAAATGAATAAAGGGAACGCTTCACACAGCGCTATATTTCTATAGATATAATGTAAATGATGGTGGTATTTTATTCTGATGGGATTCTTTTCCATCCTTAACCCTTTGATTGCCATAGAGGTACGAAAGGGTTAAGGATGGAAAAAGAATCACATCCAAATAAAATACCACCATCATTTACATTATATCTATAGAAATATAGCGCTGTGTGAAACATTTCCTTTATTCATTTAGAATGAACCAGTTACATAGACAGCAGTTACATTAAATGCATTTATTGAAATTGCACAGAGGTCAGAGGCACAGCCTAAGGTTTGTGGGCATTGGATGGAAGCAACATTTTAGTCTGTGGCATGAAAATCTCGCCCTTTTGATTCGGACGAGATTCTGATGTGGAGCTTTTGAAGCCAACGACCTGCTTATAGCACCTTCATATGCGTGTGACATTTCAAAAGGATAACTCTTCAATGCCTTGCTTTTCAATGCATTGGAGCACTTTCTAGCATTCAAGGGGTTAAAAGCCCCAGTGGAGATTTGTAGACTATTTCTCCCCTACGGTGCAATTGGTTTGTTCCTCTTTTTTTGCCTACAAAGCTTAATGGTGGCTAAAGAAGGAGCTGAGTTTGTGAAAAGTCTGGAATCTTACTTTAAATAGTTAATTATTTATGCCTTCTGAACTCAGTCAGGCAGGAGGGGCAGCATGGTGGAGATTAATGGAGGGCCATGGGCCTGTCTGCTGTATCTGTTTCAATAAAGGGGGGCTTAGGGCAGAGGACTGGCATTACAGATACACATTGAAGTGAGGGACCGCGGCAGCTGTACTTAAAGGGACTATACGGGATCTTAATCACTATGGAAAAGATACGCAGTCCCAGAACAAACCAGTTGCACCATAGTGGGGAAATAAAACTCTCATTGATTCAAGTGATGCATTTAGACATTTAACTATTAGAGAAAGCTCCAATGCATTGCATAGCAATCAAAGGGATTAAAACACCATTTTTACATATGAAGTTTATTAATTTTTTTGTCCTCTATGGTGAGGTTTGTTTGCTCTATAATTGCACCTCTTTACCTACTGCAATTGCACCTCTTTAGCTACTGGAATTGCACCTCTTTAGCTACTGGAATTGCAGCTTTTTAGCTACTGCCATTGTGCCTCTTTAGTTAATAGAATAGCAGCTCTTTAGCTACTGGAATTGCACCTCTTTAGCTACTGGAATTGCACCTCTTTAGTTACTAGAATAGTAGCTCTTTAGCTACTGAAATTGCATCTCTTTAGCTACTGGAATTGTGCCTCTTTAGTTTCCAGAATAACAGCTCTTTATCTACTGGATGTGCACCTCTTTAGCTACTGGAATAGCAGAAAGAAAAGTCAGAGATGCTCAGCTAGGCTCATGAACTAGCAAATACATGCAAGAAGCTCACTGGGACTTTGTCCTCACACCCAGGGTGCAATCTCTTTTAGCTCACCAGTGCCATACATAAAGAGGAAATGTTCTGAAGCATATCATACTGGTCCTGCCAAATGACAGTCCAGCCACGAAATGCCAGACAAGTCCTCTCTAAACAAGGGAAACAGCTAGCCCCAAACATACATTTCAGCCTTCTTGGGCCTTGTCAGTCAGGTGCAGCTGATCTGTCTAGGCACTGTGAGCAAGGGGTCCACGTCTGGATTCCCCTCATTACTCTTAGGGTGACCAATCCCAAGTGCAATTTGCATATGTAGAAAGAAAAGTCAGAGATGCTCAACTAGGCTCATGAGCTAGCAAATACATGCAAGAAGCTCACTGAGACTGTCCTCGTGCCCAGTTGCACCTCTTTAGCACATCTTTAGCTACTGAAATTGCACCTCTTTAGCTACTGGAGTTACACCTCTTTAGCTACTGCAGTTGCATCTCTTTAGCTACCGGAATTGCACCTCTTCAGCTACTGGAAATGCACCTCTTTAGCTACCGGAATTGCACCACTTTAACTACCAGAATTGCACCTCTTTAGCTACCAGAATTACACCTCTTTAGCTAATAGATTTGCACCTTTTTAGCTACCAGGATTGCGCCTATTTGTTTACCGGATTTGCACCTCTGGAATTGCACCTCTTTAGCTACCAGAATTGCACCACTTTAGCTACCAGGATTGCACATCTTTAGCTACCAGAATTGCCCCTCTTTGGCTACCAGATTTGTACTTCTTTAGCTGCCAGAATTGCACATTCTCTACCAGAATTACACCTCTTTATCTGGTAGAATTGCACATTTTTAGCCATCGGAATACCAGCTTTTTAGCTACCAGGATTGCACCTCTTCAGCTGTCAGAATTGCACATTTTAACCATTGGAATACCAGCTTTATAGCTACTAGGATTACACCTCTTTAGCTGCCAGCATTGCAGCTTTTTAGCTACCAGTGATTTGGGAACAAACCAACTGCACCTCAGGGAACAAATTAAATTTCCCAAATTACCACTGATGTAAATATGGCTTTTAACTATTGCATTGCATCGCTTATGGGTTAAAAGACACATTTAAAGCCATGATTTGTAGTCGTTTCACTCTGGCGCAGCTGGTTTTCCCTTTAGCAGTTCATCTTTCTCAGCCTCACTGTGAACTTGAAGTGTTTTGTACCAGTAAACAACAATGAGCTTTATTTATAAAAGAAAACAAGCAATTCAAGGGCAAATTAACTTCACCACATGAGAGATAATGTCTAAAAGCTCCCATTGATCTTAATGAACATTTTAAAGTTTTGAATGCTAGAGGTCTCTAACACATTGCAAAAGTATTCAGTTGTTTAACCCTTTGAATGCCAGAGGAATATGCAAAGCAATATGTTGCGTACCATTTGGCACGCAAATGGTTAAAAGCACCATTCAAATCAATGGGGGAAGGGGTTATTTGTCACCTATGATGCAGTTGGTTTGCTCCAGAATTACTCCAACGACAGGTGGCTTTGTACTAACATGGAGCCGGTATTTGAATAGAAGCCATACACTGGTGCAGTGCATCTCTGTACCTACTGTACATTTCAAGAGTTGCACAGTGCGTGACATTTCAGTCAGTTACACAATACAGGAAAATACAAAGTCTCCAGATCCCCATTGATTTAAAGTGAAACTGTCAGCTTAAAACAACTTTGGCAATTTTAAACAGTCTTGCAAATTGACCTATACTTTGTGTTAGGGGTATTTTATTAATTAACCCTTTGAGTGCCAGAAGGGTGCCCATCTCATTGTTCCGCAATGCGTTGCATACTCCTCTGGCACTCCAAGGGTTAATATTGTTTTCAAAATATAAGCATTTTTCTTTTTTTGTGCTATGCAGTTTTCTCTTGCTGGCACAGCTGACATAATTTACTTCCCCAGTTCACCTGGGGCCAGACTCTATTGCAGGTGATAAATGTTAACACCTGTTTTATCAAACATTTTCCTGTTGAAGTCTATGGGGAAAACTGGAGATAAACACAGTGATAAAATTAGCATCTGCAATAGAATCCAGCCCCTGATCTGCTCCATGTGTGCTCCTTCCCATTTGCACCCCAAGGACATCTATAAGTCTTAACCCCTTAAGGACTACGTGACGTGGTATGACCGTCACGGTCCTTATACCCTTAAGGACCAGTGACGGTCATAGCACGTCACGTACTTTTTACTTACAGCGCTCTACCGGGAGCGCTGTAAGTAATAACGGGGCCTAAAATTGATCGCTCCAAGACCGGAGCGATCTCTCTTAGGCCTCCAAGCGGTGCGCCGGTACGCGTAACAGGTCATGTGTACCGGCGCGTCGGCAAAGATCAAAGCGGTCCTTAAGGGAAGGTAACTTCCCTGGACCGCTGGTACTTAAGGGGTTAAAGGGGAACATTCACATAATAAAAACTTTTGTGCATGGGCTTTAATTCGTAAAACTAGATTAGAGCTGGTTTTTTTTTTTTAATTCTACTTACTTTTGGAGATATGAAGACTAAAAATACTGCATTTACGAGTTGTGCGGCACCCTGTATTTGTGCCGCACATACAGGGTGCCGCACAACGCGGCAGTGTAGTATTTTAAGTCTTTGTATCTCCAAAAATAAGCAAAATTTAAAAAAAAAACTGTGCTAATCTAGTTTTACGAATTAAGTCCCATGCAAAAAAGTTTTATTATGTGAATGTTCCCCTTTAAAAAAACTTTTATCAGTAGTATGTTTTAAAGTCCTGCTGTGATAAGCTACCATATACAGAGAAGACTAAACTGAAATGCTGCTGACTTCTAAGAGACATCAGTCAGGTCAATCATTGATTTAACCCACCAGCTACCAAACAGGCTAGAGCAGTTATCTGCAGTAAAAGACCCACCATCTTTCATTATGGGGTTAATACAAGAACGGATGGGGAAAATCAATAAAATAATTTTATATTCGGGATTTTAATTGTGCTATAATGTTTGTCATATTTATATTTTATTATCAGTTATGTCAGGGGTTAAATCCTTTTAGTGTAAGGTGTGTGTGTGTGAGAGAGAGAGCCCCTCCGGTACTGAAAGCAAGTGAGTCCAGTGGTAAATGCATGTTTAATCATTTGAGTGTCAGATAAATGTGCAAATAAAGTTGCACACCTCTTTGACAAACATGGTATTAACTTCAGTGGGGATGTCTGCAGAGACAATTTGATAATGAGTGGGAGGGAGACAGGGGAGATGCAATAAGGTGTAAGAGGTAATAAAGTGGAGATAACTTCTGCAGAGTGATAAACTCTCCAAGTCGTATGTTATTCTATGGAGCCAATGGACTAAGGTTTCTCCTACGTGAAAAACATAGCCATAGAATTTTATTTGATTTAGCAAATGTTTTACCAGGAAGAATACATTGAAGTATCTTTTGTTTACAGAGAGTGTAGTTTACAGTAAAGAGTACATATTTCCACAGAGAAACATTATATATACAAGTATAAACATGCATATATACTAAAAAAATATATACAGTTACACATTGTTTTTAAATATAAAAGGATTAAGGATTTTAGGCCGAGAGAATATCTGATTTTTTTCAGGGCCAGGTTATTCCAGGCTTTCGGAGCTCTGAAGGAGAAGGCAGATCGACATGCTTCTTTCTTGTAGTGTGGTATACTCAGTGAGTTATCATAGTAGGGTGGAGGTTATAGTGAGTATGGAGAGCCGGAGTGAGCATACTGCTGTGGTAGTCTGGTAGCTTTCCAGGGAAGTGGTTGTATACTAAGCAAGAAAGGTGAAGGGCACATCTAGATTTGAGTGTTAGCCAATTTAGTTTTTTAAACATATCACAATGATGGGTAGTGTAATAACACAGGAACTGGAGAGCTTAACACACTAGAGAATTCATCTCCACTTTATAACCTCTATATCACCTCTTTAACACACATGTGTGCATAACCCTTCAGGTGTTTCTCTAACAATAAACGTAGGTATCGCCTATGGTAAATAGCACTATGGCAGCTTTCTTGCTCACATATACACAGATATTTTGTTATAAAAAAGTTTCAGTGGTATATAGTTAGACACATGGGCTTTTTTGTAATATGTTTTAAAATTACCTAAGCTGGTTTAAAGTGACACACCTCAAATGGGGCTTTTAACCTCTTGATTGGGAAGAGTCAAAAGGGTTCTATTTTACGTTAAGACCCTATATATCCAGAAATGTACGTTGTTCTGAAACATGTTTTGTTTTTTGTTTAAATGACTATTTGAAGTTTTCCAAATAGCGTCATTAACCCCTTGAGTGCCAGAGGGGTACGGAATGCATTGCAAAGCACTTTTCAGATAGAGACATATGACTGTACCTGAATGAGTAACATACATCTTGAGTGATATGGAGCACATATAGTATGAGACGAGTAATCTCATGAAAAGAATATCTAATTTTTGGGAAGATCTCGTTGGCGTCTCCTAAGTTCTACAGCATGTTTATTAGAAATACTTACTGGGAAATTATTATTATTATTATAACATAATTCTCTAAAATGCGAAGCTCCCTGTGTGCATAACATGCACATGTGCAGTACAGACTGCCGGAACGATGCAGTCATGCGCAGTAGAGACTGGCCGAATGCTCCGGCCTCCAGTCAGAGTGGCGGCACGGCTGATCCGGAGGGGGACCTTCAATACCAGTAAATTATAAAGTTCCAACATAATCTGCAGCACTGTACAAATAGGTAACTGATTACAAACATATGGCACTCAGCAAATGGATACAAATAGTTCAGAGGATCCTTCATGGGGAAGCTTACAAACTAGAGGAGATGAGCAATTACGAGGACATTTCACTGTTGGAAGATAGTAACATACTCGATGAGGTTGAAAAAAATGACACGTGTCCATCAAGTCCAGCCAATGCCAAATCACCACTGTTGATGCAGTGGACCTGTAGATGAATTTGGCTTTACATTGACTCTCAGATAATGTAGGGGGGCAGAACAAAGGGAATGAAACCAGACCTTCCGATTGACTTTTGTTGGTCCCATGAGAGACTAAACAGAGATTTGAAGTCTAGCAGTTCATCTTGTTGGGCTGCAGGTATAGGCATCATAGATGCTAATGAAGTGCTTTCAATCCCAACATTAAGAGTCTATAAAAGCTGCATACAGAACCAGTGAAGTGTGTGGATGTGAGCTACAAATGTACTTTGGAGTTATGCAGTAAGGTGTGATAAAGAGGTGATAAAATGGAGAAGATATCTCCAGTATATCACTTTTCCAATTCCTGTGTTATTCTATGGAGTCTATGCACTAGGATCTCGAAAGGTGGAGAAATCTTAGTGCATTGACTCCAGCATTGGAGAAATCATCTCCACTTTATCACACCTTAGTACATCTCCCCTCTCCGGTTGTGTTCTGCCCACTGCCAGCCAAGGGGGTCATTTTTCTGACAGGAGCCATTTTGGTGCTGCACATGACAACCCTGGGCTTTTTATTAAATCTGCATAATTACCTTTTAAAAAGCAATGTGTTGCATACCCCTCTGGCACTCAGAGGGTTAAAGGTGTCCATGCAAATCCTGGCTATATATGCCATGTGCTGTACTTCATCTGCAGAAGCTCACGTTCAAAGGAAAATGCAAGTTAATTATTTATTACTAGTGTAAAAGCCCGTGTGCACAGGCCAAGGTCCGGAACCCTTTGAGTGCCATAAGGGTACGCAACACATTGCTTTGCAATGAGTTGTGTACCCCTCTGGCACTCAAATGGCTAAGCGGCTGCTACCTCACTGCGCCACGCAATGCAATCGTGCACAGTAGAGATTGCTTAATGCGTGCAGTCTCTACTGCGCATGACGGCTTCTGACAAACATCCAAGAGAATTATTATATAGGATAGTGCTGCACTGCCTCAGTACATTGCCCCCTTAAACTTAATTCTCTTTATCAGTCATGACTTATTTGTGATTCCTCTCAGTGAATGATACAGACATGCATCCAAACACTTAACCCTTTGAGTGCGGGAGATGTGTCCAACCCATCCCTCTCTGGCACTCAAAGGGTTAAATACACTGAGGCATTAGCCCTTTGAGTGCCAGAAGGGTACGTAACACATTGTAATGCATTGCGTACCCTTCTGGCACACAAAGGGTTAATTTCACTGGGACTTATAGATAAATGAAAAGTGACCAATTCTGTGTCAAGCCAGCTGCACCAAAGGGGTCAAATTAAAGATCCCAGAATTTCTATTGTTTTAAATGGGGCTTTTAACTCCTTGGATGTCAGCATAAAATTGGTTCAACCCCCCATTCAAAGCAATGATTCCTTTATTACGTATTATGCAATTGGTTGCCCCAGAATGTTTCTCTTTTCTGTACAAGTATCACTTTTTTAAGAGATTGTTATGTATGAAGAAGAAAATTATGTGTACCAGATAGCTGCTAGTGTGAGATTTTGAGTATGTGGACCAAAATGTAATTTTTAAGACATTTATATAGTGTGAATTATGTGATATACTGATGCTAAAATCCAGTGATCCCCATAAGTGTTTGTGCAGTGTTGGAGGAGTGAGGCAGTGTGATTATTTTATTGTGTGATATTCTCCTGCATGCTGTAGGTCTGTGTTGATGTCTGTCTGTCTTCACCCTCCTTCCAGAAATGCTGCTACCTGTACATTGTCAGATCATTAAACCTGCATGACAAATAAAAAGACATTTCAATAAACAGTATTGTATTCTATATGTGCAGTCTTGTCACAGTTAGGCTATGCTGCCAGCATCTCCTGCTTCAGTGGTTGTCAAAATTTTTGCTGGGGCGGAACCTTTCCGTTTCAAACAAACTCTTCAAAGAAATTTAAAAATCAAAATTTGACCCCTAGTTTTGCATTGCTGTGGAGGCTGCTCAAACAACCAAGAGGTTAACGTAGTGTCTATATTAAACATATATGAAAACTAGTTGATAAAAATAAAGGCGGGGTAGCAAGGGTTTCCCAGCACCTACTGAAGTTATAAAACTGCATGGAAAACAAAGCTACCTTTGGTAGTTGTCTGATTTCATTTTTTTCCATTGAAATTAATTGTATATGCATTATCATATTGTCAGAGGAGAACTGCGGGATGCTCAGTTTTCCTGTGACAATCTCAGCTTATGTTGAGTTTGTGAAATGCACATTAGGACACAGTGGTTTGCTGTGGCTCCAAAAGTGTCACCCATGTGAAATGCTCCTTTCTTATTACAAGGTCGCACATTCTGAAATGTTCAAATATTCCACTTATCCTCTGTAGTCACTGAACCACACACACACACTAATGGCCACCTGTCAATTCTTCAGTTTGTTCAAGGGATAGTAATGTGTATTATGTAGAAAATTATATATTGTAGGATCTATACTACTGAGTAAAACAAGGACACTTCCACTGCTAAGAAGTGTTATATTCAAAAATTATTGCAGCTCAAACTTGATATTTTTAGGTGTAGTATCTCAGTGGCCTGAAGTTTTACAGTGGCGCTGTTGCTAAACCTAGTGCTGTATCATGGCCTAAGCCTAGGCTTGCACTTTACAGGGGCAGCATAAAAAGCCACCCTCAGCTGCCCGAACTTGCTCCACAAGAAAATGGATGAAAAGGCCAAGTACATTTAAAACACTATGCCCACCAACGCTTGGCTTGTCCCTGTTTAGCAGGGCCCGCCACTTAGTGTCAAGTGAGCAAGTGTGAGGACTTTTCCTATAATCGGATCCTGGCACATACACACATATGGGAGGGAGGGATGGATGGATGAGTTGGTTACGCGGAGCTGGAGCAGGCTGAGCAGCAGAGCTATAAGTTAGGAGAGCTGCCGCCTACTCTTCCTTTCTGGAGTCAGACTTGTCCCAGTGGAAGTTGGCAGAGGCTGAAGCACACATGATAAGGGCCACGGCAGGTCCAGGACCTAATAGAATTGCGTGCCTCTGTGCTGTACTGTAACCATAAACTACACATTATATAGGGTTAGGGAAAGATTCAAGAGCCCAGTGCTGATGCCAGGGCTATAATAATTGCCTTTCATCTAAGAGAAGTGATATAAAACCATAAAAACTATACACTCATATCTGCAGGAAACAAATGCCTGTCAATGTGTAACTAGGGGCATATGTATATGTTCATTGTTGCAGTATTGCATTCTCTGTGCATAAGTCAAATACTGGGTCCCATAATCCGGTTTGCCATAAATGAAATTATCTCCTTTGGCTTGATAAACCCAACTTCAAATTGCCTGTGTGATTGCTGAAACGATCCTCTGTTTCTGGATGCCTAAGGAGTTATTATATGGACAATCTGTATACTATCTCTTTTACTATTACAGATGCCATGGCACAAAAGGTGGTCACACCAAATATTGATTTGATTTAGATTCTTCTTCTGTTCACTCACTGTAATTTTGTTAATATTAACATCTATTTTTTAAAGCATTCTTACTTTACATCATTTTGTCACACCTAAGACTTTTGCACAGTACTTTATACATGTGTGTATATATATATATCACATATAAATACACACACACACACACACACACACACACACACTGATGTTAGACAGGAGTCTTGGAAGTATATGTCCACAGAAGATAACAGAGAAGAGACAGTGTATGGACAACTGAGTATTGTGGTGTGAGTAAATAAAAATATTGTATAGTAACATAGTAATTTAGGTCGAAAAAAGACTTGCGTCCATCTAGTTCAACCCTTTTCCTATTCCTGTTTACCATCGTTGATCCAAAAGAAGGCAAAAAAAACACAACAATACAGCAATTTCAAATTCTGCCCCGAATGGGGTGGGGTGGGGGAGAATTACCTCCTGATTCCAAATGGCAATCAGATTTCTCCCTGGATCAACAAGCCCTAAGTAAAATATTAATCCTAATACTAACGTACATAGCCCTCTATGTTATGTTCTTTTAAATAAGTATCCAGGCCCTTTTTAAAGGCGTCTAATGTATTCGATAGCACCACCTCCTCAGGCAGTGAATTCCATACCTTTATTGTCCTTACAGTAAAGAAACCCCTCCGCTGTTGTAGATTAAATCTCCTTTCCTCAAGTCTAAGCGGGTGGCCCCTTGTCCTATGTACTGTTCTGTTAATGAACAGGTCTTTGGAGAGCCCTTTGTATGGGCCCTGAACATATTTATATGGTGTTATCATATCCCCTCTAAGACGCCGTTTCTCTAGTGTATACAAGTTTAACTTTTCTAGCCTTTCCTCATAACTAAAACTTTCCATTCCCCTTACTAGTTTTGTAGCCCTCCTCTGCACTTTCTCTAGTTCCATAATGTCCTTTTTCAGAAAGGGCGCCCAGAATTGAACAGCATATTCTAGGTGGGGTCTTACCATGGACCTGTAAAGAGGCATAATAATATCTTCCTCCTTTGAGTCAATACCCCTTTTAATACATGCCAATATCTTATTGGCCTTTGCAGCTGCCAGCTGGCACTGCGTACTACTGCTAAGTCTATTGTCTACCATTACTCCCAAATCCTTTTCATTTGTAGATTTCCCCAGAGAAACACCATTTAAACTATTGTTGCATTTTTATTATTATACCCAAAATGCATAACTGTACACTTGTCTATATTGAATCTCATTTGCCTGCCCAGTTACTCAATTTGTCCAAATCCTCTTGTAATAAAGACACATCCAGTTCAGACTTTATTACCTTACTTAATTTTGTGACATCGGCAAACACTGATACATGGCTCCCTATGTCCTCTGGGAGGTCATTAATAAACAAATTAAAAAGAAAAGGACCCAGGACAGATCCCTGAGGTACTCCACTTATCACGTTTATCCAACTGGAGAACTTGCCATTTACTACCACTCTTTGCATTCTATCTTTCAGCCAATTTCTAATCCACACACAAACATTTTCCCCTAGGCCTATTACATTCAGTTTGTACAGTAACCTCTTGTGTGGAACCGTATCAAATGCCTTGGCAAAGTCTAAACAGATCACATCAACCGCCGCTCCCGCATCTATATTATTACTCACTTTTTCATAAAATGCGATCAAGTTAGTTTGACAAGACCTGTCTTTCACAAAGCCATGTTGACTCCTGCTAATAATATTCCTGTTCCAGCAGAATTCTTGAATATATTCCTTTAGCAACCCTTCAAACAGCTTCCCTACCACAGATGTCAAGCTTACAGGTCTGTAATTTCCTGGCTGTGACTTTGATCCCTTTTTAAATATGGGCACCACATCTGCTTTACGCCAGTCCATGGGCACCATACCTGAAATAAAAGAATCCCTGAAAATCAAATATAACGGTCTGGCCAGGGCCTGGCTTAGCTCTTTAAGTACCCGTGGGTGTATACCATCTGGCCCTGGAGCTTTGTCTACCTTAACACCATTCAATTGTTTTAACACTTTTTCTTGTGTTAGCCAGTCCCATGTTTGCTGTGACTGTTCTGTAAAAGTAGTTTGCAGATTCTTGTCCATTTGGTCTTCCTTGGTAAAAACAGAAGAAAAGAAATTATTTAACATATCTGCCTTCTCTCTGTCCCCCTTGACCATCTCACCTGTTTCAGATAACAAGGACCCAACATTATCAGACTTTAATTTTTTGCCATTAATGTATTTAAAGATTTTTTTGGGGTTGCTCTTGCTCTCCTTAACAATATTTTTTTCATTCTCTAGTCTAGCTAATTTGACAGCCTTTTTACAGGTTTTGTTGGCATTTTTGTATTCTGAAAATGCCTCTACTGATCCCTCAGCTTTATAATGTTTAAATGCCGCTTTCTTGTTATTTATTTCATGAATTACTTTACTGGTTAGCCACATGGGTTTTAATTTGCTTCTTTTGTATTTGTTTCCAACAGGGATAAATTTAGATGTGTATTTTTGCAATGTTGCTTTGAAGGCATTCCACTTACCTTCTGTGTTTTTTCCTGAAAATATTTTATCCCAGTCAACAAGACCAAGGGATGAATTAAACCTGCTAAAGTTGGCCTTTTTAAAATTCAGTGTTTTGGTGGAACTCATACCAAATTGCTTTTTTGAATTAATCTCAAACGATACCATGTTATGGTCACTATTCCCCAAGTGCTCCCTAACTTGGATGTTAGAGATAAGTTCTTCATTGTCAGTTATTACCAGATCCAGACATGCATCCCCTCTGGTTGAGGTCTGCACTAGTTGAGACAAAAAATTGTCATTCAACAAGTTCAGAAACTTACTACTTTTAGCAGAATTCGCTGTTCCATTTTTCCAGTCTATTTCTGGATAATTAAAATCCCCCATAATTAAAGTTCTCCGTATTTGAGAAGCCTTTTCTATTTGCATTAATAGCTGTGATTCTTGAAGGTCACCAATGTTTGGTGGTTTATAGCAAATACCCACTAATATTTTCTGGGCAGTTTTACCCCCAGTGACTATTTCAACCCACAGGGATTCCTCATGTTCACTACTGTCATCACATATATCGTCCCGCAAATGAGGCAATAATATTGGTTTGACATACAGACAGACCCCACCACCTCTTTTGTTTGACCTATCTTTTCTAAATAACATGTAGCCCTTGAAATTGATTGACCAATCATGTGTGTCATCCCACCATGTTTCTGTTATGCCTATCAAGTCATAGTTTTCAGTTTCAGCTACCAGCTCCAGTTCCCCTATTTTACCAGTTAAACTTCTGGCATTTGCAAGCATACAATTTATGCCCCTGCTATGTTTCATTTGTGATTTAATTTTGATGTGGTTTGTAGGATTCTCCCTATGATCTGTACTAACCCCACCCCCAGATCCACCCACCTGGTTATTAACTGCATCGCCTTCCCTATCTATACTATATAGCCCAGTATTTATTGCCCCCCCCTTCCTAGTTTAAAATCTCCTCCAACCGTCTAGTAATCCTAGTAATCTTCCTTTAATATGCCACTAGATGGAGCCAATTCTGATCATTTATGTGATGTTAAAAGGCTCTATGCAGACAAAGCAGTGCATTAGTTCTTAAAGGGATAGTAATACTTCGTTTTAACTTTATTTTATTTTGTAGGCATTAAAAAAACATGAAGAATAAGTCTTATCTCTCAAACCTTTATGGTTTATGAGATATTCACAAGCAAAGTTTCCCCCTCCCGCCCCTTTTACCTACTGTAAACAATCCCTTCTCAGATGTGGAATGCAGTCCATAGACTGGACAGATAACAGAAGGGGACACTCTTATTCCTATGAAAACAATGAAATCCCTGCCCCCCTTGACAAGCTTTTCAGGTTTTTCCCTTATCTTAATTGAAGATTGTCCCTCTCTGCAGTCTACCAGGGCAGCTCCCTTCTGCCCTGGCTGAAAAGTGTTACATCAGTTAAAGGGGCGGGAGGGGGACACTGCTTGTGAATATCTCTTAAACCATAAAGGTTTGAAAGATAAGACATATCATTCTTCATGTTTTTTTAATGCCTACAAAATAAAATAAAGTTAAAACGAAGTATTACTATCCCTTTAAGTTATGCTTGGAATGTTAAGAGGTTATATGACAGCCCTTTCATTACAGATACTGGATGTAAGTTTGTATGTGAATGTTTGAGCTGGCCCTGGGGTGATAACAGAGATGTGGGCAACTCTCTCGACAAAGGTCGTTCAAATTACATCCTGCGTAATGCTAGGTTGCAGCCAATGTAGGAACATTTTTTCAATTGCTCATTGTCCCTGTGGCAGTGCAACTTGATTACTACACCATTGCCATGGACGTCCAGAGGGGCTGGATGGGCTGGCCTGTGGGTCATATTATGGTTTTGCCCCCCTCCCCCGGAAACATTTCTATGAACACTCCTGAACATTGCCTCATGACTTAAAGGGATAGTAATACTTTGTTTTAACTTTATTTTATTTTGTAGGCATTAAAAAATATGAAGAATGATATAAGTCTTATCTCTTAAACCTTTATGGTTTAAGAGATATTCACAAGCAAAGTTTCCCCTCCCGCCCCTTTTACCTACTGTAAGCCATCTCTTCTCAGATGGGGAATCTGTTTGTAAGACCAGACAGATAACAGCAGGGGACAATCTTCATACAATGAAAACAATGAAAGCCCTGCCCCCCTTGACAAGCTTTTCAGGTTTTTCCCTTATCTTAATTGAAGATTGTCCCTCTCTGCAGTCTACCTGGGCACCTCCCTTCTGCTCTGGCTGAAAAGTGTTACATCAGTAAAAGGGGCGGGAGGGGGACACTTTGTCATTGAATTACTCTTGAACTACAACTCTGACAGTATTGAAATAACACTCTCCAAAGGCCAAATACTATGATGATTAATTAGAGCTGCTTTTATTATGAAACATTACTATCCCTTTAAGCTCTGATCCAACAACTGTGTACGGGCAAGTTATCTCAGGGAGAAGGAGAGTACCACTTCTTTCACTTGAGGGATCAGGATCCACTAATTTACTTATCCTAATTTGGGATTTCCTGCTCATTTTAAATCATCCTTTTGTGTGATGCTATATGTATCTATTATATAGCACAAACAATAATAATTATTGAGTATTAAGTCTGTGAGTGTACCAAACATGTACACTTTCTTTCCTCTTTTACTTTTATATGGCAACCAATATTTCTGTCAGCATCCACTAGGAGAAGCCTGTCAAGGTAGATGGATCTGAGTAATCACATCTTACGAAAACCATTCTCTGTGATGGAATGGCTCATAGTAATAACAGATGCCAGTAGGAGTGCAGTATTTCAAAGTCACAAAGTCCTAGGGAATTGGTCAAAGCAGGTGATAGTTTAGACCTGCGAGTGGTGGACATAGTGGTACTTCAATGGGATTATACTAAAACACACACCAGTGCATATGCAATAATGGTGGCTTATATAAATCACCATGAGGCACCAGAAGCAAGATAGCCTAGAAAAAAGTTTGGTGGATAATTGAGTGGGCAAAAATACACATGCCCACAGCTTACACAATTTACATTCCAAATATGTACACAAAAGCAGACGTTCTCAGTCAGTAACAGCTGAACCCAGGAGATTGGGAACTTAACTTAGTGTTGAGAGCATTGCAGAAGGAATATTTTTAACCCACATTTTCTCTCACCATTAGGTACAGGATGCTGAAGATTGTGTTCCTATTGGCTATTTCTGTGATGGTCTGACAGACTAAGTGCCCAATGTAAGCTGTCTGGTTAGACTCTCTGAAGTAGATTCCCTGCAAAGAGGTGACAGACTGTTATTTGATATACATAATATGATAAGAGCAGAAAAACAGACCAAACAGGTATACTGCAAGGCAGATCTCAGTGTGCCAGATGCTTGGGAGTGAAGGCTAGAGTATGTAGCTAGCTGGTGGTGGCTTCTCTCTGGGTTGCCTTGCTGTAGACTAAGATGATGTAGAGATGCTGGCTGCAAAGCCAGAGTAGTGCAGACCAGTGGAGCTGGTTCAGATGACAACCCAAAGAACAGCAGCTACCCACTGAAGTTGAAGAGGATAAATGTAAGGGTATTGGTTAGCCTGGAGTTGTGGGAGGGCCGGTGGGAGACATTTATACCAACCGCAGTCCTTTCCTCAGGACTGCGCAGAGCTCCGACTGAGCTCTGTGTTATGACAGAGCATGGCCACGGGGAACGGGAAGATACTCGATCTGCAGCCAAATCTCTCGAGAACGTGACATCATTGGCAAGCGGCGCAAGACTCGCATAACGAACGAGTCCTCAGAGTTGTAGGTCTTAGCATAAGGACGGCGAGCTATGGAGACACTTCCCAGGTAGCGGAGCGTCTTCCTCACCTGGACGGCGATCAAGCAAGGGTGCAGTAAGCGGCTCCTGCAAGCCAGAAATGTTAAAGCCTAGACTTATGATGTTTAACCTAGGCGATCCTAAATGTTTTATATAATTTTCGCTGTTCTACTATTGTTTCCACTTTTATTGTGCTGTGTTCCTCACGGATGCTAAGGACCAGGGAGGTGCATAGCCTCACAGAGTATCGCATTTCTCGCTGGTCCTTGCAAATTAAGATTATGCAATTCACAAGCTACTCTTTGCAGATTGCGACTCAACTTAGAATCCGGGCCTTAGCGGCATCATAGGTACAACCTAGCTACTGAGTCACGATACACGTAGCAGTGCACAGTATTAGGTCACTTTTTTCACTTGCACGCTGGTTTCATGGCATTTCACAGTACACCTGAGGTTTATAGGCATTGGGATCATCACTTCTGTGGTTATTGCGGGCGTCTAGAGTTATAACGGCATTCATTAGGTTTAAGTGTTGTAAGTCACCTTTTCATAACGGTAGCACGATTATCATTGACATTTATTGGGCTATGATACAGATAGGTTCATCATATCACTATGGTAACAGTTGTTGTTGATTATTATTGTTATAGTAATATTAATAAGGAAGACACAAGGGACATGTGTTGCGGAGGCTTCCCATTAGATATCACCAATACACATTCATTAATCAGTTTGCTTGGTTGTAGCAAGGCACCCCTTATTAATATGACCCCCTTTTTTCTGCACTATGGCAGCATTGTATTTATAGGTAGGGAATTAGGGACTGGATTGGTGGTCTGCGCTTTAGTCCTTACAGGGAAATAAAAATTTTACTCATATACTTCACAGTAATAATGTATTTTAGGTGTGCTTTCGTTGTTCAGTTTGAGTGACAATACATGCGTGTATACTTGGTTTGCACACACCTTCCACACCAAAGGTTTATACTCTACCCCAATTCACTTGGATAAACGGCGGTATTGGTACTACATATAAGATCTATTCCACCCATTTTATAAATTTCACTAGGAAGTTACATGGTGCTCCCCAGTCCTGCTATTGCTAAGAGTCCAAACCTGTTTCAGTTGGCAAGTTAGACGAGGGGTCGGTCGGTATAGTTGATAGAACCTTTGTTGTGTGAATGATAGTAATGCATATAGATCACCCTACTCCTCTTGTAGGCTGGTTTTCCTTCCACAAGCATTGAACTTTACTGCTCAAGACCGGGGTTGATTTCATATATGTCTACTTACTCCTCTGGTTATACTACAATGTAATCTTGATCGTACAGCTGCTCAGGCATCCGCTACGACAGCCAACACTTGTCTTACTGTAAAGGAATAATTGATAAGTGAGATAGGTTGTCTAGGCCAGCTTACTACTTAACAGTTACATTTTTAGTGCCTCCTATTATGTCCAATTATATTCTCAAGTAGGGAACATATAGATCTGGGATTTTAGTATATGCTGCTTCATGCAAGTATTCCACATTCATTGGTACTTTGGTTCTTTTCTAGTTCAGGAGCAGGAACATGTGGGGGTTCGGTGGGCATGGTTGTACACCTACTCCCACTTATCTTGTCATCACTTGATATAAGTGTGTTACTTATGGCACTTATGTAACAATATCATCTATAGTCAGGTTTTGTAGATGTATGCATCATTTATTTAAATTTAGCTTATTGAATTCAGAAGGAGTACGTCACGGGGTCTATCAGAAACAGGATACAGATCCATGTTCATTACTAGTACCCCTCCTGCACTTAAAACTTAACTCTCTACCACACGTCAGTAGATGAGTACCGAGGTATCTGGTGCTACATAGTGGATTTTCTCCTCCCTCATATACTTTTAACTAGTAGTTCCAGTTGTGCCTCCCCTGTCCGCCTAGTTGCTGGGTCCTCACTCTATATACACTCTGTTTTAGTATATGAAGGGCATAATGACCTACGCAATATCACCAGGTTAGAGCCGGTTATGTCTGGTGTTAACATCTATTGTTATCTGTTATGCTTCTCCAGAAGCAACGGTTCAGAATCATACTTACTCAGTTATGCCCTGGTTTTGTTTCTCATTTTCCTCTGGTTGGTCAAAGGCCATAACTGCGGTGCATGGCACTGCTTCTTGCTATCTCCAGTGCAGGAGCGGGGTGTTTTGTACAATGCATTACTTATCACCATGGTACTTTATGCTATGTTTTTCATGTTTAGCATGTGTTTCAGTCAGTTCATCTTGCAGTATTAGGCCTGCTAAGACACAGGACGTTGGTCTCAAGCACCAGAAGGTAAGGTATTTCAATAGCTTTGTATTTTACTGCAGTCAGACCGGGTTTGATTTCATTTATGTCTACTTATTCCTCGGGTTTATACTACATGTAATCTTGATCATACAGCTGCTCAGGCATACGATACGACAGCAACATTTGTCTTACTGTAATGTACTTATTTTTGTATTTAGTTTCCGACGTTTGAATTACGTTCAATTATGGATATCTGATGTTTTTCAGGCTTAGCATATGGGGCAGTCTGTTATTGAACTCTTTTATTTATGTCGATCTAGATTAGGAGTTTAGGTTTTTTATTTTTCTGAAGTCTGTCGGTCCCTGTCTTTTAGTTAGGGCAGGGAGGAGTAGTTAGTTCCCCGGGAAATCTCGAGTTCATTTCCCCTCAGTCCAACACATAGCTAGTGCAAACTCCTCCCGGTCTATTAATAGGTAGGGCGTCATCTTTTTACACCGACGGTTACGATCCCCGCCTACCGTTCAGGCATCCGCCCCTCGACCCAAACCATAGATAGCACTGGTTCGGTGTTCATAGGGAGGGCCTCATCTTCCCGGTACAAGTTTAGTCAGGTTTTCCTTTTCACATCTTTTCTTCTCTAGCTAGATAGATGTCCAGGAGACCGACAGCAGATAGGTCTATGCTTTATTCACTCTTGCCATTGTCAAGGAGAAAAAAAAAAAAAAAAGAGAAAATCTTGCACTTTTTAGGCCTGTTTAAGACACACGAAGGCGGTCTAAAGCATCAAAGGTAAGGTATGTCAATTTGAAGCTTCCATGTTGCCATTTAGTGTGTATGAATATGATTACTATCTTATGTGGTCATCCAGTATGCTATCTGGTTATAGGACAGATCTGGTGTCCCAATATCGGAGGCAGGGGCGGGCTGGCCCGGGGGGCAGGGGGGCAATTGCCCCCCGGGCCGCAGGGCCAGCGCGTGCAGCGGGCCACCATGTAAAAAAAAAAATCAAATAAGTAGAAGTGTGTCTGTCAGTGTGGCTGCGGGCCAGAGCGGAGTCTTGTGCTGGGGCGCCAAATTGAGGATATTTTTTTTTTTGGTTTTCCATTTATTTATTTTTTCTATGTACTATGAAGATCCCCTGGGGCTGCCTTCTTCTTAACCCTTTGAGCGCCATAGCGGTCGTACCACTCTGGCGCTCAAAGGGTTAAAAAAAAGCTCCAGTCCAATTACATGTATCCGATGGCGCCTCGCCGCGTCTAGTGAGTGGGGGCGGACCGGGTATAGACCCAGTGACGAGAACTGCGTCTGCTGCGCACGGTCGCACCGGGTAGGCGCCGGCCGGCGGCTGCACCTAACTCAGCTACAGTGGAGAGAGCTGATCTGAGCGGGAGGCCAGCGGAAGCCAGTCACGCCGGCCAGAAGACAGACACAGTGAGGTCACAGGGAAAAGGGGAAAACAGGCAAAAGGGTCAATCAAGATGGGGAGAAAGGCAAAAGTGGGAGCATTCAAATCAAGAGGGGCAAAGAGAGGTAAGGGGGAGAAAGGCAAAAGGGGGAGCATTCAAATCAAGAGGGGTAAGGGGGAGAGGCAAAAGGGGGGGGCATTCAAATCAAGAGGGGTAAAGAGAGGTAAGGGGGAGGAAGGCAAAAGGGGGAGCATTCAAATCAAGAGGGGTAAAGAGAGGTAAGGAGGAGGAAGGCAAAAGGGGGAGAATCAACAGGGGGCAATAAGAGTGGGTGAGAGGCAGAGGGGGGTCAAGAGGGAGAAAAAAGAGGCAAAAGGAAGGGTGGAATCAAGAGTCAAGAAGGGGAGAGAGAGGCAAAGGGGGGGATCAAGAGTCAATGAGGGGGAGAAAGAGGCAAAGGGGGGATCAAAAGAGGGGGAAATGATGGGGAGAAAAAGGCAAAAGGAGGAGGATCAAGTGGGGGAGAAAGAGGCAGAAGGGGAGAGAGAGGCAAGGGGGGAGGCAAAATGGGGGATCAGGAGGGGGAGAATGGCAAAAGGAAGATCAAGAGGGGTAAAGAGAGGCAACTTGGCAAGACGGGGCATCAAGAGCAGGTGAAAGAGGCAGAGGGGGTCAAGAGGGGGGAAAAAAGAGACAAATTGAGGGGGGAGCATGAGGCAAAAGGAGGGGGATCAGGAGGGGGAGAAAGAGGCAAAAGGGGGGATCAAGAGTCAAGGAGGGGAAGAAAGGGGGTTCAAAAAGGGAGAGAAAAAGGCAAAGGGAGGAGGCTTAAGAGTCAAGATGGGGAGAACGAAGCAAGAGGTGGGAATCAAGAGGGGGATCATGAGGGGAATCAAGAGGTGGTATGTGTGTGTATATATATATATATATATATATATATATATATATATATATATACAGGGCTTAAAATTGGAAGTCCTTTGCTACTAGCCAGACCTGAAAAGTTACTCACCACTGCAAGCCAAAACATACCTACCAGGGCTGAATTTCTACTTGCCAGGGCTAAATTTTCACTCGCCATTGGCTAGTGGCGAGTGGAAATTTTGAGCCCTGTGTGTGTGTGTATGTATATATATATATATATATATATATATATATATATATATATATATATATATAATATATCCTATATAATAATTTGCTAGGATGTTTGTCAGAAGCCGTCATGTGCAGTAGAGACTGCTGGAACCCACAAAATGCTGGGAGTTCTGCACTGGGAGCATTCTGTGCTTTCAGGCAGTCTCTACAGCGCATGACTAAGTCGGCCGCAGGACGCAGAGCAGGACCAGCCTCTTAACCCTTTGAGTACCAGAGGGGTACCCCTCTGGCACTCAAAAGGTTAACATCACCTGGACCTTGGCCCGTGTACATGGGCTTTTACACTAGTACATATATATATACCAAACTTTAATCAACCAGCAACTGCAAGGTTAAGTTCAAATAAATCAGTGTTTAATATGGTGTGTCAATGCTTCAGTGCAGCGATGTTCACTTTCGTCAGCACATGGCTGCACTGAAATGTTGACACTCCACATTAAACACTGTTTTATTTGAACTTAA
This sequence comes from Rhinophrynus dorsalis, assembly GCA_037306005.1. NCBI lineage: Eukaryota > Metazoa > Chordata > Amphibia > Anura > Rhinophrynidae > Rhinophrynus > Rhinophrynus dorsalis. The sequence goes on from CM074719.1 coordinate 296,335,167, forward strand.
CCCTGCAGGTGCTGGTTGATTTCATCCTTTTGGTACACTTATGAGGATTCCATTCAACTTCGGCATCCAGATTGTCTCTGTTTAAAGGGGATGTGTCACCTTACCAAACGTTTCCCTTATCTGTTTGTTTTAGATAATGTAACAGTGCTGTGTTGTTGTTGTTTTTTTTTTTTTTAAATGCTATAGAATTGCAGTTTGAGAGATTTATTTTTCCCCCTTGATGTCTTCTCCTCATTCTGACCACCAAGACTCTTGCCGAGGAGAATACAGGAGAGATCCTCCTCTCTGGTGGTGGCATATAACTTTTTATTGCTCTGGTGGTGGTGAAATATAACTCTGTATTGTCTTATGGTGACATCTAACTGTATTGCTCTGGTGGTGGTAACATATAACTCTGTATTGCTCTGATGGTGACATATAACTGCATTGCTGTGCTGGTGACATATAAATGAATTACTCTGGTGTGACATATAACTGTATTGCGCTGGTGGTGACATAGGGCACACAGGGGCTTACAGTGCAGCCCTGGCTTCATCAACTTGCAACATTGAGTGGTTCTGCACCTTTTGTGGCTCCACTCTCACTGACTCACAACTATGGCCAGTACTTTTTGAGGAAAAGGTGGCAACCCTGGGTGGGGGGCATCAAAATGCACTTTTGCCTGTGTAGACAAAAATCCTTGCACCGGCCCTGGTAACAGCATGCTTGGTGAGTCTAGTCAGTAATTAAAATCAGGGCCGGCAGTCTGGTTATTCATGTTGCTTAGGGCGGGCCGCGCAACATGAAATAAATTCACCTCAACATCCGATTCCTAGGTTTCCTGTCCTGCCCTCACCTCCATTGTGATCCAATAGACGCTAGCACTGCCTCCGTCTCCAGGCAATGTGTCTCAGTGTTCCTTCCCCATTGGATGATAGCTGTGCAGTGTTGTGGGCATTGGGGTCATGGGCTGTCTGGCTTCAATGTCGTCATCGAGCGCGCACGCACAGGCTACAAGCTGAGGCTAGACTACACTGAGCAGAGCACAGTCTCTGTCACAAGCTGTTTGGGGGCTGGACTGGTCTGGTGCTGAGTCTGAGAGCGGCAATCCAGCTGCGCAGCGCGCAAAATTTATCTGCTCATTCTACTGACTGACTGACTGCTGGTGGTAAATAAATCAAAAATTTTGATTATGATTTCCACACAAGCTCCCATATAATATGGATTCAACAGAGCCCCCCTGGCTGCCCTGAACATCATAGCATGCAATTTTTACATACATATATAATTAATTACATATAGAAAATATACTCTACATAAGAGAATACAGTTTGACTCATTATGCAGTTCAGATTTAAATGACATTTTCATTTAAATCGAGATTGCATTAATGGGTCAAACTGTATTCTCTTAAAGGTAGAGTAATCTCTTTTCTATATGTAATAATTACATGAATTGTATATGTATGTAAAAAAATTGCATGCTCTGAGGTTCAGGGCCTCTGTTGAATGGTATGTGGTCCATTTGGAATGTTGGGAGGTGTGAAAAAGTAATGTGACAAAGGCCCAACACAACACAACTCGTTAATCTGGGGACACTGACAGTCTGTGTTATTTGTCCTTTTCTGTTAAAAGAATATTTCAGGTGTCAGGTAAATCTGAGGTTCAGGGCCTCTGTTGAATGTAGAGCTATTGACCTGAAGCTGTTGTTGGACTACAATTTTTCTCACTCTCAGCCATCCAACTCTACTTGAGGATGATTGAAGTTGTAGTTTAACATGAGCTGGAGTATGACAACTTGCCCACCCCTGGTCTAGACATATGGCAAGAGTAGCAATAATGTGTCATTACTGAGGCCATACTGCTTTGTCTCCCTCTCTGATAAAGGTCAAAAGTGTGCATAGGGGGGTGTGGGTCCTGGGCTGTGCAACCCCTTTCTGTTTGTCTTTGCCATTTACCCCAACAAAACTGATGGGAAATATGTGGCCCTGCAGTAGCCTCTGCTGTACTGCAATTCCCAATGCCCTCAGTTGGGCAGCATAGAGTTCATGATGATGACAGCTGTAGTCCAACATTGTTGGAGTATCACAGATTGCCCACAGCTGCTGTACACTGACTTGTCCCCCTACACAAGTGATAGGAAGCATGTAGCCCTCCAAAAGTTTTGGACTACAACTCCCATCATCCTGAACTTGGCAACATTGGGATAAAGATGATAGGAGTTGCAGTACAACACAGCTGGAGGGTCACAGGTTGCCCGCAGGTTTTGTATGCTGATTTACCCTCTTGCATAAATAATGCAAAATCTGTGGCCCTTCAACTGTTGTTGGACTACAACTCCAATCATCTTCGTCTGATACTTGTGTTACTTCACAACATTAATGAAAGTTATGAACGCAACAGAAGGGGGTGGAGTGGGATGGAGGGCTGGAGCGATAGTGGAAATGGGCCACTTGATTAAATTTGCCCCCCAGGCCAAATGTTGCCAGCCCTCCCCTGATCGGAGGTGTTAAGATATCAGAAGTTGGGGCTTTAGTTACTTCTGGGTAAGGGCAGGTATGGAGCTCCGTCATTTAGGAAGCTCCCATGTTTAGGTCACACACGGAGATCTCTGAAGTCATTTAGCTATGATACTTCCTGATTAGGTTTATAGGGTTTTATTGGTCATGTTCCTGTATGTTCTCAACTAGGTATTCTACCAGGGAATCACTTAGGTGTATTTCCCACAGAGATACTGTTTATCATTCAACTTAGTATCTCGTGTATCATTTCAGTCTCCTCATTTCAGAGACACGCACACAGCTTTGAGCGTGATCTTTATCCTGTTCAGGAGGTCCCTATTGTTAATAGTCACCTTCTACATCTTGACTTTCGGGACTAGGGCATCTAGATTAAGCTACGGGTCTTAAATCTCAGAGGTATCTAGATAATCTGAAGTTGGGGATGTAGCTACTTCGGTTCCAGGGGTAGGTAGGGAGCTCTGGCATCTATGAAGCTCCTACTTCCATAGTCGCACACGGAGATCTCTTCATGTCTTTCATCTTTATTCTTTATGGTCAGGTTCCTAGGGTTTTATTGGTACATTCTGGTATGTTTCTCAAACTAGGTAGTTCACAATTAAATCCAATGGGTTTTTATCTTACACTGAGACATTATTTGTCATTAAACTCAGTATCTTGTATATCATTTTAGTCTCCTCATTTCAGAGACACGCTTACAGGCTCGAGCAAGTTACTTTCAGAGGCAGAGTTAGGTTTAGGTTATGTTAACTCTGCTGGTTCGTCTTTTAGGATGGTTAGGGGAAGGCTACAGCTTAGTCCCATCCCATGTTTTCCCTCGGCCCAATTCATAGACAGAGCCTTCTCCCTTGTTTTCTTGATAGATAGGGCCTCTCCTGTCACTCCCACTTTATAGACATAGGGTCTCATACTGCGTAGATTATTTGTCACCGCGAGACCAACATCCCTCAGCATATTGCATAGGCCTTACGACCATCGGTCCTATTCATAGGTAGCGTCTCGCATCAGTCGCTTGGCACTAGAGAGGGACTCGCCAGTCACCCGATGCAAGTTATTTCTTTTCTCTTTTTTGTTTTCACTAGGCACGGGGTCATGAACCAGTAGCATTGTAGGAATATCTATTAAACATCAGGAATCAGTTTGTTTACAGGATCATCATATGTAAAGAAGATACCTCACAGTGGAACCAGTGGCGTTAATGGAAGAATCTACATAATCAAATCCGGTACGGAACATGCGGGTAAGATACAGCCATGACACCGCTCTATGGCTTTACAGGGTTTCTGGGAAGGAAGGATTTTATTGGCCTTATGTTCGGGGCTAAGGCAGTCATGTCGTGATTTAAGTTTGGCAGAGACGTTGCATTGTTGTCGTTGTAGGACAGACTCTTAACACCTTCAGACATACATGTGTTACATACCTGGCCCTGACGTTATCACGTATGCCATGGTTTATGAAGTTACATATGGGAGGTAGTATTTCAGGGTTCTCACCGTTTCCAACATACACGTTAACTATTGACTGGGCCAGCTGTTCTTTGGTAGGGTGCCATGGTGTTTTACCTTTACATCTTTTTGGCCATTTATTTACTAGTTTATGCATATTTTATCTTATTTTGTTAATCCGTCTTGGCAGGTATCAAACATCTTTACCAACACAGCTACTACAGTAAGGTATACTGTCACACTCCTACTATTGATCACGTGAGGTATAGTAAGTAATCTTTCACTTGTCACCTTAGATTGTATATATTTGGAGTAGTTGGGTAGACAGCTCTCTACCCTTCGGTTATCAGCCCTCCTTTTGGTTACATTTGCTCCACCTTTTCTTATGGCTTCTGTTAGATGTCAGGGGTTACTAGATGGGGGGTTATCCAGTATCAGGTCATTACAGTACCCATTTTCATCCATTGGATATAGATCTATGGTTATGATCACTGTGGATTCATGGTTCTTTTGCCCACTCTTAGGCCTACCTTACAGGTCGGAATGGGCAATAGGCATCCGACATACACCTTATCATCATAATCTCTCCTAGGCCCGACCACAAATGTAAGGCTATTGGTTAGCCTGGAGTTGTGGGAGGGCCGGTGGGAGACATTTATACCAACCGCAGTCCTTTCCTCAGGACTGCGCAGAGCTCCGACTGAGCTCTGTGTTACCCACCCAACCCATACCCCTTTTCTTAGCTCTATCAATTTAACTCTTTTTCCTATACATGTGGGCCCACTCTTAGGCCTACCTTACAGGTCGGAATGGGCAATAGGCATCCGACATACACCTTATCATCATAATCTCTCCTAGGCCCGACCACAATGAATAAATAACGCATCTGCAGTATAGTCATCGTTGTTGTACAGGAACACAGAGGCCTGGAATGGGAACAGGATAGTCAAACTCTGACTGGTGGTCAAAGTGGATTATGATCAACTGATGGTCGAGGTTGTAGAAGCCCACCAGGGTTAAGACAAAAGGGAAGTCAGACAAGTCAGATCAGGAACGGGCAGGCAACGAGGCAGCAAACGGTGGAATGGTTGAATCAACGGAGCCAAAGTCGGTAACAGGATATCAGATTAACACGGTACCACAGTGTCACAGGATGAGCCAGGACAATACACAAGATAACACTCAGGAACAAGACAGGAAACTCAGGGTCATGGCCTGAATTGCTTTGATTGTGCCATGCCCAAAGCACTGAGGCTTTGTAAAGGCTCAGCGCAACCACAAGACAAGGGGGAGAACCAGGATCTGGATAACAAGGGAAAACAAATGGAAAAAAAGACATGGACTCAATCACAAAAATCAAAGAAACGTGGTAGAACATAAAAAAAATGCCCCAAGGAGCAGGAAGACTTGTGTAGGAGCTGTGCTGTTCTCTCCACATCACTGTAGCATGTGCAGAATACAAAAAAAATCTCTATAAATGGTTTCCCTGGCTGCACATGCACTATGCACACAGAGAACATGTAATGGCAGGACTCTTATTTAGTTTGGCTGGAGGATAGTTAATCCCCCACCCCCTGCCTGAAGCTCTTGGCACTAGCAAAAGGACTGTTCCTGTTTATAACCATGTCAGACAAGTGCTTACACTGTGTGCTCTCTTGCCACACTGCTGGACCACCAGGGAGGTAGGAGATGTACACTGTGTGGGGGTCAATAGGGGCAATGTGGAGGTGGAGATTTGGAACAATGCAGAGATTGGGGGCAATGTGGAGGTGGAGACTGCGGACAATGTGGAGTTGGCCAATTGGGGGGGCAATGTGGAGGTGGCCAGTGGGGGTACAATGTGGCTGGGGGGCCCATGGCAATTTTTGCAACAGGGCCTGGTGGCTTCTAGTTACGCCTCTGTGCAAAAGGAGGCACAGACCTCTCCTGCCACGTCCCATGTCATTCATGAGGTAGGAGATGGATACTGGGGGGTCAACAGGGGCAATGTGGAGGTGGAGATTGGAAACAATATGAAGACTGGTAACAATGTGGAGACCTGGGTCAAAGTGGAGATTGGGAACAATGTGGAGGTGGAGATTGGGGGCAAAGTGGAGGTGGAGATTGGGGGCAATGTGGAGGTGGCCAGTGGGGGGTCAATGTGGTCGGAGGAGGCCCATGGCAATTTTTGCACCAGGGCCTGGTGGCTTCTAGTTACGTCTATGAGTAGGAATATCCAGAAAGCTGACTTATATAAGGAAGGGCAAGGCAACCACAGCTCCACCAGCTTTCAGGACTACAGTTCTGACTGGATATGATCATAATTGTAGTCTTGAACAGTTGGAGGGCTTCACCTTACTAACAAACAATATAAGGATTTGGTGTGTTGTTTTCCACCAATCAGGAAAACTATTTTTACCTGTACTTCATATCTACTTGGCCCATGATCAAAATGTTGCAGAGCATGATTATTCCAAAATGTTGTACCTTTTTATGTTAACTATCAAGCACGTTATTATGGCACTAATAGATTTGGCAGGACAGAAACATGTTTTTAAAAAAGTAAACGTCCCTTGTTTGAAAAGGTATGTTATTGTTCCGATCACAAAATGTTCTCTGGTACCTGACTAAGCATGTAGAAAGGAAAACCAAGGCTAAAAATTGTTGAAGTTCTGGGACAAACAAACTGCGTTATAGTGAACAAATCAAAATTCCTATTCATTTAAATAGACATTTAAACCCCTTGAATGCTCTAGAGGACTTATAATATATTGTTTCCCAATGTGTTCAACAACTCTCTAGTATTCCGGATTGTAAAGACCCCATTCATAACAATGAGTGTTTACTTGCAGTTGGTTTGCCCGAGAATTGCACCACTTAAGATAGATATATTGTACGATATTGTATGTCTGTGTAGGTGTCCTGGATTTTGCCTGTAGAGCATGCACAATTCTTTTGCATTCCGCCAAGAACTAAACTAAAGAGTAGATCACTAATTCCATTCTTATTCTATGGAGCCAATGTATTAAAGATTCATCAACTTTAGAAATTCTTAATGTAATAAAATGGAGTAAAAAAATGGAGTAAAAACAGATCAAGAAAATGGAGCAAGAAATTGAGCATATTATTGTTAAAATCACAACGCGTTCTCTGATCACTGACTAAGCATGTAGAAAGGAATACGAAGGCTAAAAATTGTTGAAGTTCTGGGAGAAACCAACTGCGCTATAGGGAAGAAATCAAATTTTCTATTCATTTAAATAGGCCTTTTAACCCCTTGAATGCTCAAGAGGACTCTAATATACTGTATCTCAATGTGTTTAACAACTCTCTAGTATTCAGGGCTTTAAAGGCCCCAATTATAAAAATGTGTGTTTATTTGCAGTTGGTTTGAATATGCACAATATCTATTTGCTCAGAAAAAATGCCAGTTGCGCATGCACACTTGTCTTGCATGCCGCCAAGGACTACACCAAAGAGTAGATCTCCAATTCCATTGTTATTCTATGGAGCCAATGTAGTAAAGATTCATCATGTGTTGTGATTGAAACAATAACATACTCCATTTCGTGTTCCATTTTCTTGCTCTGTTTTTTGCTCCATTTTTGTTGCTCCATTTTCTTACATTAAGATTTCTAAATATTAATGTAAGAAAATGGAGCAACAAAAATGGAGCAAAAAACAGAGCAAGCAAATGGAACATGAAATGAAGTATGTTATTGTTTCAATCACAATGCGTTCTCTGATCTCTAAGCATGTGGAAAGGAAAACCAAGGCTAAAAATTGTTGAAGGTCTGGGACAAACCACCTTCACTATAGTGAACAAATCAAAATTCCCTTTCATTTAAATAAGCCTTTAAACCTCTTGAATGCTCTAGAGGACTTATAATATATTGTTTCCCAATGTGTTCAACAACTCTCTAGTATTCAAGGCTTTAAAGAACCCTTTCATAAAAATGAATTTTTACTTGCTGTTGGTTTGCCCGAGAATTGCACCACATATGATATATATATATATATATATATATATATATATATATATATATATATATCGTACGATATTGCATGTCGGTGTAGTGTTATAGTAAAAAACAATTTTTATGCACAATACAAGACACTTTCATGATACGTTTTCCTTGATTTGAATGTGCACAATATTTACGTGATCAGGGAAAATGCCTGTAGAGCATGTACACTTATTTTGCATTCTGCTAAGAATTACACTAAATAGTAGATCATTAATTCCATTCTTATTCTTTGGATCCAATGTATTAAAGATTCATCAACTTTAGAAATCTTAATATAATAAATAGAAGCAACAAAAATTTAGAAAAAACAGATCACGAAAATAGAGCAAGAAATAGGCCTTTTAACCCCTTGAATGCTCAAGAGGACTCTAATATACTGTATCTCAATGTGCTCAACAACTCTTTAGTATTCAGGGGTTTAAAGGCCCCAATTATAAAAATGTGTGTTTATTTGCAGTTGGTTTGCCGTAGAATTGCACTACATATGACATATATATCGTACTACATTGTATGTCATTGTAGTGTTATAGTAAAAATTAATTTTTTATGCACAATAGAAGGAACTTTCAGAATACAGCTTCCTGTATTTGAATATGCACAATATCTATTTGCTAAGAAAAAATGCCTGTAACGCATGCACACTTCTCTTGCATGCCACCAAGGACTACACTGAAGAGTAGATCTCCAATTCCATTGTTATTCTATGGAGCCAATGTAGTAAAGATTCATCATCTTTAGAAATCTTAATGAAAGAAAATGAAGTAACAAAAATGGAGCAAAAAACAGAGCAAGAAAATGGAACACGAGATGGAATATGTTATTGTTTCAATCACAACACGTTCTCTGATCACTGACTAAGCATGTGGAAAGGAAAACCAAGGCTAAAAATTGTTGAAGTTCTGGGACAAACCACCTGCACCATAGTGAACAAATCAAAATACCTTTTCATTTAAATAAGCCTTTAAACCCCTTGAATGCTCTAGAACACTTATAATATAATGTTCCCAATGTGTTCAACAACTCTCCAGTATTCAGGGCTTTAAAGATCCCTTTCATAACAATGAATTTTTACTTGCAGTTGGTTTGCCAGAGAATTGCACCACATATGATATATATATATATATATGTATCGTACAATATTGCATGTTGGTGTAGTGTTATTGTAAAAAAGTATTTTTTATGCACAATACTAGACACTTTTATGATACTGTTTCCTTGATTTGAATGTGCATAATATTTACTTGATCAGGAAAAGATTCATCAACTTCAGAAATCTTAATGTAATAAAATGGAGTAACAAAAATGGAGCAAAAACAGATCAAGAAAATGGAGCAAGAAATGGAGCATATTATTGTTACAATCACAACGCGTTATCTGATCACTGACTAAGCATGTAGAAAGGAAAGCCAAGGGAAAAATTGTTGAATTCCTGGGATAAACCAACTGTGCTATAGTGTACAAATCAAGATTAATTTTCATTTAAATAGGCTTTTAAACCCCTTAAATGTTCTAGAGGACTTATAATATATTGTTTCTCAATGTGTTCACCAATTTTCTAGTATTCAGGACTTTAAAGACCCCATTCATAACAAGTGTTTACTTGCAGTTGGTTTGCCCGAGAACTGCACCACTTATGATAAATATCTTGTACGATATTGTATGTCTGTGTAGTGTTATAGTAAAAAATCATTTTTATGCACAATACAAGAAGCTTTCAGCATACGAATTCCTGGATTTGAATGTGCACAATATTTATTTGATCAGGAAAAATGCCTGTAGAGCATGCACACTTCTTTTGCATTCCACCAAGAACAACACTAAAGAGTAGATCACCAATTACATTCTTATTCTATGGAGCCAAAGTATTTAAGATTCAAAATGTTTAGATGTCTTAATGTAAGAAAATGAGCAACAAAAATGGAGAAAAAAACAGAGCAAGAAAATGGAGCAACAAACGGAGCATGTTACTCTGTTAAGGATGTAGAAAGGAACACCAAGGTTAAAAATTGTTGAAGTTCTGGGACAAACCATCTGCGGTATAGTGAGCAAATCAAAATTCCTTTTCATTTTAGAAGACCTTTAAACCCCTAGAATGCTCTACAGGATTTATAATATGCTGTTTACCAATGTGATCAACAACTGTCTAGTATTCAGGGCTTTAAAGAACCCCTTCATATCAATTAGTGTTTACTTGCAGTTGTTTTGCCCTAGAACTGCGCCACTTATGATATATATATATATATATATATATATATATATATATATATATATATATATATATATATATATCGTACAATATTGTTTGTCTGCTTAGTGTTACAGTAAAAAAATCATTTTTTCTGAACAATACAAGAAACTTTCAGAATACGGTTGCCTGGATTTGAATGTGCACAATATTTATTTGATCATGAAAAATGCCTGTAGAACATGCACACTTCTGTTGCATTCCACCAAGAACTACACTAAAGAGTAGATCACCAATTCCATTCTTATTCGATGGAGCAAATGTATTAAAGATTCAAAACGTTTAGACATCTTAATGTAAGAAAATGTAGCAACAAAAATGGAGTAAAAAACAGAGCAAGAAAATGGAGCCAGAAATTGAGCATGTTACTGTTTTAATCACAATTAGTTCTTTGGTCCCTGACTAAGTATGTAGAAAGGAACACCGAGGCTAAAAATTGTTGAAGTTCTGGGAGAAACCAACTGCGCTATAGGGAACAAATCAAAATTCCTATTGATTTCAATAAGCCTTTTAACCCCTTGAATGCTCTGGAGGACTCTAATATACGGTTTCTCAATGTGTTCAACAACTCTCTAGTACTCAGGACTTTAAAGGCCCCATTTATAAAAATGTGTGTTTATTTGCAGTTGGTTTGCCGTAGAATTGCAACACACATGAAATATATATTGTACGACATTGTATGTCTGTGTAGTGTTATAATAAAAACTTATTTTTTATACACAATAGAAGAAACTTTCATAATACGGCTTCCTGGATTTGAATGTGCACAATATCTATTTAAGAAAATGGAGTAACAAAAAAGGCAGAAAAAAAACAGAGCAAGAAAATGGAGCAAGAAATCGAGCATGTTATTGTTTGAATCACAACGCGTTCTCTGATCACTGACTAAGCGTGTAGAAAGGAAAACCAATGCTAAAAATTGTTGAAGTTCTGGGACAAACCAACTGTGCTATAGTGAACAAATGAAAATTCCTTTTAATTTAAATGGGCCTTTAAACCCCTTGAATGCTCTAGTGGACATAATGTGTTCAAGAACTCTCCAGTATTCAGGCTTTAAAGACCCGATTCATAACGTGGAGAGTTTACTTGCACTTAGTTTTTCCGAGAATTGCACTATTTATGATATATATTTCGTACAATATTGTTTGTCTGTGTAGTGTTATAGTAAAAAAATAATTTTTTTTGCACAATGCAAGTAACTTTCCAATTGTGGTTTCCTGGATTTGAATCCTCATGTCCCCCCAAGAGTGCCAGGCAATGTATCTTTTTAAATGCGGCCACTGCATGCCGGTTATACCGGCTGTCCAAACTCGTACTGCACTCCACTGCATGCCTCATACTCCAAACTCCACTGCATGCCGGTACAGCTGTTCAAACTCGTACAATGTACCCACCTGGTTCTCTAGAGGTTAAAGACCCCATTCATAACAATGAGTGTTTACTTGCAGTTGGTTTGCCCAAGAGTTGCATCACTTATGATATATATATCGTACTACATTGTATGTCTGTGTAGTGTTATAGTAAAAACTCATTTTTTACGCACAATAGAAGAAACTTTCAGAATACAGCTTCCTGGATTTGAATATGCACAATATCTATTTGCTCAGGAAAAATGCCTATAGCGCATGCACATTTCTCTTGCATTCCACCAAGGTCTACACTAAAGAGTAGATCTCCAATTCCATTGTTATTCTAGGGAGCAAATGCAGTAAAGATTAATCAACTTTAGGAATCTAAATGTATGAAAATGGATCAACAAAACTGGAGAAAAACAGAGCAAGAAATGGAGCCCGTTACTGTTTTAATGACAATGAGTTCTCTAGTCCCTGACTAAGCATGTAGAAAGGAACACGAGGCTAAAAATTGTTGAAGTTCTGGGAGAAACCAGCTGCACTATAGGGAACAAATCAAAATTCTTATTAATTTAAACAGGCCTTTTAACCCCTTGAATGATTTAGAGGACTCTAATATATTGTTTCTCAATGTGTTCAACAACTCTCTAGTATTCAGGGCTTTAAAGGCCCCAATTATAAAAATGTGTGTTTATTTGCAGTTGGTTTCTCGTAGATTTGCACCACATATGACATATATATAAAACACAATATTGTATGTCTGTGTAGTAAAAAAAATCATTTTTTATGCACAATACAATAAACTTTAGGAATACGGTTTCCTGGATTTGAATGTGCACAATATTTATTTGATCAGGAAAACTGCCTGTAGAGCATGCACACTTCGCTTGCATTCCACCAAGAACTACACTAAAGAGTAGATCAGCAATTCAGTTCTTATTCTATGGAGCCAATGTAGTAAAGATTCAAAAAGTTTAGAAATCTTAATGTAAGAAAAATGGAGCAACAAAACAGAGCAAGAAATGGAGCATATTACTGCTTTAATAAGCATGTAGAAAGGAACACCTGAATAAGCATTTAGAAAGGAACACCGCGGAACACCGAGGCTAAAAATTGTTGAAGTTCTGGGAGAAACCAACTGCCTTTTAACCCCTTGAATGCTCTAGAGGACTCTAATATACTGTTTCTCAATGTGTTCAACAGTTCTCTAGTATTCAAGGTTTTAAAGGGATAGTAATACTTAAAATGTCAAAAAAATATGTTGTAGGGTTTATCCCCTGAGTAAAACAAGAGTACTCCCACTGCTGAAAGGCGTTTCATTCAAAAGTTATTAATTTTCAAAGTTGAATTTTTTAGGTGCAATATTACCGTGGCCTGAAATTGTACAGTGGCGCTATGGACAGCTCTGGTCCCGGGACCATAAATCTCCATAGGATGGTGTAGCAACAGCGCCACTGTACAATTTCAGGCCACTGTGATATTGCACCTAAAAAATTCAACTTTGAAAATGAATAACTTTTGAATGAAACGCCTTTCAGCAGTGGGAGTACTCTTGTTTTACTCAGGGGGATAAACCCTACAAAATATTTCTTTTACATTTTAAGTATTACTATCCCTTTAAAGTGCACATTTATAAAAATGTGTGTTTATTTGCTGTTGGTTTGCCGTAGAATTGCACCACATATGACATATATTTATCGTACAACATTATATGTCTGTGTAATGTAGCGGAGCAAGAAATGAAGCATATTATTATTTCAATCACAACGTGTTCTCTGGTCTCTGACTAAGCATGTAGAAAGGAAAACCAAAGCTAAAAATTGTTGAAGTTCTGGGACAAACCAACTGCGGTATAGTGAACAAATCAAAATTCCTATTCATTTAAATAGGCCTTTTAACCCCTTGAATTCTCTAGAGGTCTCTAATATACTGTTTCTCAAAGTGTTCAACAACTCTTTTTCGTACATTTGCACCACGTATGATATATATATCGTACAATATTGTAAATCTTTGTAGTGTTATGGTATAAAATTGTTTTTTATGCACAATAGAATAAACTTTCAGAATATGGCTTCCAGGATTTAAATATGCACAATATCTATTTGCTCAGAAAAATGCCTGTACCACATGCACACTTCTCTAGCATTCCGTCAAGGTCTACACTAAAGAGTAGATCACTAATTCCATTGTTATTCTATGGAGCCAATGTACTAAAGATTCATAAACTCTAGAAATCTTAATGTAAGAAAATGGAGCAACAAAATTAGAGAAAAAAACAGAGAAAGAAAATGGAGCAAGAAATGGAGCATATTATTGTTTCTATCACAAAGCGTTCTCTGGTCACTGACTAAGCATGCAGAAAGGAAAACCAAGGCTAAAAATTGTTGATTCCTAATAATTTAAATAGGCTTTTAAACCCCTTGAATGCTCTAGAGGATTTATAATATATTGTTTCCCAATGTGTTCAACAACTCTCTAGTATTCAGGGCTTTAAAGACCCCTTTCTTAACAATGTGTGTTTACTTGCAGTTGGTTTGCCCGAGAATTACACCACATATGATATATATATATATATATATATATATATATATATATATATATATCGTACAGTATTGTATGTCTGTGTAGTGTTATAGTAAAAACTCATTTTTTATGCACAATAGAAGAAACTTTCAGAATACGGTTTCCTAGATTTGAATAGGACAGTGCCGGAGCACTTCCCTAATCTTCACTAGCCAGGCATGGAGGCAGCACTGGATCACCCGACTGTAAGGAGGCAAACACCACTCTGACTGAATATATGAATAAATGCTAGTAGCAAGGATGGTCGCAGCTACTAGTGCAGGAGCAGCTGAGAAGCCCCTTTGAACAGCGGAAAAATCCCCTAGTATGCTAGGGTGGTACAGTTCAGATAGAGATGTCCCTAGAATGCTAGGGTAACCAACAGACAGCGGTGACTGAGAATCCCTAGAACACTCTAGGGTAACCAACAGGCAATGTTGACAGTGAATCCCTAGAACGCTAGGGTAACCAACAGGCAGTGGTGACCAAATCCCTAGAATGCTCTAGGGTAACCAACAGGCAATGGTGACTGCGAATCCTTAGGACGCTAGGGTAACAACAGGCAGTGGTTACTGAATCCCTAGAATGCTCGGCAGTAGTAGTGGTAACCAGGAATAGGCTCAGTGATAAGCGTAACGGCTCACAAGATGTATGCCAGCACTGAACAGGTTAAGCAGCTCGTAGGAATCAAGCTTAGCAGGAATGAGAAATGCTCTGCAAGTATCAAGGAGGCTCTTAACGGAGGCACAGTTCAGCAGTTGGTAACGGAGACTCAGCACAGGATGCCCAACACAGAAGGAGTACTGTGGCGAGATATAAACAGTCCGGTACTCAGCCTCAGCGGAAGTCAGAATGTCGCAACGGCGACAGTGGTGCAGGAAGCAGTACACGCAGGTCTCAGGAACAAGCCAGTTCAGATCACGGAGAAGGAAGTCAGCCGGGCCGGATCGGTACACGGAGGTGGTTCTCAGACAAGTCAGATCAATCACAAGCAGGAACGTCAGCCAAGCCGGGTCGGTACACGGAACAGGAACACAGGAGCATAGTCAGGACAAGCCAAATCGGTACACAGGAATCAGGATCCACAGAAGACAGCAACAGCAACACTGGCTCAGGAACACCATGAAAGGGCAAGTGACAGTTTCAGTGGCTGGGTATAAAAAGGTCACCGGGGGCGGGCCAAACCTCCTCAGCCAATAGGAGAGCACCACAAGTGAGAATGACAGAAAGGGATCACGGGCACCGTGATAGTACCCCCCTCTCCCTGCATGAGGTCTTGGTTTCTGGGGATATTTAGAGTGGAAGTTGCGCAAAAGCCTAGGCTCGTGGAGGTCCTTCTGATCCACCCAAGAACATTCCTCCGGGCCATAACCCTTCCAATGGACCAAATATTGCAACTTCCCCCTAAATCTCCTAGAGTCAATGATACTCTGAATTTCGTACTCCTCCTGGCCTTGAACGTCCACAGGCCCAGGAATCACAGGAGTGGTAGTGTAGCGATTGCAAACCAAGGGTTTCAAGAGAGATACATGGAACACATTATGGATACTCATAGAGGCTGGGAGTTCCAATTCGTATGAGACAGGATTAACTTTCCGGATAACTTTGAACGGGCCAATGAACCGGGGAGCCAACTTATTGGAGGGCACCTACAAATTGAGGTTTCTGGAGGAGAGCCATACCCTATCCCCTACCTGAAATGAGACCGCTGGTAGCCATCTGCGATTAGTGTGCCGCTGATGTCACTGAAATGACTGACTGAACCTGTGCCCATGTGGAACGAAGTTGCGCCATATGCTCATCCAGGGCAGGAATCTGTTATGACTGAAATGAGTCCGGGAGCAGGCATGGCTGGAACCCGTAATTAATGAGAAACGGAGAGCTCCCGGACGATGAATTAACCGCACAATTCCTGGCAAACTCTGCCCATGGCAACAGGTCGGCCCAATTATCATGATGATCAGTAACAAAGCAACGCAGGAACTGTTCTAGTCCCTGATTGGCACGCTCAGCGGCCCCACTGGTCTGGGGATGGTAGGCGGAGGAAAAGGACAATTGGATGCCCATCTGACCACAAAATGCCCTCCAAAACCTGGACACAAACTGGCTCCCACGATCAGAGACCACCACTCTGGGTACCCCATGCAAGCGAAACACTTCTTTGGCAAATATTATAGCCAATTCCTGGGCTGACTGAAGGCCAGTGAGAGGCACGAAATGAGCCATTTTAGAGAACCTATCCACCACCATTAGGATAAATGTGTACCCCCTGGATGCAGGCAGCTCTCCCAGAAAGTCAACTGATATGTGGGACCATGGACGTTCGCCATTGGGTACAGGCTGGAGTAGGCCCACTGGGAGATGCCTGGGAGTCTTAGCACGAGCACAGGTGGCACAGGCTGCGGTAAAAGCAGAGCAATCGGCTCTGAGGGAGGGCCACCAAAACAACTGTGACAGAGACCATATTAGTTGATCCCACCCAATATGCCCAGCAGCCTTAGAGGCATGGTATGTCTCCAACAATCGGATTCGAAATGGCTCTTCTACAAAACACTTGCCCACTGGGGTTTCTGAGGGAGCTCTAGCTTGGGAGGCCAAAATCTCTTCCCCCAGGGGCGAAGTGATGCTAGTACGCATCGTTGCTAGGATACAGTCAGGCTGAATAATGTGTACCGAGTCTTCATCCCTCTCAATGTCCGAAACGAACTGTCTGGACAGGGCATCAGCCCTAACATTCTTTGAGCCTGGTAGGTAGGACACTACAAAATTGACCCGAGACAAAAAAAGTGCCCACCTAGCCTGTCGCGAGGACAGCTGTTTAGCTTCCGAAAGATAAGTCAGATTTTTGTGGTCAGTTAGGATTAAAACCAGGGTTTTGGTACCTTCCATTAGGTGACGCCACTCTTTGAGAGCCAGAATAATAGCCAGAAGCTCTCTGTCACCAATCTCATAGTGGCTTTGGGCCGTAGAGAGTTTTTTAGAAAAGAACCCACAAGGTCTCAGAGCGCCACCTCCCACAGGACGTTGGGACAGCACTGCCCCAACCCCAACTTCAGAGGCATCCACCTCCAAGGTGAATGGCAGGGCGGGATTGGGGTGGGACAGCACTGGAGCAGAAGCAAAGGCAGATTTCAGAGTCTCAAAGGCAGATTCAGCTGCCTCGGACCATTGAGAGGGATCAGCACCCTTATGTGTCAAGTCAGACAGGGGTTTCACAATGGTAGAAAAGTTTTGGATAAACTTTCTGTAATAGTTGGCAAAGCCCAAAAAACGCTGGATGGCCTTTAACCCCTTGGGACGGGGCCATTGCAAGACAGCTGCCAATTTTTCTTGATCCATAGCAATGCCATTCTTAGAAATTACGAACCCCAGGAATGGTACTTGGGACCTATGAAATTCGCACTTCTCTAGTTTACAGAACAGTTTATTCTTGCGTAACCGCAGCAAGACCTCAGAGACATCCCTGATATGCTGGGTGAGGCTGGCAGAGTGAATTAATATATAGTCTAGATATACCACCACACAGGACTGGAGCATATCACGCAGGATGTCATTAATAAATTCTTGGTATACTGCAGGGGCATTGCATAGTCCAAATGGCATCACCAGATATTCATAATGCCCATTTCTGGTATTAAAAGCCTTCTTTCACTCATCACCAGCCTTAATCCTGATCAGGTTATATGCTGCCCGGAAATCAAGTTTAGTAAAAATGGAAGAGCCCTTTAACCTGTCAAATAACTCTGTAATGAGAGGAATAGGATAGGCATTCTTAGGCAACAGTTTGTTTAAACCCCGGTAATCAATACATGGTCTAAGCTTGCCATTCTTCTTTTTCACAAAAAAGAACCCAGCCCCAGCTGGGGAGGTAGACTTGCATATAATCCCCCTCCTTAGGGCATCCTCAATGTACTCCTCCATAGCCCTGTTCTCATCACACGACAGTGGGTAAGTGCGACCCCTAGGAGGCACCACACCCGAGGGCAGATCAATAGCGCAATCATAGGGTCTGTGCTGGGGCAATGCGCTAGCCTCCCCCTTGCTGAACACGTCACTGAACTCTTGGTATTCAGTTGGAACAGTAGGGGAGGTACAGAGAATCTTAACAGGATGCGATAGACAGTTTCTGGCACAATGCTCAGACCAAGATTTAACTTCACATTTCTGCCAGTCAAACTGGGGATTATGAGAGAGTAGCCATGGAAACCCCAGGATGACTGTATGATGAGGAGATCGAATAATCTGGAACTGTACTTCCTCCTTATGGAGAGCCCCAATGGACATAGTAATAAGAGTAGTCTCCCTGGTAATAAATGCTGGTTCCAATGGTCTACCATCAATGGCCTCAATAGCCAGGGGAGACTCTCTATTGAGTAATGGGATTTTGTGTAATTCGGCAAAGGATTGGTCCATGAAGTACCCGGCAGCACCCGAGTCCACCAATGCCCTGGTTTCTACGGACAGGTTTGCCCATGAAAATACCACCTGGATGGTGGGTTTCAGTAAATTTGTGTCTAGGGACTGTTGTACACCACCTAGGGCCTGTCCCCCAAGGTACCCTAGGTGCGTCCGTTTCCCGGCCTTACCGGACAAGTACGTAATAGGTGCCCAGCCTTCCCACAATACAAGCAAAGGCCCTGTTTTATACGGTATGCCCTCTCCTCCTTAGTAAGTCTAGTAAACCCAAGCTGCATTGGTTCTCCAGCCTCCGGTAACCGTTCAGGAGGAATGAGCGGTGAGGGTGGGTTTGAAAGACTACCATGCCCAGTTTCTGGACCTTGCCCTTTTCGCCAACCGTCTTTCACGGATGCGGGAGTCAATAAGCATGACATAGTCAATGTACTCATCCAGATCACTAGGTACATCTCTGGCGGCTATTTCATCCTTAATGGACTCGGACAGACCCTGAGCAAAGGCTGCCACCATGGCCTCATTGTTCCATCCCACCTCTGCTGTCAAGGTCCGAAATTCGATGGCATAATCGCCCAAGGTACGGTCATCCTGCTGTATCTCCATTAACCTTTTGGCAGCAGAGGCAGCTCTGCCAGGAACCTCAAAAACTCTGTGGAACTTCCTTACAAACTCATTAAAGTTCAGAGTACAGGGTTTGGCATTTTCCCACAGGGGGTTAGCCCATGCCAGTGCTTTGCCCATCAATAGTGATATCATAAATCCGACCTTGCTTCTATCATTCGGAAATGCTTGGGGCGTGAGTTCCAAGAATATCTCCAACTGATTAATAAAGTCCCTGCATTGGTTCGGCTCACCATCATATCTTAACGGTAACGGCGCTGCCGCCGTTAAGCCTCTCGAATGTGTAGTGGGCACTACAGACAAATTATCCGGTGTCAAAACTGGGGGGACCACCGGATTCTGGTTAGGTTTGTCAAGGTGTACCGTACGCTCCAGTAACGTTTGCAAAGCCAGTGCCAACTGGTCTAGGTGCTGCTCATGAACATCCATTCTCCAGTGGATGTTCTGTGTGTTACCTTCACCCTTGCTGTCTGAGGTCATGGCCCTTTCGTACTGTTACGGTTTTCAAGACACTCAGACCAGCCAGTAAAATAAAACACAGTTTTATTAAATCAAAAAGTAATAACAAGGAACGCCCTCTACAGGCGACAATAGGGAAAGCGAACAATAGCTATAACAGGTCAGTAGGTGAACAGGAAAGTAATGGTAACTTTACTGATAGAAAACAGCCAGGCTACTCAAGGGTTAATACAACAGAGTCAGTCTCAATTGTGGAGTTTGGCACGCCCAAGGTGGCGATATATCTGCAGATGGTAATGCACAGGAGGCTGAATGCACAGTCAGTACTGTCTTAGATGGTAGCGGCGCATAGCCCCCACGGGCGTAGCGATGAAGACCACAATGGAAGTAGTGCTAGAGTCGGTAGCCCCCATGGGCGTCCTTAATGGAGACTGCTAGATCGCAAGAACTGGCCAATAGCCCCCACGGGCATAATAGAGGAAACCAGCAATACAGTGACTTGAGCCTTTAGCCCCTACTGGCGTATACCGGAGAAATTTGCAAGAGCTTAAGCCAAAAGCCCCCACGGGCGTAATACTGAGACTGCTGAAATGCGGGAGATGGCCAATAGCCCCTACGGGCGTACACCGGAGGCCACTCTGTGCTGCACAAGAGGTTAACCAATACCCCCCACGGGCGTAAACTGGAGACATTTACTGAAGCCAATAGCGCCACACCGGACGCGGTAATCAATACAGACTACTCTGCTAGTTGGAGGATGGAGCTGCCGTCCAAATAAGCGTACAAGTGGCCAGCTCGGCAGTAGTAGTGGTAACCAGGAATAGGCTCAGCGATAAGCGTAACGGCTCACAAGATGTATGCCAGCACTGAACAGGTTAAGCAGCTTGTAGGAATCAAGCTTAGCAGGAATGAGAAATGCTCTGCAAGTATCAAGGAGGCTCTTAACGGAGGCACAGTTCAGCAGTCGGTAACGGAGACTCAGCACAGGATGCCCAACACAGAAGGAGTACTGTGGCGAGATACAAACAGTCCGGTACTCAGCCTCAGCGGAAGTCAGAATGTCGCAACGGCGACAGTGGTGCAGGAAGCAGTACACGCAGGTCTCAGGAACAAGCCGGTTCAGATCACGGAGAAGGAAGTCAGCCGGGCCGGATCGGTACACGGTGTTGGTTCTCAGACAAGTCAGATCAATCACAAGCAGGAACGTCAGCCAAGCCGGGTCGGTACACGGAGATGGTTCTCAGACAAGCCAGATCAATCACAAGCAGGAACGTCAGCCAGGCCGGGTCGGTACACGGAGATGGTTCTCAGACAAGCCAGATGAATCACAAGCAGGAACGTCAGCCAGGCCGGATCGATACACGGAACAGGAACACAGGAGCGTAGTCAGGACAAGCATCGGTACACAGGAATCAGGATCCACAGAAGACAGCAACAGCAACACTGGCTCAGGAACACCATGAAAGGGCAAGTGTCAATGGCTGGGTATAAAAAGGTCACCGGGGGCGGGCCAAACCTCCTCAGCCAATAGGAGAGCACCACAAGTGAGAATGACAGAAAGGGATCACGGGCACCGTGATAGGCCAGCAACGCTGCTCTCTTTCAGTCCGCTGGGGACCTCCTTTTGTAGGCCATCACTTTCAAGGCCCTTCTCTGCCTTGAGGGAGACTGCAGTCCCATCCCTCAAGGCGGCATCCTCTGTGGCCCTGGAGAGCACATATTGCTCCGCTTCCAGGGCATTATCCAACCCCACAGGGGGCATCTCTTTGGGGCTGCTGGTGAGCTCTTCCACACTCACCACAGCAGGGGGTTCACAGGGACTGATGGGCTCTCTCCTACCCATCAGTTGGGGCATACAATTGCTGCTAGTGGGGACCTGCGTCTCATCCACCGCAGCTGGGACAACAGGGGAAGGGGCAACATGCCTATCAGGGGAGACGCCTGTCCCATCTCCTGATGCAGAGGCAACTTCTTGGCTGAGGAGGAACGAATTCCCACTCCTCAACTCAGGCAACACACAGTCCAGGGGCAAAGGGGTATCAGAGAGGACCGTTGTCCCACTCCCTGATGTGGGAAAACCACAAGGGGCACTGGTGAGGAACGAATTCCCACTCACCAGTGTGGAGTGAACAGGGAAACCTTCATCTAAGTCCTCAGCTCCACTGAAGTCCTCCTCAGATGCATAACCCCCCAGTCTTCTTCTTCCTCTCTTTGAACCTCCTGGGCTTCCTGTAACCAGCCCATGTACATCCGCTCCAAGTTCCATTCGTCTTCTACTAGGAGGTTCAGGTTTTCTGCCAGATCCTGAGGAAAATATTTTCCAAACATTGCTTTCCTCTTGTCATAAATCTCCCAATATCAACTGTAGTCCAAACAGCCGAAATTGTCATCCTCATGAAAAGCCGTCCATACCAGTCCTTGGAAATCCAGTCGCAAGTTGAATGGAAAAAACTCGACCATATCCTCTGCATACTCCTTGTGCAGATATTTGGTCAGCTCCCAGTATCCATCCTGGACTCGAAGCTCCTCTTTGATACACATGGTGATCTCTCTGTAGAAATCCCTGGCCAGGTCACCTAGCAATGTTTTCCACTGGTATCCGACATACTGGTACCGCATGTTGTACACACCTATGGCCTCCAGTAGCCGTGCTTTGCCTGCCATCTCTTAGCTGATACACCTGATAAAAGAAGGAGAAATCCCACCGCTATGCCACCAGTGTAACGGAAGCTAAGAAGGGACCGCGTTGCCTTCCTCTGTCGTTCCCAGGTCTCTCCTTCTCGACGCCGGACTGACACCGTCGAGTGCACCAGTCGAGCAAATCAACGTTCCGGTGGTCGACTCAAAGTGGTGTCGAACCCCGGAATGACCAACTCTACCTCAAAGGATGCGGATACCGGAGGGGTCACGGGCTCTTGAACAATCGAACTTCGCGGAACCAGAACAGGAAAAGTGTTGTAGGAACCAAGTGTTCGCCTCGAAGGTTGGAATTGGAACAGGAAAACCAAAAGGCAGAGTCCACGTTGCCGCCTGACAGGATCCGAAGTCCGGTAGCGGGATCCTGGCAGCAGACGGACGAACGATACAGGAACCTGGGCTCAGATGGGTGGCTGAGTGGCCACTTTAACCATAGGAACATAGGAAATCTACTAATGAAAAGGATTGGGGAAATCTACTAATGAAAAGGATTTAGGAGTAATGGTAGACAATAGACTTTGCAGTAGCATGCAGTGCCAGCTGGCAGCTGCAAAGGCCAATAAGATATTGGCATGTATTAAAAGGGGTATTGACTCAAGGGAGGAAGATATAATTATGCCTCTTTACAGGTCCATGGTAAGACCCCACCTAGAATATGCTGTTCAATTCTGGGCGCCCTTTCTGAAGAAGGACATTATGGAACTAGAGAGAGTGCAGAGGAGGGCTACAAAACTAGTAAGGGGAATGGAATGTTTTAGTTATGAAGAGAGGCTAGAAAAGTTAAACTTGTACACACTAGAGAAACGGCGTCTTAGAGGGGATATGATAACACTATATAAATATGTTCAAGGCCCATATAAAGGGCTTTCAAAAGACCTGTTCATTAACAGAACAGTACACAGGACAAGGGGCCACCCGCTTAGACTTGAGGAAAGGAGATTTAGTCTACAACAGCGGAAGGGTTTCTTTACAGTAAGGACAATAAAGGTATGGAATGCACTTCCGGAGGAGGTGGTGCTATCAAATACATTAGATGCCTTTAAAAGGGGCCTGGATACTTATTTAAAAGAGCATAATATAGAGGGCTATGCACGTTAGTATTGGGATTAATATTTAGTTAGGGCTTGTTGATCCAGGGAGAAATCTGATTGCCATTTGGAGTCGGATGCCTTCTTTTGGGTCAGCGATGGTAAACAGGAATAGGAAAAGGGTTGAACTGGATGGACGCAAGTCTTTTTTCAACCTAAATTACTATGTAACTATGTAACTATGTAACACAAAACTCCAGGACTCTGGTTCACTCCAAACATAACACACTGTAATGGCAAAGACCACAGATATTTATACACAAATCTTGCATTGACTCTTATGGGGAGACCAGGTACAATAGGGCTTAATCCAATCATATTACATCAGACAAAGGCCAGCAACAGATGGTCTTAACAGATACAATAACTTAGACATGATTACATTTCAGATACAAAAGGGTTTGATG
The DNA here is from genome assembly GCA_037306005.1 of Rhinophrynus dorsalis. Classification (NCBI taxonomy): domain Eukaryota; kingdom Metazoa; phylum Chordata; class Amphibia; order Anura; family Rhinophrynidae; genus Rhinophrynus; species Rhinophrynus dorsalis. The sequence goes on from CM074719.1 coordinate 296,358,960, forward strand.
AACAAGGATTTGGGGCTTGAACTAATTACCACACGGCAGGGGGTCTGACTGCAGTTCACAATGGCTTAATTAACACCCAGCAGGAGGTCTTGCTACAGTACACATAGTCAGTGCCTTGAGGGACTGCAATATACATTGGAATAATTAACCCCTCACTGCCACCAGTCTACCACAGGGCAGTTGTGTGTAATAAGGTCCATTAATGTATCCACATAACGCGTATACACAGTATTTTTAGTGCACAGCCGGGAAAAATGTCAATAGTTTTTGGTTAAACAGTCTTAGGGCCAGACAAGGGCTCAAGTAACAGATAGGATCCGTTACATTTACCTTCTGTTAATTTTACTCACAACCTCTGCACCCGTCTCCCCTTCTCTCCTTTCTGTAATACCCGCTCCATCTTAAAAAATAAAACTCAATAAAAATTTTAAGTAAAAACAAAGAAAAAGATATAGAAAAAAATACTACCATTTTAACTTCTTCAATTCCAGGGTGGTCTTCAACACATTTTCAAAGAAAAGCTCTTGAGAGAGACTTTGCATGCATCTATGTGATTATGTCATTGAGGCTCAGGGGGTGGTCAATGCCACACCACTAATGTCCCACACCACTCTGGATCACCAAGGGTTAATTAAGTAGTTCACTTGTATTAGTTCACAAAATTTGGGTTATTTTAATAAAACCATTCTCTTCACAGAACTTTTAAACATACTTTTTTTTAAGGGTGGTAAAGCAGCTACCATATGTCCTTTAATAGAGATATCTACCAATAATTGTTTTAGTTGCATTATAGGGAAAGACTGGGATTGTCATTGCATATTTTCACCAGAGTCCCACTCTTGTTTCCTAGTATATCACCACAGGTGTAAGTATTGTCTGCACTGTGCCTATACTCTTCTCAGGAAGGGAATTCTGAAATGCAGAGCAAATATATCCGTTAATAAAGCTTTAGACCAGAGCTTTGATAACTAAATGTAAGCCAAAATTAAATCCTTTGTTTCTGATACTGTTCTCAGCCACCTGAACACTACACCCATCTCTGCATGTTCTACTTCAAACACATTAGAAAAAACTGGTCGGACACACCTTTGGACATAAGCCGATAGAATTTAAATCTCCACTTGTTTTCCCTCCTACTTGGAGGTTCACTGCAGATGAGATAATTTAACCTTTTAGACGCTAAGGAGTCCTCCGATGTATTTACTGACCATGTGTTGGACACCTTTCTAACATTCAATATGTACAGTTAACCCACTGAGGGAAATGTGATCTAGTTCAAGTGTTGAAACATCAATTATTATCTAGAAAAAGTTAATAAGAAAATCATTATAAACCTTAAAAGAGATAGGCAACCAGATATACTCCATGGTCTGCATATATGGTCCCCCAAAGAGCCACATATTATGGTTTAGTTTAGAATTCTGTACTGGGGTTGAACAACTATATAAGGGTTAAACAAAAAAGGGATATTATAAATGTGAAATGAAGTATATGTGCAGCAAAAGAAAAAGGATGTGTGGGCGCATGACATGCAATGGAGGAATTCTATCTTCTCTTCCCTCATTACCTAGAATACACTTGGGGCCACAACAGAAGTCTCTGAGGGGCACATGAGGCCTCGGGGCCACCGGTTACCCACACCTGCCTTAAAACATACAATACAAATAAGAATCTTGCTCTTTCACACTCTTTGCATAAGTGGGTGGTCAATTTTGTCACAAGCAGCAAAGTGGTCCAAAAGTACTAGTAACTAGCAGTGGTCCTTTTCTTTGGCCAAGAGCAAATCATTGGCCACTTTAGTGAGTGCAGTCTCTGCTAAGTGATGAGTGGAGGCCCAGAAGGAAGTATGAAGTGTGAAAGTTAGTCAGTATGGTGTACACATGTCTTCCAGTGAACTTTGAGCAAAGGAAAGAAGAGAGAGAGAGAGAGGACAGGGGAATAACAAATTCCCCCACAGCCCCAGAAATGCAGGGGGCTGTGTCCAATGGGTCCACATGAGAAACAAATTGGCCCAACAGGATACTGCTTGAGCTCCTTGTGGGCCCCTTTTTAATTATTTCCCGTAAGGATTTGAGAACTGGAGAGCACCGCTGACAGCACTACAGATTCATGCTGCACTCATACTGCTCTGCCCTCTCTCTTGCCAAAACTAGCTACAAGTGCACAGAGGAGTAGTTCCACATGCTTCCTCCTTAAAGGTTTCTTCCAGGTTATATCCAGAAAGTACCTAGTAAGGAAAGGAACCTGTGGAATCACTCAACTGTGCAGTTGTGCACAATGCAGATTGTTTGTGAGAGGGCAGAGCAGGATGAACACGTGAATTTGCTTTGCTGGAAATCTTCATCAGCCCACGATTTCCTATAGAACTTTTCTGTAGTCCACAAACACTTTTGGAGGCATCAGGTGTTATGGTGTGTGTTATAGCTGTGTTGCACACATTGTTTGGGATGGCATAGAGAGGCAGGAGCTATTTTGTCAAGAGGTTGTAAGAGTGGAATGATAGTGTGATATAGCCAGGCTTGGGTAGGGTAGGGAGGATATGGTAGAGAAAAGGTTGAAGAGATGTGGTGAGGTAAATCAATGGAGTTTAGGTTTCTGCAAGTGCAAGTGGATTTATGTGGAGTGAAAGGAACAGGAGTGAAATTTAGGCTGCATGTTTACAGGTGATTGAGCCGTCATGCTGGGTCTCTCCATCCTGAGGTTGGCTACAAGAAGGTAGCCTTGCTGGTGTTTCTCCAGAGCTGGTTGTTAGAATGAGGGCCAAAAGGAGGCCCTTGATACTATTCTGTGACAGAATGACAGTACGCCTTCTTTCTCCAAAACGAACACACTTTAATGGTGAAAGAACAGCTCTTTTATACACCTTTAACAGCATTAAAACCACAGTACAATACAAAGGTTACAAAGGCAGTAAACATATGGTGGAGACATGATACGATGAGGCAGAGAAAGGCGTGGGGGCTGGAAAACACAAACTAAAACAATGCCTGTTGGGCTGGAGCATCTTTTACAAGGTTTGAATTTCTGCTCGAAAACTTGACCAATCCAGGGCCGAGAATGATGTGGCCAGTCCTGGCCACGAGCGTCATACCAGTCTTTAGCCTATCTGGCGCCATGGATGGGAAGCTTGCCAACCAATCCCTGGGCCACCTACTTTCCACATGTTAAGTCTATGGGGACATTTAAACGTGTCACCCAGGGCCTTGGCCAATCTGGAGGGTGCCTACTTTTTCCATCCAAAGTCAATGTCCACCATTTAACTTGGACTGGCCAATTAGGGGCCGGCCGATGATCAAAGGCAGGGAGGCTTTCTTGACAGTTCTGCTGGCTGTCTCTGGCTCTGTGAATTCTGTCTTTCCTAGAGGATCTGTTTGTCATGTAACCCCCACAAGATTTCCAGGTAACGGCCTATGGCCAGTTACATCACGTAACCCCCACAAGATTTCCAGGTAACGGCCTACGGCCCATTACAGTCTCAAAAAAGAAAGGGGGTGTTAGAGAAGTCAGAGACTGACAGAAGGCATAAGAATACAAGGTATACAGAATTATCAACTTGGTTAGTGGAAGAGCTGGTCTGCTTGGTGAAACCAAAGGAGGAAGCTACGGTGAGGAACTTGACCTTGGTATGGAAGTTTTCAGGTTATCCTGCCATGTTGCCTGACCTGTGCATGTGCCTCCTTAATGCAAAATATTTTGAGAATAATAATGACTCCACTTGAACTTCGGGCCTATGAGTGTTAAGCCCCTGTAGAACAGAGAGGTGTGCAACACAATTCTTCACAATGTATTGCCCACCACCTCTGGTTCACAAGGTGTTAAAGATACCTTAGTTCTTCCAGGTATGGTGCAATAATAACCGTAATGGAAAAGCAAACTGTGGACTAGCAAAATGTAGCTTTAAGGCAGGAATGTCAAACATACAGCCAAGCAATGTGAATCCCTCTATACTTTCTGGATGTCTTGCAGCCCAGCATCAAGAGGTTCAATGCCCCATTTAGGTCAATGGGATTTTTTCTTTGTTTACTGCGATATGGATGTTTTTTCCTAGAAATGCTCCTGTTTGTGTTAATACAAAATGCCCCATGTTTTCAGGATCCCTCTCCTTGAACACAGATGGATGAATCAGTGGTATAGTCACTTTAATCCTCTGAATGCAAGAGAAGGGTCAAACACATTGTCAGAGACATTGCCATGATGGGGAGGAAATGGTTAAATTTTCTTGTAAAGCCAAAATTCTCGGAAAGTCTGTTTTTTAGATGTGTGTAAATGATCTCATGTTATAACAATGACTCCATTTTAGAGACAAAAGGGGCCTCTCTTTACTTCAATATGGGAGAGAAATAACTGAGTGAGTTTTAAGATTATAAACAATCCTATTACAGACAAAATGTCTAAGACAGATATACTCTTATGTGAGAAAGTATTGTAGGATGACATATTTATATCACTTCTAATGACCTCTTCAATACATCACTGATGTCACAAATCTGATCATATCTAAAATTTTTATGTAGAGTAAGAGTGCCATCTCTAGGTTACATAGCGTTATTACTAGTGCTATGGAATTTTTCCATAATAATATGCATGATGTCATAGGGAAATTAGGGATTAGGAGTACCCAATCAGATAATACGGATGATGTCACTGCATAATGAGATGGATCTCTTTCCTATCAGAGGAGATTCTGATAAGGGTAATTTTACATTATAAATATGTAAGTTTTGAGAGAGAAGATCTTTTTCTCTTGGTTCCAGGCTCTTCAATTCCTGCTCTGTTTTCCTGAAAAGGATTCTGGGCTGGCTGATAAAGAGATCCTAAGAAACACTTATTAGACTGGTAATTATATCTTTCCTTACTTTAATTCTGCAAAAGAAACATATTTTTTTCTTATAATTTGTCTTAATCGGACTGGCCACCCAATTGTGACCAATTATAATAAGCTAAATTGGCTCTATTAATTCTGAATTAAGCAGAATTCATTAATTGATTGGTAAATTGTCATATTTTGCCAGATAAGAGTAATATAATGATAGCAGTGAGATCTATATATCCTTGTTTATATATTAGTTAATATAATCATTGATATTTCTAGAATACCTTGTGTTCTAGAAAGGTTATTACAGCTAATATTTGATCTGGGGGGAATTCTTTGAATTTGGATATTAACTCTTCAACTGCTATTTGTCTATTTAATTTGTGGTGTTTCTTTGGATTTCTTTGTGTATGTTTTGGGTCTAAACTTTTGTAAACCTCTCACTAGGCAAAAGAAGCCACCATCTTGGGTGTGGCATCAAATAGTAATAAGTGGATTAATCCTTGGAGTACCCTATAGGTTTTATATAGGATTGCTATGGTCATGTGGATGATATATGTTGCATGAAGTTTGGTATACTGTCTAGACATATATTATTAGATTGTTTCTGAGAAAAATCTTGGTATAATTTATTATTGACAATATTAAATGCAATTTATATGTTTTATTCAGAAGGCATGCAATATTTGAAATCGGTAGATAATTAAATTATAGTGATTTAAAACTGGGATTTTATTCCAGTTAGTTTCTCTAAATTTGGTTATTATATATGGTATAAGGAAATTGTCAGAGGACCTGGCTTAATATTAAAGCTGACTCACCTGATAATATACCTTAAACTTCAATTAGTATAGTTAATACAGTTTCTGGAGCAGAAGTATTCATATATGCTGCTCCCAACTGTATTTTAATTAATTATAGCATCAGTTATCCTTTTCTATGCTGCTGGGTTCAATTATCATCATTTAATACCTCTGAACATACTTATGTGTGTGGTTATTCCTTTAATTGCTGGTAATCCTAATTAGTGATAACTGTGGTTTGAGCTACTGTGTATCTATTGAAATTGGTATTCACTCATTTATGTCATTGTTGCTTACACTATATATATAGTACTTAAATAAATTATATATATTTTTGCACAAATATGCGTAATTGATTATTTAATCAATTCTTTACTGTGAAGTAGCGTGTCAATACCTAGTATTGTGTAAAGTTCTCAAAATCATATTATTATTTATCTATTTATGTGAAGGTAGCCAACCTAATAGGTTTTCTTGTTTAACCCTTTTTTGGATATTACATTTGACATCATTGCTTTGCAAATTTTTTTGACACTTCTATGATACTCAAAGGATTAATTGATCCACATATATGTGAGAGAGAGAGAGAGAGAAAGAGAGAGGGAAAGCAAACAGTGTATGGGTGGTTCTGTGGATACCAGTGAACCAAGAATGGGCATACATGGGAACTTTGATTTGTGGACTCCCCGGTGAGGAGTCCTGTGGTGCCTTTAGGTGATTCGCTTAAAAAGGGGCAGAGCTTAATCGTGAGAGGGAGTGGGGCTTATAAAGTGTAGATAAAGTATGACGAATAGGATGGGGAAGAAAGAGAAGAGGACAGGGAGAGGTTGGAACAGAATGGGAAGATGCAGATTACAAACTCCCCACATCCGGAGAATCAGCCTCTGCCCCAGAGACCCGGTAATTAGCAGCAAAAGCCGGAGTCTCCAGGGCAAATCCATAGAGTTTCCAGCCATGAAGATGGGCATCAGACAGTGTAATATCTTCCCCAACATACAAAACATGATATTGCATGATAGGATGTTTTGCATCATTCACAGATTCATGTAAATACTTCTATATTTTGATAGAACTTATAATAATATATGATATTGTGTGGGCTGTTTTTCTGTCAGAAGGTGGTGCATTTCTTCACTTCCTGCTGTATCTTACACAATCAAGAACTGCTTCTTTATCAACAAGTTAAGGAATGCTGAAACAAGCACATAAGGTACTTTACATATTAACTTGTATCAAAGAAAATAACTGTTACACAAACAGACACACGTAAGTGTGTGTGAAAGCTCTATATCAGAGAAAATTACATCATGGTCTTATATCTAAGAGTAACTTGCATGTTAATCCATTGAATTTTAAAAATATGTTGACCAGCTATCCATCATTGCTCCCCCCGCCTGTCCCAAGCAAATAGATTAGGGGGAGAATGCAGGACAGCATATATATGTAGCGTGGGTTGCTTGAATGACCCAGCACAACAGCTCATTTAAAGGAAAACTTACACTCCCCCCTTATTCTTACTATGGAAAATCCTAATGGCCTCTATGAACTTCTTCCTTGTGCTTTTGTTCAAGAGAAACCCTTTGGATGTTATGTCTAGGGGTGGGCAAAATCTCTCGCCGTGTTCCTGCGAGAAATTCCATGAAAACCACTCTCAGTTTTTTTGCAGTAAAAATAGAGATTCAAATTTTAGCATTTTTCACCCATTGCCCAAAATTGTTTGCCATTTTTTCAAAGGATAGAAATTTTCCGCCCATTGATTTACATGGTTTTCACCTTTTCGCTATAAATCGTGATGTATTTGCGAAGTCAAACACAACAGAAGCTGCTACAGAGCCAGATAGATGTGCTGTGCTATTCTGCTGTGATTTTTTGGAAAAATTGAGGCAGGAGAGGCTCATATTGACTGTTATCACTATGAGCAGGTTTAAAAATAGTAAAAGGAGGAACTGGAAGGACCCCTTTGGTGTCTGCTGAGGAGGAAGTGAGCACAACAGAACCAATGCTGTTCAGTCCCCCTAACTCACCCCTAGGGATTTTGGCAAATTTAATGGGAAGGGAGGGAGAAAAAGGAATGGAAAGAGAGGGAGAAAAGGGTAGTACTAGTGATAGCAGGACTGGTCAGCTGCCTGCAGCTGCAGCTAGACGTACTGTGCCTGCTGTCAGATGTGCTGCCCCTATTGCAACCAGTGCTGTGCCTGCTGGTAGTGCTGAACATGCTGCCGCCAATACTGTGCTGGCTGTCAGACATGCTGCCCCTGTTGCAACCAGTGCTGATCCTGCTGCTATTGTGTCTTGTAATACTCAGGAGGGGGGGAAGATGATGCCAAGTTTGACAGCAGGGGACCCTAAGTCACACTTGCCATTCCCAAGCAGTCCTGCCAGTGCTAGTACTAAGAAGGTCCAGCAGCTTTTTAGTGTTAGGAGTGAAGGAGGGGATAATCAAAATCCTCATATTTCTAGTGACTATGAGGAGGAAGACTCTGCAGCTGAACTTGATGTTTTTGGTGTTAGTAGTAGTAGTAGTAATGGTGAAGCAGCCAGTGAGACTAGTGGCAAGGGAAGCATTTGAGAGCACCCAGACTAGTGGTCAAGGGAACCCACACCATTCCTCTGGCCCCCCCTCCCCTTCCCTTCACTACAGTGTCCAAGTGGAACATGATCCTGAAGAGGCCAGAACTGGTGTTGGGGGAGAGCAGGCACAGAATTAATTAATACCACCAGTAGGAGCACAGATCAGCTGCCTGTGCCTGCTGCTACTGCTGCCAGTTTGCTTTCTTCAGGTCAAAAAGAAATAGCAAGTGTGACATTAGGGGACCCTCTGTTACATTTCTCTTCACCTCCTTCAAGTAGCAGTGAGATGTCTGTAATAGAGCAGCAGCACGTAGGAACTAGTGATGGTGGTGGTGATGATGATGCTGGAGAAGCTGAGGTGAAAGAGACAGTGATGGCCTTTTTAGCAGAAACTGAGAAGGAATGGGAGAGAGGGATGAGGACGGGCATCACCACTACCACCACCAGGAATGAGCTTTTGCAACTGCTCTAATTCCTGCTGCTGCTGAGATTCAAGGACCACAGGATGCCTAGGAACTAGTGTGCCACATATCACCGTGGACAAAGTTGGAATGGGGTAAACAAGTGATGCGGGACTAGGACAGGTTCCACTTGCCAGCAGTAGCAATACTCCTCGTCCTAGTTGCAGTGCTGATTCAGAGGCAGTAGCAGCAACATTATCCGCTGCAACAGACAGTAAAGGGGAATGTGGAGGACAAGAAGAAAGAGGCCATTCTTCTCCTCCTGTTCCCTAACCCTCCCCCTGAAGTCATGGGTGTGGGACTATTTTTCCCTTGGGGCAAGCACTGTGTACAATTTGTGATAAGTCAATGAGAAGAGGAAAGGAGGGAACACACTGTGGCACAACCTCCCTGATAACACACAGGAAACACATGAAATGCCTTTCCTTATAACATCTTTAGCTGCTTTATCAAGCCTAGAATTTTAATTTATTTTCATGTTAGATAGGAATTAAAGGTGCAGTAGAGTAGGTACTTGCCAGAACTTGAGACACCTTGATGGGGTTGGCAAGCTTACATCCTTTGGCCAAATGATGGACTAAATTCTCAATTTTTAATAGTTTAGTATATATACCTAGATCAGGACACTTATATACACATTTTTATTACATATGCCTAAGTCAGGGCACACATTTACACATAGGCATGGAGGAGAGCAGGTCTGTTCTTTGTTTTGTATGTGCACTTTGGGTTTTGGCCCAATGTTTTTTGGGTGGACTGGAGAACCCTCTCATTCCTTGCTGCTATCTAGATGCCACTTATTTAACACTTTTGTATTTATACACTACATGTATTTATTATGGTGAGCTAGCGCTGTGGGCTTTTTCTGTTTCTACCATAACATTTATGTCAGACATGTTAAAACCAAACTCCCACCACAGAAATCAAGCACCACTGTTGCTGTACCCCCTGACTCTCCAGAAAGGCAACTAGAGGTGAGGCGGAGATCAAAGAGGAGGAAGAACAGAGAAACCCAGGCAGAGACTGGAAGTTCCATGAAGAGTGAAACAACTAGCTCGCCATCACCTTCTGCCTCTAGGGTAACTACAGCATCTACCAATCCACCTCATTCATTATTACCTCCCCCACCAAAAGATAGATACTCTGTTGATGTTAGGATGTGGCAGTTCGTCTCCACCCATTGCACACTGTGTGGTGCACTGACAACACATGCCAACGTGGTGGGGGGAAATCTCAAGCAGAGCATCAAGCGGCATCTGAGGGGATTCCATCCCACAGACTATGCTAAGCTGCTGGCAAGGAGGGTTCATCATTACAAATATACTGTCAGCAAGTTGTCATGTGTCTTTAGCGAGGTCTGGAAAGGGGTATAGTGACAGTGGCAATACTTAGGTTCTGCTGTCATGGTGTTTGGATACAGTTGTGCCCCCATGTGTTATTTACCACACACACTGTGCACACTGCAGTTGCTGAGAGGCACAGTTCCTGCTCTCAAGGGAAACATTTCTATTCTAATAACACACATGATTTTGGAGGGTTCACTTTTGAATGGTCACACGCAGAACAGCGTGCGACCATTCAACTGTTTCAGCAGGTCTCCTGGGTAAAAAGTGCAACGTGACAATCTGGCAGTGCATGACAGTGCGAGATTGTCATGTTGCGCTGTCAATGGGCACATTAAGCACACGGAGGCAGCTGTAGTGCCTCTGTGTGCTGCGAGAGAAGATACTATGCATAGTGGAAGTTCGGGCAGTCTCTACTGTGCATGACTGCATTGTTCGGGCAGTTACTACTGCGCATGACTGCATCGGACAAACATACATCTGGGCTTTTTATATATGATGTTTGATTGATGATGATGTGTAAATGCAACAACATTTGTTTTGATCTATATACAGATATTCTGCAACTGTGTGTATCGCTACTTGTATTAGTTCTCTGAAAACACACCCAGTGGAACAAACAAGTTTCTACCTGGTAGATTTATGCAATTGTAATTTATGTTGCTTGCTTTTCTCCCTGTGTTAATTATGCTAGGGCTGGTCAACATGTGGCACGCCAGCTGTTGGACTACAAATCCCAACATCTTCAGCCGACCATATATACACACTCTTAGTCCTTCAAACCACTGGTCACATTTTTCATTCACCTAACACAATCTCCTTAACCCTTTGAGTGTAATGCACTGCGTACCCCTCTGGCACTCAAAGGGTTACTTATCCCCCTTGCATACTAACCCTCTGGGTGCCAGAGGGCTGTCCAACATTGTGCAAAGCAACGCTTTGGGCACTTTTCTGGCACTAAAAAGGTAAATGTATTATGCAGGTGTTGCACCACTTTTTGTGATGAATGCATACCGATCTCTGCCCCAAGTATATAATCTATCTGATATGCACTGAATGTCCCTGTACATTGTGTGCACAAACACACTGTCTTTGCATTATTGGTAATGTTTGCTTTGGAAGCATCTCCCTGGCTCTTACAACACAGAGATCTGAGTTACAGGCACCACGCCCTCCCCTGCTTTAGATGTGAGAGAGGAGGGGGTTGAGAGTAATACCGCGCTTCCCTCTCACCGAGCGGTCCCAGGAATGTGCGAAGAGGAGTCCGGTGTGCAGGGAGCATGGAAGGGATGGGAAACAGAAGTTCAATCTGAATTTGGAGAGCCCTGCTCCGTATCAGCCATGGCGCCATCTAGTTTCTTCTCTCACACTCGGAGCTCATGTGACTACACGACCGGCGCATTCGGGCAGTCTCTACTGAGCATGACTGCATCGGACAAACATTCTGGCCTTTTATATTATAGGATAAAACCTGTGACACCTCATCCTTGGTCCATTGGTATCCACAGAACAAGAAAAATGTATATGTTAAGTCAAACTGCCTATAGTTTTTTTTTATTTACACGTTTATGTTCCTCTTTGACAGTAAAGTCATGAATTTCTGTTTTCTGACAGTTGTCTGGTCAAATGACCTTGAAAGCAGCACAGTGAAAAAAATGTAAGTCTATCCCTTATGATACGTGTGTTCAACATGCAGCACAGGGGCCAAGGGCGACCTGCCTTACCCCAGGGTGCAGTCAGCCTGAGATTTTTAAAAAACTTTTTTTTTAAAATACCTAATTAACTAGAACACATGAACTAGTAGGCCAGTAAAAACTAATCCCCTGCTTGCCAGTACCATCCAGTTCAAGAACAGATGTTAAATATCAGTAGTCATTGACTTGATAAATAAATAATTAAATCCATATTCTTCAATAGCTGACAGGCTATAGAGCACCATTATCTTATATTATAATTTGCTAAGGATGTTTGCCAGAAGCCGTCGTGCGCAGTAGAGACGGCTGCGCGCGATGCAGTCATGCACAGTACAGACTGCACACACCTTGGCTGGTACGGAGCGGGGCGCTCCAATTCAGACCGGAGTCCAGGTGCGCAGAGAGGACTATGGTCTGAATTTGGAGCGCCCCTCTCCTTATCAGCCGAGGTGCGGGCAGTCTATATTAATAGGTTAAGATGGGAAAAGATAAATAAAAAGTAAAAACAGTTTGACTCTCAATATTTCAAATGGCAAAAGAGGGACACTAATTTTAGATGGTGTTGCTGGAGTTGTGGCTGGTGGGTGGGGCATTAGCAAGAATTCTTAGGTGATTTCATGACCTAATGACACCTCTTTGAGTAACTGAATAATTTCTTTAAAATAAGCCCAAATTATTTTAGTTACACAGACTAATTTATAAATACATATACTAAAGTTTAAACAACCATTAATGTGCATTTTATTGCTGTGGAGCAAAGTGTTACACTTATATACACACCACACAGCCTCCTAAAAAGAGGGACACCAGGATTGAAAAGGGGGTCAGAGTGATTTGGATCTCAGAGGGACTGTCCCACCTAAAGAGGAACACTTGGGAGGTATGATGTGGTATGGAATTGCACAATATGTAAAGTTATAATAGGTTATTATATCTTTAATTTGTTTAACAGAAGAACTTACCTGAGTAGGTGTCCTGTACAGCATTTGGGCACATCTATACGCTTGTTTTATTTATGTTACATCTCTTGTAGTCTATGATATGGTGACCACATATTCCTTTACATCAGAGACACATACAAAACACACACTGCAGGTTTTCACTGATTGATGTTTATTAAAACTTCTTCTTCTGCAGGACTAAACATACCTAATTTAAAGGTGTGTGTGTGGTCACCCTACCTTTAGAGCCATTCCGGTCTATTGAAGCCCAGTGTCTTCTGTGGGGAGATGTGACCTAGAAGCAAACTTCAGAGATTATTATATATAGCAGGGATGAAGGATGTGAGGCCTTCCAGCTGCTGGCCAATTAGAACTCCCATCATTCTGGCAAGGTTGAAGTAGACAGGAGTCCACGAATGGTTGCACGACTCTTATATACTCTTCTATTCATCTGGTCCTACCCTGTGTCCCCACTGAGAAATTCTCCCTTTGTTCCTGAAGATAGTGAATTTATGACAGTATCATACATGGGACATGGTGCAGGATATCAGTTACTATAATAACTGTTATATCAGTGCCAACAGAACAACTAAGGATACATAAGAAGCTACAGACTAGAGAAGAAGCAAATGAAGGAGCATGCAGTATCATAGCAGAGAAGGGGTAGGAGCTTGAATGAATGAACATGTTTATTTATTATCACAGTCTCCCACATTGGCGTGAGCCTGTGCTTCCTTCCCTGGTGGTGTGTCGGGCGCATAGTGACAGCTACTTCCTCTTACTCAGTATGGACAGGCACTGGCCTGGACGCCTGTTTATGGGCCTATGCTTCTTTCCCTAATTGGGTTCCGCCTCCTTCTGCTCCTTCATTTACCTTCCTATGCCTGGGAGCCATTGCCCTTACTTGGTGTTTCTGATAGCTTCTGCTTGCTCCGTTGTCATCCATGCCTTTCTGAGTACTCGCTCCGTGTATGACCCCGCTTGTCTGACTACCCGATCAGTGCAGATCTCTGATTCTGTCTGAATATCCACTCCGTGTATGACCCAGGCTTGTCCGACTACCCACTACCGTGCTGACCACTGGTTTTGTCTGAGGATTCACTCCGTGTATGACCCCAGCTTGTATCTATCTGCACCTGTCTGACCTCTGGGTCTGTCTGTGGGTTTGTTCAGTGTGTCTCCCTTGGCCTCTGACTCACTTTGTGTAGTCCCCGGTATCTGTATTACTCCATGTAGTCTCCGGTGTGATTCCTATTGGCTCCAGCCACTATCTGGCTCCATGTGTCCTCAGTGCTCCTACCCATTGGCTTTGGCCTCTACCGACTTTGGGATCCGGCCCGTCTCCTCTGGCTCTAGTCTCTATCACTCCGTGTAGTCCCCATTTGTCAGGTCAGTGCCTCTGGCTACGACCTGTGTCTGTGTAGTCCCAGTGTGCCTGACCTGTGGCTGTAACTGCCTATTTGCTCCTCGTTGCCTCTGCCTCGAGACCTAGAGTAATTCTACGCTTTATCTCACTCTGCTGTTCTCCTTAACGCTGTCTGAGGTCCTTCCGTAGTACACTGCACAGCACAGTGTGCAGCTCCCGTTGGAGCCTGGGGCCAGGCTTGTCTGGGTCTGGGATTGTGTGGGTTATTATTTACCTTACTACGTGTGTCTGTCATTATTTGCCCGATTGCCGTGACAGTACGTAAGGGCCATGTCTACTGAAGGTACAGCCAGTCCACCTAATCAGAGCATCCTGTCCAGGATGGATTCTCAGGATTGGAGAACTGACCAATTGTCATTTGCTATGCAGAAATTGTTAAAATCGCACAGCTCACCTAAACTGCTTTGCTTCACAACTGGAGCCAGCACCTGCACCGGTTGTGGCCGCTGCCCAGAGGCGGGCATAAGTAGAGGATTGTCTGGCTCTGCTCCTCTACCCCAAAGATATGATGGGGAACCTGCTATGTGTCAGGGGTTCCTTAATCAGCTGGGAATTTTTTTTAGAGATGGTACCCCATGCATTCCCTACTGAGTGAAGTAAGGTGGGACCTCTGATCTCCCTTCTATCCGGCAAGGCATTGGCCTGGGCCAACCCACTCTGGGAGACGGAGAAGCCCATAATCCACAATTTCACTGAATTTGTAGCCTCGTTTCAGAGAGTCTTAGATGTTCCTGGGTGTGCTACTTTTGCTGCCAAACGACTGATGACAATACGGCATGGCTCACGTACTATAGCAGACTACACTATTGAGTTCCGCATTCTGGCAGCAGAGGTTGGTTGGAACAATGAAGCCTTAGTTGCCGCATTCTCCCAGGGCTTGCGTGACACAATTAAGGATGAGATGGCAGCCCGGGAACTGCCTGGTGATCTGGAGGAATTGATCTCAGTCACCTTCCTGTTAGATACGAGAATCATTGAGAGGCCTTCATTTAAAGAGCTCCCACACCTCCTAATTCTGACCCCACCGGGGGGAACCTATGCAGCTAGGCTTTACATGCCTTTCTGAGGCGGAGAGGGCTTGGAGTAGGAGAAGGCACCTTTGCTTATACTGTGGGGAGCCTGGTCATTTGTTGCATGCTTGCCCGATTTGGCTGGGAAACGCCTGCACCTAGGGTCAAGTAGGGGACAGACCCTAGGTGGAATTTCACAGTCCCCAGAGAGAGTAATGGACAAGCCTATTTTTGAAGTCATACTATCTTGGGCCGAGTCTTCTGTGGTGGCTCCGGCGCTACTGGACTCAGGGGCCATGGAGTTTTTCATTGATGCAGACTTCATGACCAAACACGCTATTGTCATGGAGTGACTAGGAAATAACAACATTGACAAGTACAGATGAACTTAAGATAAACCTTTATTAAGTACAATAGTGGCAGTAATGATGACACAATGATGGAAGCAGCAAATGACAACAGTGGCAGTAATGAGTGACACAACGGGGCAGCAAGAGTGGCACACCTTCACGAGACCAGGGAGGAAAAGTGAGCTCACTTTCCTCACCCTTCATTAGGCAGGCGAGCAGTAACGGAATGGCCCTGGGAACTCTTACAGGTGGGAGGACAGTACAGAGCACTTCCACACACACAGTATGAGTGGCACACCTTCACGAGATCAGGGAGGAACAGTGAACTCACTTTCCTCACCCTTCACTAGGCAGGCGAGCAATAACTGAAAGGCCCTGTGAACTCACACAGGAAAGGTGGGAGGACAGTGCAGAGCACTTCAACGCACACAGTCGGCAGGAAATAGGAAGCGCAACAATACCCAAAAGCTAGGTATACAGTCGACAAGGTAACCGGCGCTGAGGCTAGGTGAGGCAACACACAAACCTGGATGGCCACGGGAGGTCAGTACACGGACTGGCCTACAAGCTCTGCTAGCAGAAGCGAGCGCTGGGAGGAAAGCACAGGCAGCAAGGATTCCTAACCGAGACAAGGAATCACAATCGGAGCGCAACAGAGAGAGAACCAGAGGCAGCCAGGAGTCAGAGCCGGATCGGTAGTCAGACGTAGCCGAGAGTCAGAGCCGGATCGGTAGTCAGACTTATCCAGGAGTCAGAGCCAGATCGGGTAGTCAGACGTAGCAGGAGTAATACACAGGAACAACAATGGACCAACACAGCACTAAGCTCAGGTACACCACGAAAGGCAAAGGTAATGAGACATGCTGAGGTTTAAAAGGCCTGGCAGGTGGGCGGAGAGATGACATCACCAGCATAGTGACCTATAAGAACAGCGACAGCGTAGAGCAACAGTTAGGCAGTAATAATGTCGCTGAATAGCAATATCTCTGTCACGGTTTGTTAAGAACACTCAGACAGTTAGGTAAGGTTAAAAGCTTTATTGAAAATAATGCACAATCACCCCACTCAGGTCCAGATGAGGTCCGTACCAAGTACTTTCCAAATCTGACGCAGGTCAGGGTGAAAACACACACAGTAGTAATAATACATAATAAGTGTGATGATCTTGGACTTGCAGGCAGAATTTGTAGATAGTTTCAGGAACAAGAATATCCTCGACAGCCCCACACCGCAATAGGTGACACAAGCGATGGGTAACTGAAGGGCAGTCCCCTAAAGGACTAGGGATATCGGAGGCAGCACAGATAGTGTACAGGTAGACACTAGACCCTAGACCTCTAGGGTTAATGGAGGCAACACTGGCAAGACTCTGGCAGAGGACTGACCCTAGGAGTTTAGGGTAAATGGAGGCAACACGGACAGGACTCTGGCAGTGACTGAACCCTAGAACACTAGGGTTAATCGAGGCAACACAGACAGTACTATGGCAGTGGCTTGACCCTAGAACACTAGGGTTAATGAAGGCAAGACGGAATGGACTCTGGCAGCAACTTGGCCCTAGCACGCTAGGGTTAACGGAGGCAACACGGCTACAACTCTGGAAGTGGCTATACCCTAGAACGCTAGGGTTAATGGAGACAACACAGACAGGACTCCGGCAGCAACTGGGGCCTAGCACACTAGGGTTAACGGAGGCAACATACACCAGATACTGGCAGTATAACGACCCTAGGCCACCAGGGTGAGTGTAGGCAACACGGGCAGAAGTCTGGTATAGACTGGACCCTGATCTTATAGGGTTACCGGAGGCAACACAGACACTGGTGAGTCATGGGACTCCTACAGGCTCCAGGAGACTATTGGAGTGGTAAGCGAGTGGGAGAGAGACAGGTACGTAACGTAACCGTTCAGTAACCGGTGTCACCCTGATCGGTACATGGAGGTAATCAGCCAGTCCCGTGAGCGACGGAACTAGAAGCTTAACCAGGTCGGCCTACACTGAATTCACAGCCAGTCAGAAGGACCACCAGACACTAGCCCAGCCAGATCGGTGCAAACAAGATAGTCAGCCAGTCCTAGTCAGTAACGGAATCAGACACTCAGCCAAGCCAGTTTGGTACACTGGGAGTTAGTCAGCCAGTCCTAGTTGATAATGGAATCAAATACTCAGCCAAGCCAGTTTGGTACACAAGGAGTTAGTCAGCCAGTCCAAGGTCAGCAATGGAGTCAGATCACAGGAGCATCAGGAACTAAGCGGAGTCAGGCGAGCCAGGTCATACATGGAAACAGGAACAAGAGCTACTAGTCGCTAGATACGGGTACACCACGAAAAGGCACCGGTAGAATGTCAGGAGGGCGTATTTAAAGGCAAACCCTGGGAGGAGTCATCCACCCAGAGCCAATAAGAAGACAGCCAGGGTAAACCTGGAAGTAACAATGTCGCTCAGACAGAATCACGGGCACCGTGATAGTACCCCCCTCTCAATGACCCCCCCGTCTTGAGGGGGTCTAGGCTTAGCTGGAAATTTAGCATGGAATCTGCGCAACAACAGTGGAGCATGGATATCAGAGTGGTTCACCCATGAGCGTTCCTCTGGGCCATATCCCTTCCAGTGCACCAAGCACTGGATCTGTCCACGGAATCTACGTGAGTCTAAAATGTTCTGCACTTCATATTCATCGTGATCCTCAATACGCACTGGAGCTGGAACTGCCGGAGACGTGGTATAGCGGTTACACACTAGGGGTTTGAGGAGGGATACATGGAACACGTTATGAATCCTCATAGAGGCAGGCAACTCCAAGGTATAGGCAACAGGGTTAACTTTGTGGAGCACCCAGAACAGACCCACAAATCGGGGAGTCAACTTGCCACATAGAACTTGCAACTTTAAGTTTCTGGAGGACAACCACACCCGGTCCCCCACTTGGAACATGGGAGCCGGCAGACGTCTATTGTTGGCATGTCGCTGAACTCGTTGAAACGAGTTACTGAGAGAACTCTGGACTGCCCAAGTGGCATGGAGTTGCCTAATGTGCTCATCTAGAGCCGGAATCTGCTGTGCTTGGAGTGTGTCTGGAAGCAAGCATGGTTGGAACCCATAGTTGATGAGAAATGGTGAACTCCTGGACGCAGAGCACATGGCACAGTTTCTGGCGAACTCAGCCCATGGCAACAAGTCCGCCCAGTTATTGTGATGGATGGAGATAAAACATTGTAAAAACTACTCCAACCCCTTGTTGGAGCGTTCAGCGGCCCCATTCGTCTGGGGGTGATATGCAGAGGAAAATGACAACTGGATGCCCATTTGGTCACAGAATGCCCTCCAGAACCTGGATACAAATTGGCTCCCATGATCGGAAACAAGGTCCTTGGGTACCCCATGGAGCCGAAACACCTCTCTAGCAAAGTGTCACGGTTTTTGATGAACACTCAGAACAGTTTGGTAAGGTTAAAACAACTTTATTAGAACAAAGTTCAAATACATAGATAGGCCTATGGGCCCACACAACAGAGTAATATACAGGCACGTATATACAACTGTATTAGGCCAGTAATGGAGATATATGTGAGAATAATGACAATCTCTGACAGTGGGGGTCCTGGCAAGGACCAGGACAGGCAGCAGGATAAGAGACAGCGGGCTGACCACAGGACCTAGATAGTAGATGGTCAAAAGTAAGGGTACTGGCACAACCCAGAGGAGCGAGGCAACACTGCTGGCACAACCCAGACAACTGGGAGGCACAGAACCTAAGGAGCGAAACACTACTGACACAACCCAGACGCCTGGGTGATACAGAACCCAAGGATCGAGGCAACACTGACCCTGGCACCGGATGGCAACAGACAGAGATAACTCTCCCAGGAAAACCCTAGAACGCTAAGGGTGGATTGCAGCACAGAAAGTATAGAGATATAGGCAACCAGTGTCCCCTCTAATGAGGATGGTACGACACAACACTGGATCTTGAGCCCAAGGCTGCTGCAGAGGGAATATGCCACACTCTACCTGAAACGTCCAGGTATGCAAAGGGTCAAAGGTAACGCCCAGATATACTGCAACTCCCAAAAGGAGTGAGCCCAGCGAGGTAAGGGAGGCAGACATGGAGAGATCAGAGTAACACAGTCAGTGATGCAACACTTTGCTTGTGCACTCCGCCAACGCTGGTATGGAGAGATGCTATAGCACGAATGCCTAGCTAATGGTCGACAGAGATATAGCGCCACGCTGCGCAACCGACTAACGTAACAGCAACCACCTGTAACGGTTTGTTTGACTCACAGGCACAGGGTTAAGATAAAAACACAGTTTTATTAAATACAATAATACATAAAGAACCCTCACAGGTCCTGTAATATAAATCTTATAGTACAGATACACGACAGGTTAATTATGCCCACACAGGTCCAGCATATGTATAGGAGACAAACAGTTTATGCTGACACGGGTCAGGCAAATGATAAGCTTTCCAGGTTACAGAAATGCAGGAGTTAACGTTCATCAAGAAAGGAAAACAGTCCCATGTGTTCTGGCAACCAGCTGCTTCTGGAAGACGCCACAGATAGAGTCCACAGTATACTAGTCCACTGAAGTAATCAGGAGTGCTACTGGTGCTGACACGGAGGCACCAATAGCAACTGGTTATGACAGAGTGGAGCGGAACCAATGGCAATGTACCGGTGCTATAACGGAGGCAACACTTGCAACCAGTTTTGACAGAGTGGAGCGTAACCAATGGTAATGTACCGGTGCTATAACGGAGGCAACACTTGCAACCGGTTTTGACAGAGTGGAGCAACCCAATGGCAGTATACCAGTGCAACTGCGGAGGCAACACTTGCAACTGGTTTTGACAGAGTGGAGCGAACCAGTGCAGTATACCGGTGCAATCACGGAGGCAACACTTGCAGCCGGTTAACACAGAGCGTAGCCAATGGCAATGTACCGGTGCTATAACGGAGGCAACACTTGCAACCGGTTTTGACAGAGTGGAGCAAACCAATGGCAGTATACCGGTGCAATCACGGAGGCAACACTAGCAACTGGTTATGGTAGAGTGGAACAACCAATGGCAGTATACCGGTGCAATCACGGAGGCAACACTAGCAACCGGTAACGGCAAGGAGGACTAGGCCAGAGGTGCTCTGAGCAAAATGGAAGACAGGCAAGCCTGCGGGGCAGAGGTGCCAAACCCAGTAAGGCACCAGAACCACAACGGGAGACTGCAGAGTCGGAACACAGGAGCAGGAACGTCAACCAGGCCAGGTCAGGATACAGGAGCAGGAACGTCAGACATTCCGGGTCGGTACATGGTAGCAGGAACGTCAGCCAGGCTGGGTCGGTACACAGGAACAATAGCTGGAGAGTAGTCAGGCAGTCCGGGTTGGTACACAGGCACAGGAACAGGAGAGTAGTCAGGCAAGCCAAGTCGGTACACTGGAAACCTCAATACAAACGTAGAACTGGCACAGGAACACCACGAAAGGGCAGTGATAAGGTGCAGGAGCCCAGTATATAAAGGCAATACTGGGCGGGCTAAACACAGGGCAACCAATGAGGACCTCATATTGGATAACTGACAGAAAAATAAAAACAAGGAATCACGGGCACCGTGATACCACCAGGTAAAGCGAGAGCAAAACGGAGGCCACAAGTGGTATGCTGGAAACGTACGGCACTCTGAGACAAGGCAGTCCACAGAGTAACTAGTAGCCAGGAAGGTCAGGCCCGGAACGGATACTCAGCCCAGCACAGAGTAAACGGAAGCGGGTTATCAGCCAGATACAGTCGATAAAGGAAGCGGGTTCTCAGCCAGGCCAGGTCAGCAACTGAGCGGGTTCTCAGCCGGATATAGTCTGTAAAAGGAACGGGTCCTCAGCCAGATACGGTCAGCAATGGAGTGGGTCCTCATCCGGATACGATCAGCAACGGAGTAGTCGAAGAACAGCAAACTCAGGAACGTCGTCAGGCAGTCCAGGTCATACACAGTCAGCAATAACGGAGCAGAATGCAGGAACAAATACACCACAAAAGGGCACCATACCGTGGAAATGACAGGGTATATAAAGGCCATCACTGGGCGGCGACAAAAGGTACTAGCCAATCAGTAACCAGTAATGCAGACTAGCAGTCAGAATGTCGCCGCCTGCTGCACAAAGCACGGGCACCGTGATACAAAGACCATGGCCAATGTCTTAGCCGAGGTTAAGCCGGGGAGAGGCACAACGTGAGCCATCTTTGAGAATCTGTCAACCACCATAAGAATGACTGTGTAACCATTGGAAGCAGGCAGTTCTCCCATATAATTGATTAACACATGTGACCATGGGCGATTGCCATTAGGAACAGCTTGCAAGAGCCCCACAGCCTTGGAGACTTGGAGTGAGCACAAACTGTACAAGCTGCCATAAATGCTGCACAATCCGCCCTTAGCGTAAGCCACCAGAACATTCGGGACAATGACCATATTAGCCGATTCTTGCCTACATGGCCGGCAGCACGGGATACGTGATAAGTCTCCATTAACTTAGCCTGAAAGGATTCAGCCACGAAGCACTTTCCCATGGGTTTCTCTGGTGGGGCATTGGCCTGGGCTGCCAAAATCTCTTGACCCAATGGGGATGTGATGCTGGTTCATAGAGTGGCAAGGATACGATCCGGAGGTATAATAGGCACAGGCGCAGACTCGGACTCCGGATCTGTACCAAATTGTCTGGATAAGGCGTCCGCCTTAATATTCTTAGTGCCCGGTAAGTATGATACTATGAAATTGAAATGTGACAGGAACAAGGCCCATCTGGCTTGTCTAGGGGATAACTTTTTAGCCTCCAAGAGGTAGGTAAGGTTTTTATGGTCTGTGAGAATTAGGATCGGCACCCTAGTGCCCTCTAACAGATGGCGCCACTCACAAAGTTTTTGGCATGTAAGCTTTGATAAAGCGGTGTTATAACCGCGAAACGTGTTAGCATATTAAACCTAATATTTTTATGTTTTAATAAATATAAATTTTTAAGTTCAACACCCCACCTTTTGTTTGTTGGAATACCCAGAGTCTGACTTGGAAGAAATCGTGAGTAACCTGTACGGAGACAGGTGAAATTTCTCCATATGTGCGATTGTCAGTGGAGCCCGATATCGGTACCCTGACCATTATTTATGTGAGTGTGATTTCACTTGATTCAATTAAGTATAATCTGTTATGCATATACTGTACCATATGGCACTTTCTTATTGTTTTTGAGGTTTGGTCGTGTAACAGATGGCGCCAATAATTTGCGATCCCCAATATCATAGACACTTTGGGTCTTAGTAATTTTTTTTTTTTTTTTAAATCCACATGGCATTAAGGTCTTCCCAGGACCTGGTCTTTGTGACAGTACTGCTCCTACACCAGTCTTGGAGGCGTCCACTTCCAGAATAAATGGCAAACCAGGTATATGATGCAACAGAATTGGTGCCGAGGAGAACGCCATCTCCTTGTGCGTCATGTCAGTCAATGGTTTTACAATCATAGAGTAGTCACGAATAAATTTTCTATAATAATTAGCAAAACCCAGGAACAGCTGCAAGGGCTTAAGGCCAATGGGACGTGGCCACTGCAACAGAAAAGAAAGTTTGTCTTTGTCCATGGCAATGCCATCTTTGCCAATCATGTAGCCTAGGAATGGTACCTTGTATAGATGGAATTCGCACTTATCCAGCTTGCAAAATAACTTATTTTCTCTCAACCTCTGTAGCACTGCTTTAACATGTACCCGGTGTGTCTCCAGGTCAGCAGAATAAATCAGAATATCGTCCAGGTAGACCACTACGCAGAACTGTAACATGTCCCTAAGGACATCGTTGATAAACTCTTTGAATACCGCTGGGGCATTGCATAGCCCAAAGGGCATCACTAAATACTTGTAATGCCCTGTTCGAGTGTTAAAGGCGGATTTCCACTCATCACCTTCTTTTATTCTGACTAAATTATATGCCGCCCTTAAGTCGAGTTTGGTGAAAATGGAAGCGCCCTTGAGTCGATCAAACAATTCTGTTATGAACGGAATGGGGTAGGTATCCTTTATCATTATCTTATTCAGACCCCTATAGTCAATACAGGGTCTGAGTTCCCCATTTCTCTTTTTCACAAAAAAGAATCCAGCCCCCGCGGGCGAGGAAGACTTACGAATGATGCCCCGGGCCAGGGCATCAGAGATATACTCCTCCACTGCCGGATTTTTCTCACAGGACAATGGGTAGGTTCTACCCTTAGGCAGCATTGAACCGGGCACAATATTAATAGCACAGTCATATGGGCGATGCTGTGGCAAAGTGCTAGCCTCTCCCATACTGAATACATTGCTGAATGATTGGTATTCTAGCGGTAAACAGGGAGAGGTACACAGAATCTTGGTAGGTTGGTGTAAACAATGTGTCGCACAGAACTCAGACCAGGCCAGAATCTCGCAGGATCTCCAATCCATTCTGGGACTGTGTGTTTGTAGACATGGGAAGCCCAGAATAATTGCATAGTGCGGAGACTGAATGATCTGGAACTTCAGGGTCTCTGTGTGGAGGCTCCAATGCGAATTACTAAGGGACAGGTCTCCTGGGTGACCTGGGGAGGCACCAAAGTTCTCCCATCAATGGCCTCAATATTCAGTGGAGATTCCATCTCAACCAATGGGATATTCTGATGGCTAGCGAAGTCTTTGCCCATAAAATAACCGGCCGCGCCCGAATCAATCAAAGCGGAGGCAACAAAGGACGACCCTGCCCAAGATGCCAGGACCTCCACCACGGGTTTATTCTGGGTACCGTCTGGGGACTGGTATACACCACCTAGGATCTGTCCCCAACAAGACCCTAGGTGCGTTCGTTTCCCTGCCGTACTGGACATGAGCGCAAGAGGTGGCCAGACTTGCCACAATACAGGCACAAGCATTGTCTGCATTGGAACAGTCATTCCTCTTTGGATAGACGGGTGAACCCCAACTGCATAGGTTCACTACTACAATTTGTGGTGCCCAGAGGCGTTGGAGGAGAGGGAAGTATGGGTGGGCAATTAAGGTTAGGCAACCCACCAGTGGTTGGCCTCTGCTTGCGGTCCTCTCCCTTATGCGGGTATCAATGAGTGTAGTAAATTCAATGAGTCTGTCCAGCCCATATGGTAACACGTGCGGCTATCTCATCCTTTATTTTGTCATCGAGGCCTTGTGCAAATGCTGCCACAAGTGCCTCATCGTTCCAGCCAACCTCTGCAGCGAGTGTGAGAAATTCTATAGCATAATCCGTGGCACGCCCAGGAACCTCGAATACACTACAGAAGGCCCTTACGAAATCATCAAAGTTTGCTGTAATAGGTTTGCCCGTCTCCCATATTGGCTTTGCCCAGGCTAGCGCTCGACCAGTCTACAACGAAATCCCACCTTTCTTCTCTCGCTCGGAAAAGCCTGGGGTACCAGTTCCAAAAAAATTTCTAGCTGATTTAGGAACCCCCGGCACAAGGTGGGATCCCCATCATATCTCATTGGAAGAGGAACCATGGCCGACAACCCTCTATTCGGCATACTGGGGGTCATAGTCTGTGACAAGAGGTGGTGGGGTCTGTCTGTATGTCAAATCAGCATTGTTGCCTCATTTGCGGGAAGATATATGTGATGACAGTAATGAACATGTGGAATCCCTGTGGGTTGAAATAGTCACTGGGGGTAAAACTGCCCAGAAAATGTTAGTGGGTATTTGTTATAAACCACCAAACACTGGTGACCTTGAAGAATCACAGCTATTAATGCAACTAGAAAAGGCTTCTCAAATAGGGAGAACTATAATTGGGGGGGGGATTTTAATTATCCAGAAATAGACTGGAAAAATGGAAAAGCTAATTCTGCTAAAAGCAGTAAGTTTCTGAACTTGTTGAATGACAATTTTTTGTCTCAACTAGTGCAGACCTCAACCAGAGGGAATGCGTGTCTGGATCTGGTAATAACTGACAATGAAGAACTTATCTCTAACATCCAAGTTAGGGAGCACTTGGGGAATAGTGACTATAACATGGTATCGTTTGAGATTAATTCAAAAAAGCAATTTGGTATGGGTTCCACCAAAACACTGAATTTTAAAAAGGCCAACTTTAGCAGGTTTAATTCATCCCTTGGTCTCATTGACTGGGATAAAATATTTTCAGGAAAAAACACAGAAGGTAAGTGGAATGCCTTCAAAATAACATTGCAAAAATACACGTATAAATTTATCCCTGTTGGAAATAAATACAAAAGAAGCAATTTAAAACCAAAGTGGCTAACCAGTAAAGTAATTCATGAAATAAATAACAAGAAAGCGGCATTTAAACATTATAAATCTGAGGGAACAGCAGAGGGGTATTGACTTAAGGGAGGAAGATATTATGCCTCTTTACAGGTCCATGGTAAGACCCCACCTAGAATATGCTGTTCAATTCTGGGCTCCCTTTCTGAAAAAAAGACATTATGGAACTAGAGAGAGTGCAGAGGAGGGCTACAAAACTAGTAAGGGGAATGGAAAGTTTTAGTTACGAAGAAAGGCTAGAAAAGTTAAACATGTACACACTAGAGAAACGGCGTCTTAGAGGGGATATGATAACACTATATAAATATGTTCAGGGCCCATACAAAGGGCTCTCCAAAGACCTGTTCATTAACAGAACAGTACATAGGACAAGGGGCCACCCGCTTAGACTTGAGGAAAGGAGATTTAATCTACAACAGCGGAATGGTTTCTTTGCAGTAAAGACAATAAAGGTATGGAATTCACTGCCTGAGGAGGTGGTGCTATCGAATATATTAGATGCCTTTAAAAAGGGCCTATAGAGGGCTATGTACGTTAGTATTGGGATTAATATTTAATTAGGGCTTGTTGATCCAAGGAGAAATCTGATTGCCATTTGGAATCAAGAAGAAATTTTTTTCCCCCCATTCAAGGTAGAATTTGAAATTGCTATAGTGAGGGTTTTTTTTGCCTTCTTTTGGATCAACGATGGTAAACAGGAATAGGATGGACGCAAGTCTTTTTTCAACCTAAATTACTATGTTACTATGTTACATTGGTGCCAAAACTGGGGTGACCACCGATGCCTGCATAGGTTTGTCTAGGTGAGCGGTACACTCCAGGATGGTCTATACGGCCAGCGACAACTGATCCAGATGTTGCTCATGCGCGTCCATTCTCCAATGGATGTTCTGAGAGCTACCTTCACCTGAATTGTCTGAGGTCATTGGCCCTTTCGTACTGTCACGGTTTGTTAAGAACGCTTAGACAGTTAGGTAAGGTTAAAAGCTTTATTGAAAATAATGCACAATCGCCCCACTCAGGTCCAGATGAGGTCCGAAGCAAGTACTTTCCAAATCTGATGCAGGTCAGGGTGAAAACACACACAGTAGTAATAATACAAAATAAGTGAGATGATCTTGGACTTGCAGGTAGAATTCGTAGATAGTTTCAGGAACAAGAATATCCTCGACAGCCCCACACCGCAATAGGTGACACAAGCGATGGGTAAGTTTGTTCCCTGCTGCCGAGTCCAGGGTGTGCTCTCAAACTGACCACTGGTGTGCTCTTCGAGCTGGTCTTCTATGGGCACAGGCCGTGCAGAAAAGGTCCGCTGATCGGCTTCGTACTTCCTCCCGCCTGTTTTACGTTGGACAACTGTAACCATTTTATGGACACTCAGACACGGAAGGTTTAGGTAAAACGCAGTTTTTTTGAAAAAACACAGAGATAGAATAACCCTCGCAGGTCCAGTATATATATATATATATATATATATATATATATATATATATATAGATATATAGACAATACTGACTCTGGTCAGGTTACAGTAATCAATACCCAATATATATATATAGGCAGATATAATACTGACACAGGTCAGGTACAGTTCATGTGAATCCAAACGAGACAGTGGTGATATGGTTGCTATTAGGCCAGGAGGACAGACAGGCCCTAATAGAGCAAAGGCCCGTAGGACACTCACTATGCAGAGAGTGACACAATAGCGACTAAGGCCATGGGAGTAAACGAAGGCCCTGGACAAGTGGTAGACTGCCGGAGCAGTAATGGAGGACTGTAACTGTAGACACAGAGTAACAACAAACTGAGACTGCAATGACTGTGACCCAATGTGCAATTGCACCAACCCACAAGGGGTTAACAAACACTTAGATCTGGAGTCGACTGCCAGATAGTGAGAACAGCCTGAGGTGCCCAGGAACAGACCAACCTCAGTTAGTAGCAGTAACAGGTCAAGCATACAGTGGTGCAACCGGATGGATCTACAACACCGGGGTGTTGGATCACGAGGCACAATTCGGTGACCGGGTTGCAGTAACAAGGCTGCCGGAGCAGCAAATGAGGCAACCAGAGGATCTGTCCGTGGACAGAGAGGACACCGGAGGACAGCCCCTAACTGGATATCGGATGGAGCAGTGAGCCGGGCCGGGCCGATACACAGAGCAGGAAAGTCCGCCAAAACCGGTTCGATACGCAGAACAGGAACGTCAGCCAATCCAGGTTGGTACACAGCGTAGGAACATCAGCCAGGCCGGGTCAGTACACAGAGCAGGAATGCCAGCCAATCCGTGTCAGTACACAGAGCAGGAACGTCGGCCAGGCTGGGTCGGTACACAAAGCAGGAATGTCTACAGGCAGAGTAGTCAGGCAGTCTGGGTCATACACAGGAATCACACGAATACTGGAACAAACACTTAGCAACGGGAACACCACGAAAGGGCCACCACAGCAGTGACAGGGCTCAGTATTCAAGGGTTGGCACTGGGCAGAGCAAAGCCACGTTAACCAATAAAAGGCATCACTAAGTTACATAGGCCTGTATTGAGTTCTGCAGCATCTGTCTCCGGTGTCCTACCATCTGGCTTTACCTCAGAGTCTACGGATCCACCCTGTATTCCATGTATCCCTACTGAAGGCATACCTGCCTTCCAGCAGTCCGCTCTGTCCGTCCCAGCTGTCCCCCCGGGTCATTGTCGATGTCCAAGAGGACTACATCATCAACAGCGTTCTGGACTCTCGCCGCACCAGAGGCTGGGTGCAGTACCTAGTGAATTGGGACGGGTACGGTCTGGAAGAATGTTCCTGGGTGTCTTCTCGTGACGTCCATGCCTCCGACTTGGTCTGAGCCTTCCATCGCGCCTTCCCGGCCAAACCGGCCCCTTCACTCCCGCAGGGCCCCTCTTGGGAGGGAGGCAGTGTCATGGTCCTTGCCTCTATTCCTGTCTCCATTCCTCTGTCTGTCTCCCCTTGCTGATCCGGTCTTGTCCTGCTGGGCTGTCTTGTCAGGCGTCCGTGTGTCACGGTTCTTGCCCCTATCCCTGTCTCCATTCCTCCGTCTGTCTCCCCTTGCCTCTTCGGTCCTGTCCTGCTGGGCTGTCTTGTCGGGCATCTGAGCACTTCTGGTTTCGGCTCCATCTTGCCAATGATGTCATCTTCTAGCGCCCATATCTGCCGCTCTCCCCTTGCGTTCGGTGCACTCTCACAGTGTTCCGAGTCTCACTGCTTGTGTGTTCTCGTCTTGCCTATTGTTCCAGTATCCTGACCTCTGTGTACTGAACCAGCTTTGTCCCAACTACTCTTTGCCTGCTCCCAGTATTGCTTCACTATCTGTCTTCTGAGTACTACCTGCAGCCTATTCTACTCTGGGCACCTGATTGCGGCCTCCCAAGTTGTCAGGATTCCTCTCTGGTATCACTACACCAGGTCAGTGTCTTTTATCCTGGTTGTTCTATTCCCAGGTGTTTTGGTTTCAGGGGAGTTTCAGCTACTAGGTGGCCTCCGCTCCCCAGCTACGACCACTACACTCCACACTCCAGCCTTCACTCCCCCCTGCAGGGGAGCTTTTATTGTTAGTAGTGTTGCCATCCAGGTCTGGGTTCCGGCGCAACCGGGATTGGACATCTGGCTTCGTGGCCAGCAACTCTATCCGGCCACGGCCGCAGCAAGGTCTCGCTATTAGCAGTCCCCATCCTAGCAACGCTCCCCAGCACTCCCTTCCCTGCAGGCAGACGCCTGCGCCACCCTGTGCGCGACTCCGAGTTTTCACACTGGTTTATTCCAAATGCAGGTGTTAGAGAGAGAAAAACGGGATGCTCAGGACACAGAGGGATCATCCACATGGTAGTTGAAGTCCCCCAGAAGAAGAGAAGGTGTATCTAATGAGAGGAAGAAGGAAAGCCATGATTCAAAGTCAGACAGGAATTGTGAAGGTGTATATGTGGATATAGGTGGGCGATAGATAACCGTAACTTGTAGAGAGACGGAAGCAAAATACGGACAGCATGCGACTCAAAAGAGGAGAAGCAGAGTGAGGTGGGATTAGAAATTGGTTTGTAAAAGCAACGTTTAGAGAGCAGCAATCCCACACCTCCCCCCACTTCCAGGTGAGTGTGGAGTATGAGAGGAGAGACCACCCTAGGAGATTGCTGCCTCTAAAGCAGAGTCAGATTGAGAGAGCCAAGTTTCGGTTATAGCCAGTAAATTGAGGGAATGGGAGAAAAAGAGATCATGCACAGTGTTATATTTGTTAGTAATGGAGTGAGCATACCATAGAGCACAGGAAAAGTGAAGAAATTGAGGTTGAAGGCAGGGAATGGTAATTAAATTTGAACTGTTCCTATGTTGACTGGAGTGTGCATTTGGTTTTTGGATTGTGTGGGCTGGGGGCATTCAGGATCAAAAAAAGGAGAGGAATTGGTGTGTAGAGGTGAGTGTGGATGATAGGAGTGAGGGAGAAATGTGAACAGAGAGGGGAGGAGAGGGTGGAGGGTAGAAGGAAACAGAATAATAGGTATTTAGGTATTGTTTGCAGAGGGTGTGATGTTGAAATGGTCCAAGTGGGCCAACAGCACATTCTCATGATGGAAGAGTTTGTTTTGTAAACAGTCCACAAGCCGGTGTTACACCGAGAATCTTGAAGTTTAGGAGAATTGCAGTGCTTCCATTCTGGTGTTTGCTTCAAGTCCTTCTTCGCAGTCTTGCTTTGGGAGCTGTTCTTTCTCCAGTGGAATCTGTTCTGTCTCCTGCCCCACTCCTGCTAAAGTCTTCCGGTGAAGCAGTGCTAATGTGAGTGTTAAATTGGCTGTTTTTTTATGATCTACAGTATGTACCTGTAATAAATACTACACTTAGAGGTACTTTTTAATTTGTGTCTCTCTTTTTGTGTGCTTTTCTCAGTACATGATTACTGGGATTTTCAAATATTTATGCACACAAAACCGTTCGTACTGAGTAGCTGCACAAAGGACCACAATATTGAATCTTATACGGGGGATATATACATTTGCGATTGACTTATGACTCATCCATCATCCCATCAATTTTCATCCTCATCGCATAAATTCCTTGTGTTCTTATATAGGTGATCATGCATTTATGGAATGAGGACTATCGTTATAATATATCGACTGATTATAAAGAGTATCTCCTTTTCAGACTGAATGACTTTTGTAATTATATTGTATAGGGTTATTTATACATCATTTTGTCTTTAGACATTTTATATTATATACAATTCATATGTAATATAGTGCTTTGTTCATGATTATTCTTTTTGTATATACAATTTTTGGCTTTTGTTTATTATATATTTCCTAATTAGATTTATTGCACTATTAGATATTTTCCTTGGCACTTTTCATTCCCTGTGTATCCAGATAACAATTCAGTATCTGCACCACCTTGCAGTTAGATATATTTCCATCCTAATAAGAACCCCCCACTTACCTTACTATGACCAGAAAATCCCAATGACTTTTATTAATTTTTGTCTTGCTCTCCAGTTCAAGAGCTAACAGGTGGATTGACTCTTTCTGGCAGAACTACAGTACCTCACCTCCGCAGGCACAGAGCTAGGTAATTCATTATGGCAATCTAGGCTACTGCCTAGGGCCCATGGCAATAGGAGGGGCCCTGGCTGCAAGTGATAGGTCAGAAACAGAGGCCCTGCTGTTGCTGGTGCAGCTAACATCTTATGTCAGAGACCCTTTTTGTTGAAAGAGACCAGCATTGTCCAGTAGCAGACACTTCCATTGGAGCCACAATGCCAGTACCTGCTAGTAGCACTTCATGTCAGAAGAAAGATATGTGTGGCCCCAAATTGGTACCTGCCTAGGGCCCTATAGACACTTAATCCATCTCTGCACAAGCATACCTTCCAACTTCCAAGTTTTACAAAGAGGGATACACTTGTAATTGGTGTACAACATACCACATCACACATATCTTAATAAAACTCTGAGTTATAGATGAGTATCCAATTGCTGGACACCTTTCTGGGACTCAAAAGGTTAAAGAATGAAGCTGTGCCTCCTCCGCCTTTATACCAGTATGCGCCTTAGTAATGCAGCATGCTCATTACTCTATTCTCAATGTAGGCAGAGTGGCTATAAGTGGCTTGAAGTTAAATACATTTAACCCAGGGTCCCAGGAGTGCCCAGTACATTGCAAAGCAATTTTTGGACACACCTCTGGCACTCAAAGGATTAATGCTAGCAAAAAGGGGAAGACACTGTATATCAGGCTTGGGCAACTATTCAGAACTACAATTCCCATCATGCCTAGACAGTCATTTGTACATTATTTGAATTGTAGCTTTGAATAGCTGGAGCAGGGCTTAAAATTTCCACTCGCCCCCTCGCATTTGGCGAGAAGAAATGGAGTGAGTGGAAATTGAAGCCCTGTAATACCCTATTTTAACATGCCTATGGGCACTTTCATGCAGTGAAAAATCAAATCTGTGCAGTGATAAACACACGGATTTGGTTTTTTTCAATACGTGACTGTCAATTTAAAGGGACAGTAATGTCCCAAAACATTTTTTTACAGTTATGTAGAGCTTAAAGGGATAGTATTACTTCAAAATTACTATCCCTCATATTGTAGCCCTTATTAAACTGAGTTAAATGACACCAGCGGCATCTCTCAGACCTTTATGGTTTAAGAGATAGCTGCTTTCAAAGTTTCCTCTCCCCTGCTGTCAGCGTTCTGCTGCCAGCAGGAGAATCCGGTCTCTGAATCAAGAGGAGGCTCTTCAGCAGAGCCGATATCTCGTTATGGAAGGAAAAATGATTCATTGAAACAGTCTTCAACGTGTGCTTGGTAACCAAGCACACGTAGAAGACTGTTTCAATGAATCATTTTTCCTTCCATAACGAGATATCGGCTCTGTTTAAGAGCTTCCGCCTGTCCCGGGACCAGATTCCCCTGCTGGCAGCAGAACGCTGACAGCAGGGGAAAGGAAACTTTGAAAGCGGCTATCTCTTAAACCATAAAGGTTTTAGAGATGCCACTGGTGTCATTTAACTCAGTTTAATAAGGGCTACAATATGAGGGATAGTAATTTTGAAGTAATACTATCCCTTTAAGATATCAAATCGCTACAAACCCTATCTCTCAAACCGCTATGGTTTGAGAGATATAGGGATTCAAAGTTCCCCCCTCCCTCCCCTTCTCCTGATGTCAGCATCTAGCTGACAGCAGAAGATGCCAGTCCGGGGACCAGCAGGCAGCTCTGCAGCAAGGTCCAAATAGCGATACTTAAAAAGAGTTCATTCATTGGAAAGATCTACAAAGTGTGCTTGCAAACCAGGCACACTTTTTAGACCTTTCCAATGAATTAATTATTTTTAAGTAATACGATTTGGGCTCTGCTTCAGAGCCTCCTGGAGTCGTATGACTCGATTCTCCTGCTGTCACCTTTACAGCTGACAGCAAGAGAAGTGGAAGGGGGGGAACTTTGAATCCCTATACCTCTCAAACCATAGCGGTTTGAGAGATAGGGCTTGGAGTGATTTTATTAATATTTTAAGCTCTACGTAACTGTAAAATTTTTTTGGGGGACATTACTGTCCCTTTAAAAAGCTTCTTTGCTGCTTGTTAGGTGCCGGACTGAGAGTATGCTTAACTCACTTACTCTCTGCTGATGCGGTATGTGCTGCCGGGCCGGGTGCGGAGTTGCTCAGCCACGTATGACGTCACCAGCCGGCATCCACATAAATATCTCCCGTTCGTTTTCCATGCTGGAAAGCTGACTGTGGTACAAAAACTGAGGTTGACAATGAGACTGACACTGAGGTGCTGACTGACTGAGGCATTGACACTGAGGTTGACTGACTGAGGCACCGAGGGTGGTCAAACTCAAAGGAAACCAGAGGATGTGATTTATTCACTTAGCAGCTTTGAACTGCGGTTGCTTATCAGTATGAAAATCACACAAAAGGGGACTAGTTCAGTGTTGCCTGATAATGACAGGATAACGAGTATAGAGTTTATGAAAAACCCTAGGGATGCACTGATACGAATTTTTTAGGATCGAGTACAAGTACCAATACTTTTTTCAAGTACTCACCGATACCAATTACCGATACTTTTTTGCGAATTTAAATATAACTCTACCTATATGCGCAGTACAAATCTGCGGCCAATACCCTCTCTTCCTGTATGCACAGTACATAATTGTGGCCAGCACCCTCTCTACCTGTACACTCAGTATAAACCTGCATCCGGGTCCCTCTCTACCTGTAATATAAATCCAAATCCAAACACAGTTTGCTTCTAATGCTTAATATCTTCAAAAATAAAGAATCCACTTATATAGATGAATCATCAGAGGAACTCACCACTTGTATAGCTGCTTTGCCGGTCCGGTGCTACCCCCAACAGTCTCGGCCACACACTTTGACAAACTCGACTACACAGGTAAGGGGTGCAACACAGTCTGGCAGAAATCACAACAGCCAACTCCAGCACATCGCTTCCATAAAACGTTCTTTATTGGATACAAAATTATATAAAAAGCAATTCTTTTGCCAACGAGCAAAGCAAATCCCATACAAACATGCGTTTGTTGCTCTCACCACCTAACGCGTTTCATGCTTCCGCACTTAATCATAGGTCTCTATGAAGCATGAAACGCGTTAGGTGGTGTGATTTCTGCCAGACCGTGTTGCACCCCTTACCTGTGTTGTCGACCCTCTCTACCTGTACACAGAATAAACCTGCAGTCAGTACCCTCTATAAATGTACACACAGCACACGCTTTTAAAAGAAGAAATGAAAACAAACAGGGCTAACCATGCACTGCTGGCTGTTGTCCATCTACACCTGTAAGCAAACACCACTCTTGTGGTGTGCATCCCAAAACAGGACTTCCACTTCCTATTGTAGAGAATGAAGAAAAATGACAATGCCAGACAGAGCAGATATGTCTGACTAACCAGTGATGAAATAATGCCAGGTAGGCAAATTAAAAAAACATAAAACACTTTATTGTTACCCCTGCAGTCAGGTAATAAACCTTCTGTCACAGCTTACCTTGACTCCAGTATGATCACAGGCGCGAGGCTTCAAGCAGGCTGCAGGCCTCTGTTTTATCTGTTTGCTTACTGTAGTCTCCTCCTACCTACTTCCTCCCTCTGAGCTGCTCCTCCTACTTTCTGTGGAGGGGTTTATAAGGCAGACTGAGGCCTGACTCAGCTGCCCTTGCGTTGTTGTTCTTAGTTGAAGTACTTGGGCTCTGTGTATGACCTGGCTATCTACGAAAACCCACTCTGTGTATGACCTGGCTATTTATGAGAACCCGCACTGTGTATGACCTGGCTAAGTAAGAGAACCCTTCCTGTGTATGACCAATAAGTACGAGAACCCTCTCTGTGTATGACCCAGCTAAGTACGAGAACCCTCTCTGTGACCCAGTGATCATGAGTATCCCTTACTGTGATCAATTTGTGCTATTGGCTTAAGACAGGCCACTGTTGCGGACAGGGTCTGATTGGTGACTGCAGGCGTGAGTCACAGGGTCTCGATATAGTGACTGCAGGCAGAGTCACAAGGTCTGGTGTGTGACTGCAGGCGAGAGTCACAGGGTCTCGTGTGGTGGCTGCAGGCGTGAGCCACAGGGTCTTTATATGTGACTGCAGGAGTGAGTCACAGGAGTCCGACATAGTGACTGCAGGCTCAGTCACTGGGTCTCTTAGCGGTGACTGCAAGCGTGGGTCACCGGGTGGCTGCAAAGGTGTGGTGTTGCTGGCTTGACTGATTGCAGGCGTGGGTCAGTTCCCCAGTCCAGCAGTCCTTGTGTTCCTGTTCGTCGGATCAAGATTGCTGAGCCAGTGTTCACAGTGGTAGCCTGTTCCAGTCGATGGATCATGAGTTGGCGTTCCTGTATCCTGCTGAGACAAACAGGGGCTTCGGCCCTGTCTCTCACAGTTTGGTCTAGCGAGAGGCCTACTATTTCTGGTAGTAGTGTCGCCAGCTAGTAAACCTTTGCTTGTTGTACCACTTATTTATCGCTGTGATTTATTCTGAATAAATATTTTGCATTACATTACCGTACTGAGTTCTGAGCATTCCTGGGTGCCTGTGACACCTTCCCTACATACAAGCAGATCAGGACTGGGCAATGTGAGGACCTCCGTATACTGCTGGATAACGGCTGCTGGAGGATGATGGGAATTGTAGTCCTCACGTTGCTCAGTCCAGAAACAGATCAAATCCATTGATTCTTACCCTGGCTATAAACTACTTCACCGCGTCCATGTCCCCATTCTTCAGGGCCCACATGAGCTCCTTGTCATTCATAGCGGGAGGAAGATGAGGCGAGGAGGGAGGCCTGGGTGCTGTGATGGGAACGACTGGGCCTGGTCACCAACAGGAAGAGCTCGGCCTATTCGCTGACAGAAGCCTTGGGCCTCTGAGTCTCTTCACTTCCCACACAGATCGCAGTAGCCGGTCCCGCCTCCACTGGAGCTTCCATGACTTGAACTGCGCTGGTGAGACGTACTGAAGATGTCATTGCGTTAGTATGTCAGGCTGATATGCGGTGCTTGTCACGTGATGTGGGACATTGTGAGCAGCTCCCCGGGCTCCCTCTCTGCAGCACCGACCCTGACACAGGGTATCGGTGCTGGTGTCGGCCGCATTTGCGCGAGTACTCGTACTCGCGCAAATGCCTGTATCGGCATCGATACCAGTATCGATGCAACCCTAAAAAACACATTTTTATTATTTACCACATTAAAATATTCTACAGAAGAAAAAAAATCATAAAAAGGAAATTTTTTTATTTTTTTATTTTTTTTTAAAAGTAAGGATTGCAAATATTTTTGTAGCATTCCAAAAACTCATACAGTATCATTGCCTATGTTGTACAGTGCTTAAAGACATAAATCCTTCGAAGAGGTGACCGCCTCGAGGGAAGCTGCTGTAGCCGGTCCCCCGGTTCGATTGGCGGATTCAACGCTTTGGTTCCACGGCCTGACCGAGACATTCAACATCGTCCAACCGACCTCGACAGAGAGAATCTGGGTACGATGGCCCAGGACTTCCCAGCGTCTTGGGTTTCCGTTATACTTGGCCTGTGTACACGGGCTTTTACACTAGTAAGTGAATAAATTGCATCCTCTTTTCTGTCTCCTTGTTTCCTTTGGGGGCCCTGGTCCTCGGCCAGAGTGGGCCCCCGCCTTCATGGGTGGAGGATGGAAGGGTAGGGTTTGCTTGTATAGAGTCATTTTCCCTGACGGTGGCTGGCAGCACCTGTTGTATACCCCCAGGGCTGGTGCTGGGGCCACCGTGGGAGGGTCCTGGAGGGTCCGGTTGTCGGCGATGGGGCCGAACAGAGCTTGCAGCTGGGAAAGATCCATTCCCCCAGGGGTAAATCCAAACACAGGCCATGGG
Organism: Rhinophrynus dorsalis; assembly: GCA_037306005.1. Lineage (NCBI taxonomy): Eukaryota > Metazoa > Chordata > Amphibia > Anura > Rhinophrynidae > Rhinophrynus > Rhinophrynus dorsalis. Next base: position 296,396,082 of record CM074719.1, read on the forward strand.
GATTGAAAGTCACCCTCCTCCAGCGATGGAGGTCACCTTTAGTTGGGGCATCCACGGGACACCTCTCAACAAACAAGAATTAGCGATTGTCAGGAATGCTCCGGTGTCCCGCAGCCCTTCCGCGAGGGTGCCATTGACTAGCACCTGCTGGCAATGTGGTGGCTTGGGTCATCTCTGGGCCACTGAACGGTCCTCCCCGGCGTCACTCCCAGGGACCAGGTAGGCCAGTCCGAACAGTCCTGGTACTGGTCTACCTCCGCTTCCCCTTCCGCCCCAACATCCTCCACCCCATACCACTCCCCAACAAGCTGAACAGGCGTGGCAGTGGCAATAGGGTCACAGGCCCGGGAGGGACAATCACTCACAAAATGGCCTGGGGCGCTGGCACCCGTGGCAAACAAGCTGGTGCCTCACCCCGGGGCCTCTGTGTGGACCCAGTGGCCCCGTTGCTCCCTTTCTGGAATGCTGGTCCTGGCATCTGTTGCTGTCCGAGAACATTGCTAGGGTACATTGGTTGGGAGGCAGAGTAGCTGGGGTGCATGGTCCAACCTATCTGCGGGATGTTCCCGGGGCCTGCCAGTCAGGTTGGAGCAGCTGAGTGCGGTGTGGGAGCCGTCTGCAGTGCAGGTACGATTGCTGGGACTGTAGGGGTCTTGGGTAGCGTATTGATACAGGGACCCGGTCCACAGAAGGGTTGCGCTAACTCCACGATGGCTGCGGCTGTGGTGGGATGGCAAGCTTGGGTCCACTGTCACATCTCCGAGGGAAGGACAGCTGCTCCAACATCACCACCTGCTTGCAGTCTTCCCGGGAGTGCACCTCACTCCCTGCCCACCACCCCTCCAGTGCATATCCAGTCTTCCAGACATCCACCCCAGATGGCACCATCCAAGTGTGTCGTAGTTCTCGGAACTTGAGCCGATAGGATTCAGGGGTAACGGAGTACCTGGCCAGCACAGCTTCAGGACCTGATAGTCCCCCAAATCCTCACGGGGAATCGCTTGGCAAGCCTCAACGCACACCCAGTCAGCCTCCCATCCAAAAGGGGTACCAAGTCCTTGGGTGGTAGGCGATTCAAGGCACACTGCCGCTCAAAGTCCTGTAGGAATTCATCAATGTCCCATTCTCGTCGTCAAACTTGGAGAAGCTATGGATGTAGAACTTGAGGCGGGGATTCGCTAGTTGGACAAACGGGGAGGCCACCGCAGGAAAGGACTCTGCTTGTTGCTCTCAATCCTCTCGGGTAAGAGCAGCATCTGCTTTCTCGATCAGGTCCAGCTCGCTTGTTCGTCTACCTGTCGCCTCTCTGTACTCTTGTACCTTCAGGGCCAGCCTGGCCACTTGGGATAGGGTTGTGATGGTGGACCAGAGGCCTCCGGTTGCGGCTCGGCCATGGCTCATTCCTCTGCAGTGTTCTGTGCTTTGCTGTGCATCATATGGTCGTGTTAGGATCTTGATGTCTCTGTAATGCAGCTTATCCCACAAATGCCACCAGTTTGTGACGATATGGCCCTGGCGTCTCTGTCACCGAAGTTATTTCAGTTCGGGCATGTTATCGTCCATGGGTTTCTTTCACTAACCTGCACAGCTAACTGCTATACTAAGCACTGGTACTTTGAGTCCTGTATGCATCGGCAATGCAGGATATACTCCACTGATAGTATATCCTATAAGAACCGGAGCTATCTAGTCCCCTAGCACTTCTCTATGAGTAACTTCTCTATAGTGGATTGCAAACAGCAATATACTTGGATAGTTCAGAGAAACAAACACTCTCCTTCTTGGTAATTCATGAACTGCTTTATTTTTAACCAACACAGCATTTTAAACAGTTGAGAGAAAATGGGCAGTCACCACACTGACATCAAACAAAGGTTACTAAAGGGGGAGGGGAATTGGACACTTTCCACCTAGCAGACCCCCTGTATACATTCCCAATGCATAGCTGTTAACCATAAAACACTTAAACTGACTATAATTTGCAACTCTGAGCAGGGGAAGGGTGGAGCAGGCATCCATGACAAATTATCCCTATTCTCTGTATACCATTCAGTATTAGCATCCATGTGTTCCCAGGCAGGGGGAGGAGATGCTCCTGTGACAGTCCTGTTTGTCACAGTGATCAGGGAAATTATCAAGCAGTGGCAGTGCTACAGAGAATAATGGTGAAATCCATCCACTTCCAGAGAGGTGTGCAATGTGTTACACAGCCTTCTAGCACTCAAAGGGTTAAGGAGGGTGGAGTAGGGCATGACTCATCTGTGCTAAAATCAGCTTGGGGTGAATTTGCTACCTTGACTCACTGAGCCAGCCCAGAAGAAAGTCTTTACAGTCTGTGACAGCAGGACCAAGCACCAACATCAGATAGTCTTCTGGAATCCATGACCATTAGGACCTAGGCACATGGTAATCTTCTACATCTGCTGATTCATACACTCTGCCTGCTTCAGTTAGAGAGAAAAACATTCAAGTGGGAGGAGTCTGAGGCTGATAAATGCTGCTAGCAATAGTCACGTCTAGCTCCATGGGAATTATATCCACAAATGAATGAAGATGTTCTCTTGAACAAAGGTGCAAGCACAAAGTACTTGGTAGGATTTTCTGGCTATAGGAAGGAATAGGGGACATTATTCTTAGGTTTGTTGCATTCCTTTAGAGGATCAATAAACTTTTTTTTATGAAAACATATTTTATAGAGCATTTCCTGCTGAATAAAACAAGGACACTCCCATCGCTGTCAGATTTTTTATTCAAAATTTGTAGCAGTTAAAATAATCAGGAAGTGAATTTACTGTGCTTTACTTCTTGACAGGCAGTTGTATCACATTCTATGGAGGATTGTATGTCTCTGACTTTCTTCTCCATTAGAATCTAACAGGAAAACTAATTAGAATTTGACCACTAGAGGGCACTGCTAATGTAAAAAAACATGGGTTTAAACTGTAATAACTCTGGAAATATAAATACCTTGGCAGTGGGAGTACCCTTATTTTACTCAGTAGGAAAATCCCTCCAATATATATTTTTTTCATAAAAAAAAGTTTGCTGCTCCTTTAAGTAATGATATTCTGAGATGAATATCACAGAGTTCATTTAGTGTTACCATGATTTATTTTGGGGGAAGCAGTTTTCCTTCAGGAGTGCAAAACATCAGTTCTTAATGAAGGACAATATGACAGGTTTTAACGCTTTGGTGCCAGACGTGTGTAACCATTCATTGCTCTGCTTTGAGTTGCACTAAGGTGACCACATATCCCTTTAAATCAGGGACACTTATAACATACACACATTGCAGGACAGCACAGGAATCAAAGCAACCCTGCAATGTGTGTATTTTATAAGTGTCCCTGACTTAAGTTGCACACCTCCAGCACTCAAAGGGTTAAGGATATCTTTACTTGAAAATAAATGGGTCAATCAAAATGAAAGACAATGCACTAAAGTGCACCCCTGATAGAGTCATGAATGGGGCACGTGGTTACATAGTAACGTAGTTGAGGAAGCTGAAAACAAAAGACACGCATCCGTGTGCGTGGTACACAAGAAAATCTGCATAAACATGTAAAAGACATTTAAAATATATAACCAAAGTGTTTAATTTGAAATATATCAACTTAACTATGGTTTAAAATATATATTAACTTAAATATCTTAACATAATTAAATACAGTATATTAACATAAATATGCATAATAAAGTTTACTTAAAAAATGGTGTATATTTTGTTTGTGGGTATACTAACTGAATCAGAGGAAAAACATGCTTGAACAAAGGAATTCTAAAAAGGCCAAAATTGCTCTTGTCCTCTAGTGTAAAAAAGCCTAGTCCTTAAGGGGTTAACACAGCAAGTCAGGAAGCTAAAGAGCCAGAGGTGTGATTCTGGAGCAAACCATCTGCCCAGTAGGGAAGAAACTAAAACACCCACTGATTTAAATTGTTTTTTTAAGCATTTGAATGCTAGAGAGGTCACCAACAAATTCCAAATGTCTCTCTAGCATTCCAGGGGTTAAAAGTCCCAGTTAATCAATGGGAATTTGGGAAATCTAGATTTGTTTCTGATAGAGCAGCTGGTTGGCATCAGAATTTCACCTCTTTAGCTTACTGAATTGTATCTTAGGTTTGAACCCTTTGAGTATCAGAGCTTTGCTGTGCTGTGTGATGTGCACCCCCTTAGCATCAAAAGGGGTAATTATGAATTTGATTAAGAATTCTACAGTATGTATTTAGGGTTAACACATGGGATGCTCAGAGATACAAAAAGGATGGGGGAGCTGAGATAGAGGGCTGAGTGGCCTAAAAGGAGGGGGTGGGGTTAGACAGTAGGTTGCAAAACTAAGAGAACAAGACAGACAGCTGGGAAAGGATGTGTGGGTAAAAGTAGACTCCTCAAAAGCACATAGAGAGCAGCATGTTTGGGATATAGTATAGTGGTGGGTGGAATAATTCTTCCCTGGGTAGGAGAGGGGGGTGGCTAAACCTTTCCCCTGTACAGGAGGGAGATGATTCAGCTAATACTTTGTTGGGCTGGTGAAAAGGGGGGTGTCATGTTCGAAGGAGGGGAGGGCTAACCCTTCACTGAGTGAGAGCTAGGGAGGGATGAGACAGACTTGGCCAATATTTAGAGCTAACCCTTCACTGTGTGGGAGCTAGGGAGAAATAAGACTGTTCTTGTATTCTGTTGCAACAACTATTGTGTATATTGTTTATGTGTTATATACTATTCCGTCAGTAGGTGATGCTGTTTGTAGCTTTCACTGTTTTTATGGTATCTTTTTGTTTGTTTTCCATAAAAACTGCATGGAAGGCTGCAGCCATGTTTTAGAACAGATAAAACTGTGCATACTTTATTTCTGTAGAGCTTTAAATAATTTCCAATAGAGACAGACTTGGCCAAAACTATAGGGCTAATCCCTCATTGAGTGGAAACTAGGGATGGATGAGACAGACTTGGCCAATAATTTGGGCTAACCCTGCACTGAGTGGGATGAGACTTGGCCATTATTGCTCTGGATGAGCAAAGCATTGGGGACTGTTCAGGGGGAATGCTCTTATCTCTCCAACTAGCCCATGACTGTACAGCCCACTGGTTGACACCCTATGCCCTAGATCTACCCTTGCTTTGTTCTGGAAGTCCTCCACTTGTTTGTGTCTTCAGTCAAGGCCGCCATCAGAAATCATAGGGCCTGGTACAAGTGGAAGTGACAGGGACCCCACAATAAGTACAATGCCCTGTTCAGTCTCCCCTATATTTAAATTGGGCTTTTAACCCCTTGAATGATATAGGGTTCTCCAAGGCTTAGTGTAGCTAAATGATGGAGACCTTGCTAGAATTCTAGGGGTTTAAACACATTATTTAAATCAGTGTGCATTTTGGACACTTTTATTTTCCTTATTTCAGCTGATTTGCTCCAAAGTTGATCCTAACTTATGAAAAGCTCAACAGGAATTGTGTATAAAGGCAAAGTGACACAATTATAGCTAAAACTAACTGCACAGTAGGGGAAAATAAAGACCTCTCTGGCATTCTTGAGGTTAAAAACCCAATTTAAATAAATGTGAATATTGGAAATATTAATTTGCCCCCCACAGTGCAGATGGATGGCTCCAGAATTGCACAGCTTTGACTTTAATCCATTGAGTGCCAGAGGGGAGCAAAATGCACTCAAGGGGTTAAGGCCATTTGGTCTATGCTGCTGACAAGGTCTCAAGACCTTGCAAACCAGTGTGTTGTGGGTATCCTTTTAAATGGTCGTAGCCATACTAAAAATGTTGACATGAGCTGTATTAATATGGTTCCATTACAGCTCAGAAGAAGCACGGAGCTCAAGAAAGTGATATTGTAACATTATTTGCACTTAAAGTAGTAAGCATGATGTATTATATACTTATGTATTATATAGAAAAAAGTAAAATCAGTGTAGAGATGCTGTCAATTTACTGAGCTCCAGGGCAACATGATGTGATACAGACGGGGCAGCAACCTTTTATTATTCCACATGAGAATCTTTCTCCGTCATGCAGCGCAAGATTCTCATGTCGACATTTTTAGTATGGCGACATGGTAACTGATTCATATGGTCTAACAATTTTCTGCATGTGACCATTTAAAAGTAAACCTGTGTTGTACAGTGTACACCCCTCTGGCACACAAAGGGTTATAGTCAATGTTGTGCAATGCTGGAGCAAAACCATCTGAACTGTGGGAGACAAATTGATATTTTCAAACGTCACAGTGATATAAATAGGACTTTTAACCCCTAGAATGCTACAGAGGTGTTTTACTATACCGCTATGGTTTGAGAGATATCAGCATTCAAAGTTTGATGTTTCCTGCTGTCAGTTGTAAAGCTGTCAGCGGGAGATCCGTGGCAGCCAACACAGAGGCTCTGCAGCAGAGCCGCAATGTGGGCCGACATGGATCTCCTGCTGACAGCTTTACAGCTGACAGCAGGAAACATCAAACTTTGAATGCCAATATCTCTCAGACCATAGCGGTTTGAGAGATACTTTTTTTTGCATTCAATTAAACTTTTTAATCTCTACAAAATGTAAAATATTTTTTGGGGACATTACTATCCCTTTAAATGTCAGTATATGTGTTTATAAATTATTCTGTGTAAATAAAATACTTTTGTACTCCTGTTCTAAATCATTTATTCAGTTACACAAAGAAGTGTCAATTGATCATAAAATAACCACAAAATCCATGCTAATGCCACACACAAGTAATGCCCCCTCTTGCCCCTAGGGTTACCACCCAGCCGGTATTTTACCGGCAGGCCAGTAAAAAATTGGCTTCTGTCCAATGTTAAGTCTATGGACGGAATGCCATGTCCGGTATTTTTTGGAAGAGAAGGTGGCAACCCTACTTGCCCCCCCCATGGATGCCCATGTTGGGGGGGGGGGGTGTATAAGTTAGGTGATAGACCCACTTTAAGGGCTAGAGAGGTGTGAAACATAGCAATAACTCTCTAGCCCTTAAAGGGTAAAAAAAAACCATCACAGAGAACGAAAAAAAATATCCCATTGATTTAAATGGTGTTTAACCCATTGAATGCATAGATGACCTGGAGCTCTCTAACATTCTAGGACAGTGATTCTCAAACAGGGTGCGGTGGCACTTTGGTGTGCCATAGGAAACTACTTAGGGTGCCCTGTCCTTTCTAGAAAGACTTTGATAAAATGTGAATACTGAGTTTCAAAATTATATTTCTGATTTTTTGTTTGTTTCTGTTATTCTGATTGTGAGACCTAAAAAGTATGATCTGTTTATGCATTTGTATCCTCCATTACATGTTTGACAAATGACCTATAAAATGTTAGGTGTGTCCCAAATCTTCTAGACTAAATTTTAGGGGTGCCTTGACCAAACAAAGATTGAGAACAACTTTTCTAGGAGTTAAAACCCCATTTAAATCAATAGACCTCTTATCTTTCCCTTATAGCGCAGTTGGTTTACTCTACAATCTCTGCCTTTTTATATGGGCATATAGACCACTAACTATTAACAATACACAGCTTTGAAGATAGCCTTAAAGGGATAGTAATGTTTAATTATTGAAGTAAAATCAAGTCTTCTTTATTCTTTTTTGAAATGATGTGTATCAAGAAAACGTTATTAAATGTTGCGGTTTTTCATTTATAGTCTAATAAAGTTTCCCCCTCCCGTCCCTTCCACTTACCTCGGCAGCCTCAGCAAGCCAGCCTGGACAGAATGTAACAAGTGACAATCTTCTTCCAGCATAAAGAAAAACTTGCCCTCCTTCGTCAATGGGGCAGGCTTTCCCTTATACTGAAAGCGGAAAGATTGTCCCTCGATGCAACATGTCCGGTCCGCGGACTGGATTCCAGATCTGAGGGGAGGCTGTGGAAGTAAGTAGAAGGGGCGGGAGGGGGAAACTTTATTAGACTATAAATGAAAAACGGCAGAGTTTATTAACGTTTCCTTGATACACATCATTATAAAAAAGAATAAAAAAGACTCAATTTTACTTCAATAATTAAACATTACTATCCCTTTAAATAAAGTGGTTACCAGAGCTTGCTTTAGAAGCAAAATCTCTCACTGACTCATGCTACTATCTTTTAACCTGCTGGAGACTCAGAAAGAAGGGGGAAGGGAGGGCTGGGGGTGTGAGGAGGGACACAATATCACATGATTGGCTGAGCAGCTTCTTAACTGGTAAATAAGATCTTTTGTAAGGTAGGCAGGGTTGCATTCACTGTCTTGTGGTGTGGGGTGCAAGATGATGATACTGGGATATTGGGACATCAGAGGGGTGAGATGCTATGGAAGCAGTGGGATAGATGTGTGTGTGTGATATATATATATATATATATATATATATATAATTAGTATGCAGAATTTGCCGGGGGTGGGGGGGAGTGTTATTATCATTGTCAGTGAGTTTTTAGAGGCTGAGCATCAGGAATAACTCTTTCTGTGCTCTATTTTTTTGTAGTTGGCTCATCCTATCCGTCTCCTGCTGGAGTATACAGGGACCCAGTATGAGGAGAAAGTGTATGTTACAGGGGATGGTAAGTGATGTGTTGGTGTAAATTAATTTTTCAGTCAGATGAACTAACTGAGTGTGCATCTGGCAGAAACACCTGTCTTATTATTCTGAACAATCTGTCAGTGAGATGAGCTATTGAGGCTGTTGTGTCATGCAGAACTGGATAATTTCTAGGTCAAACTGTACCAAAAAGGATACATGAAGCTCTCCAAAATTTCATTTGATTGAAATGGGGCTCTTAAAATCTTGAATGATAGATATCTGGATGCGTTTCTAGAATTTAACCTTTTGAGTGCCAATGAGGTACTCAACACATTGCTCTGAAATGTGTTGTGCACCCCTTTAGTACTCAAGGGTTAAGGGGTAAAATCCTCAATTAACTGGGTGGTGGTGGTGGTGGTGGTGGGGGGTATATGTCCCTTATTGTGCAGCTAAGTATCTCAATAATTGCTCTTTTATCTTGGTACACCAGTCTCCTTAACACTTCAGTACCAGAGGTATCCAACTGCAGCACAATGATCTGGATTACCTCTCTGGCACTCAGTAGTAAGGACTGCAAAAAATCTGCATTTGGTTAATGTGCTTAAACATTTGGCTGTTAGACTTCTAGCCCCCAATGGGTTAATCCATGAATTGGGAGATGTATTGCATCTGTTCTTTAGTAGTTTTGATAAAATATATACCATTTTCTCTAGACTCTGATATAATCTCAATTCTGTACATGCAGGTGGTTTTGGAAATTGAGTATTTACCTTTAGCATCTCTATCTATCTGTTATGTAAACAGGTATGTGGCTTCAGTTGATAATGCATTGTGTAAGCCACTAAAGGGTTAAACCACTGACTTCTTTCTAGATCAGGTTAAGGTTTTTGTGTAAGTATGACATGTCCCCCCTCATATTTCCTTGGAAAGAACAGTGTAAAGCTGACATTATTGCCATTTAACTTTGTAGTTGCTGTTTCAAAACTGCTGCTGGGGCAGATTATGAAATGTTAGTGTTCAACTCTGTGTCAGAGAGATGCAATACATTGAAAACCTTTGACTACCCCAATAAAGGGGAACCCTTTGAGTGTCAATTTGCCACAAGGGCACAAATATTGCTTCACTTCAGACATCTGGATTCATTGTGTACTCTCTGTTCCTCAAGGGGATATTGTGGGCACATCACCTAATAGTTAATTTTATTATTATTTACTAGTTGAAGAGCCCGTCAGGCCACAGTGCCACTGCTAGCCGGTCGCGGGGCAGTCTCTACTGAGCATGACTGTGGCTTTACACATGTTTTAGCGAATTATTATATAGGATGATTTTTGTTTAGCCATACTAGTGTATACTTTAAATTAAAGTCTATAATAACTGGCTTCTGACCTGTGCAAACTTTGTCACACTGCAATGAAAGCATCAAGGCAGAGCCTACACACAGGTCACTTCTAACAGCAAGAGGGTAGTCTGTCCTTAACCCTTTGAGTGCCAGAGGGGGATGCAATGCATTGCGTACCCCTCTGACATACAAAGGGTTAAACAAATAATTGGCCTACAGTGCAGGGAGTTGTGGCACTCTATGGCAATCACAAGGCAATTTCTCAATGGTACTAGCCATGTTTCATAATTTATAGGGATTTTCTATTTATCTGTAAAAATACTTGAAATGCAAAGTCCCTTTTTTAAGGTTTTTCCCACAGGAGAGATTTCACTACTGCAAAGCAATCTGGATATACTAAAACTTGCTGCACTGAGAATCGCCTATGTGATGGTTGCCTGTGTAGACTTTCCCTAACAACAAAATGCGCTCTCAGAAATATTTTGTATTTTTTGCCTTTTGAGATCTGCAGTGCTATGCAATGCATGGTTTATCAATGTGTTGCACTACTCTGGCTCTTAAAGGTTTAACTGTTACTTGAAAGTAGCCCATTGTTCAGTTCTGTGTAACACTGGTGCATTATGAATAAAGGATGGTAATTCTAGCCAAGTCAGCTTTGCATGACTGGATGCTGTTACTGTGAGCAGATTATCTGAGTGCATATCACGAACAGTCCTAGCTAGTGAGGCTGGAGTACCCCTACTGAAGTCTCAGGATTGCTGAGATGCTTAATATCTGTGATTTCCAACCCTATTCAGTGAGTAATAAATGAGGGGTGGGTGCCAATTCCACAACCCTTCCATAGCTTGAGATGCATTTAGAACAAAACTATGGACTCATTCTGCCCGAGGTACCAGCAACTGCTTACACTTCATTACTGGTCCTTTTTTAAATATGTTCAATCTTGACATTTCATATGTGGATCATGGGGTAAATGTACCCACCTAATCTCTGGGTGTGGCATGCCTGTGATTCTTAAAGGGATAGTAATACTTCGTTTTAACTTTATTTTATTTTGTAGGCATTAAAAAACATGAAGAATGATTTAAGTCTTATCTCTCAAACCTTTATGGTTTAAGAGATATTCACAAACAAAGTATCCCCCCCCCCCTGTTCAACCAGATCAGAAGGGAGGTGCCCAGGTAGACTGCAGAGAGGGACAATCTTCAATTAATATAAGGGAAAAAGCTGAAAAACTTGTCAAGGGGGGAATGGCTTTAATTGTTTTAATACAAAGAAAATTGTCCCTTTCTGTTATCTGTCTGGTCATACAACCAGACTCACATCTGAGAAGAGATGGCTTACACTAGGTAAAAGGGGCGGGGAGGGGAAACTTTGCTTGTGAATATCTCATAAACCATAAAGGTTTGAGAGATAAGACTTATATCATTCTTCGTGTTTTTTTAATGCCTACAAAATAAAATAAAGTTAAAACGAAGTATTACTATCCCTTTAACACACTTACTTTACTAGCTAGCACACCTGAACTTGCTTGCCTGTTGCTTCTGTTACCAATACAAATTTTTAATAGCGTGTTAAATAACTGAATTCTCATGGAAATGACTTAATCAGTAACGAACATTGAAGACCTTTCTAGAATTTTAAACTGTTTAAAAACATCAATGGGGAGGTTTTTATTTTAATTTTTTTTTCTCCCAATAGTGGTTCATTTTGACTGCTCCAGTTTTGCTAGACTTCATCTCTATATGGAGGTCGTTGGCTGGTTTTAGTGTTCAGATCATGGCCTACCCATTTCCAAAGCCTTTGTGGAATGGAACTGTAGTATACTAGTTCTGTGAATGGAATTGATCGATTAATAGTGGTGACCTAAGAATCACTAATTGAACCTGTATTAATTTCAAGTTTGCCTGCTTGGGTAATATTTCTTTTTCCAGCAAGTGGCTGAGACTTAACCCTTTAAGGACTATTGTGCAATGAATTGCATACCCCTTGTGCTTCCTCTGAGTGCTAGAGGTATGGATACACAACACTGTGTTTGGTACCTCTGTGGCACTTTGTGTTAATATAGTTGCACTGTATGTGCTAATTCCAGTTTTATTTCACACCTTGCAACAAGATCTGTCTGAATGAGATTACCCATGGTCAGAGCCCTGCCTATGGTACGTCCTGATAAACCTTCTTGATAGAATTTATTTAGAAGGGTATGCCTTGCACTCCGTAGGGTATAACAGTGCATGGATCAGGCACACAAAGGGTGGTGGTGGGGGTAGACTTGTAAAAGGAGTCAGTCCATGGGACCGTGCAGCCCTCCCCCCCATTTGTTCTAATACAGTGGAAAGATCACTTCCCTCTCCCAAATTGTATCGCTTTTTATTTCCCTACGCCAAACAGTGAGGTATGTTGAGTCCAGTGTGACATACATTAGGGAAGCTCAAACTAGTCTTCAGTGTCCCCCCCCCCCCCCAGGGTGCAGTTATTCTGGATCTTCTCGCATGAGCACAGCTAAACAATCAGTGTTTCAAATGACATTAACACATTACCTAAAACATGTACTTTTGGGGAGGAGGTGCTTGTGCAGTTTTGCACACCCCTGTTCATCACCTGATGACTACTCCTTTAGTCTGTAAACTGGTGCCATTTCAAACAAAGGCAGTTGTTGAAATTCTTTGATCACTGTAGTATGTTGAGGGTTCCTGAGGACTTGCACACCTCTGGGTTGGGGAAAGCGGATGCATATCTGTGTTCTGGGGAATCTTAATCCCTTAAGAACCAGATGGGTGTGCAATGCATTGCAAAGTAATGTGTTGTGTTTCCCTCTGGTCCTTATGGTGGCTAGGATTGGTATTTCAAAAATGTCATGATGTTTCCATTTTTAAAGTTCTCAGGTAGGACATTAACCACTCTGATGGCAGAAGTCTCCAGTGCATTGCCAACCTATCATCCTAGGGGCTTAACTACTTTTTTTTTTTTGCAACCCTCTAATCAGAACTGTGTGATGGACTTGATGTCTACATGCCATTCTTGGAGTGAATCTGTCTACCTCTTAACGAAAAAAAATGCAATATGAATGGGTGGTATTGCTGTGCAGCTCTATGAACTACCTAGTTTTAATGTCAGACTTATTTTTCACAGCCCCTGATTATGACAAGAGTCAGTGGTTGGATGAAAAGGAGAAGCTGGGACTGGACTTCCCTAATGTAAGTTGCTGTGGGAGTAAAAAAGATATATTGGAGGGGGGGGGATGAAGGAGGTTGTGTGTATGTGTGTGTGGTTTTTTTTGTTTTTTTTTTTTCCTGAAAGGAAGTGACTCTAGTGGTCTTCCTGGGTAATCAACTGTTGGCTGGGGATGATGTAAGTTGTGGTTCAGCAACCGACTACTCCTACTTACTCGGTGCTAATAGAAAGTTTTCTTTACAGCTACCATACTTGTTGGACGGCGATGTGAAGCTGACCCAGAGTAATACAATCCTGCGCTATATTGCACGCAAGAATGGACTATGTGAGAACATATCCTTCAGAATCACTGTAACACCCTTTCTCCAGTGTGTCTTCCTCATAACATTCTGTCCTTCAAGAGATAGAAATGGGACCATATAAATTAATCTTTGATTATTCTTTACTTTTTAATAATGCTGTGAACCTTCCAATTTAATCATATCCATATATATATTTATATCTCTTCCTCCTCCCTTATGGTGCAATTGGCTTTTTCCAGACCTGTTGAACTCTTGAATATAAGGCCCTTGCGTTCCTATCCAACTTATTTTCTAACTCTCCTAATTGATATCTATCAACTTTTTTTTCCTCCTTCAGAACTTCAATTTCTTTCTGTATAGACCTGATCACTCTCTCCTTCTTAGGTGGAAAATCTGAAAAAGAGAAGATTAATGTGTCTCTGATAGAAAATCAGGCTATGGATTTCCGGTTGGGTCTTGTTTCCATTGCCTACAACCCTCAATTTGTGAGTAAAGGTTTTGGGTAACGCATAGTTGATGCATGAAATAAGACATGCCATATCACCACTTTTGATCCAGAGGATGGCAAGAAAACCCCAAGTCACTTCCAATTTAAGTTTAATGTCAGTACATCCCATCCTGATTCCAGATGGTAGTCAGGATGTTGGTTGATCTAGGGAAATATCTATCTGCTTCCTTTTTTTAATCAAACATTATTTTCAATATTCTAAAGTATCAGTTACTCTTTTGAAGTTGCTACAATATCTGCAAACATAGCATCCCAAGGCACAGACTTCAGTAACTTTACTGCCCTTGCTGTTTAAACCCACCACCCCCCAAAAAAAACCTTGATTTTGTTGAAATGGCCTTTCCTCTAGTCTTAAAGCAGAACTGTCATGTCAATAGAAGTTCACATTAATAGGAGAGTGTGCCCAAGCTGGCAAAGTGGGATCTGTGCACCTGCGATGTCCGCCTGTCACTAACGTGGATTTGCCAATAGGGCAGTTTTATTGGAACGGTGTGGGACAGCGCAGTCGCACAGATCCCACTTTGCCAAGATGGCCACACTTTCCTATTCATGTAGGTCCAATACTAAGTTATGCTTTTAAATGATGCTGCCACTTTACAAACTTTATTACCCCATTTTCATTATTTGGTGTACACTAACAATGAATCTGAGGTGACTTGTATTGACATGTCAGTTCCGCTTTTATGGATGACCTTGGTTTTTTTGCTTATCTGTGTAAATGGTTAATTCTTTATATTGATCTCAAATATATTTGTAAGTGGTGTCTCGTCACTGATGAAAGAAACAGATTGTCTAGTCTCCTTATAACTCGGATCCTTCAATCCCTTAATAGTTGTGGTTTTTGAGAGTATCTGCGGTTAAATGCTCTGTATTTCTTTGCACAATTTGGCATTATCAGCAAAGATACACACTGCTTTCAATACTGACTTCTAGAGTGTTAAAAAGCATTGGGCCTAGGACTGAATCCTGTGGCACCCCACTTATGACTTGAAATGTTTCCATTTGCAACAACTCTCTGCAATGTAATTTAACACCTTTACATCACATACTTTTTTTACTTCTGCGGGAGTGCTGTAAGTAAAAACAGGGTCTGAAATTGACCTCTTGAAGACTGGAGCAGTCTTGCGCATTGGCAAAGATTAAAGCAGTACGTAAAGGAAAGGTAACTTCCTGGGACTGGTTCCTCTTAAGGGGTTAACCAGTTCTCTAACCATACACAACTATCAACTCACAAACCAAAGCCTTTTTTAACTTTTTCTGTAACCTACTGTGAGGCTCAGGATCAAAGGCTTTTACAAAATCAAAGTATATCTTAGTCCAACTAACTACTTGCCCTTTCATAAAAATGCAGGTAAATTGGTGGTGGCTTTGTGCAGTGGGGGTGCAACATGATGGTAACATGTTTATCTTCTACAGGAAACTCTGAAGGGACCATACCTACAAAAGTTACCTGTTGCTCTGACACGATTCTCTCACTTTCTGGGTGACAGACACTGGTTTGCAGGAGACGAGGTAATACTACTACACTCCTACATATTAGGCCTTATTAATCAAACAAATGGGCTGCAATTCTGGATCAAACAAACTGCAGCACAGAGGAATGAAAATTCTGTTAACTCCCATTGATCTGAGTTTAATTCCTTCAGCTCTAGAGGTATCTAACACTGAAATGCCTTGGAAACCTTTTTAGAATTAAAACAAAAGCTTTTAAACAGATAAGTCATTGTATATATTTTAATTCCTCCCACACTGCAATTGGTGTAATCAAGAATTTCACTTCTAACTTGATATGACCTATTTTATCCTGGGTTGCTAGAACTTAGGTAGGGAACAACTTTGCCTCTAGCTGCTGGAGAAAACTCCCACTATCAGCAGCTGGCTGGGCAAGATAGGAGTTTAGTCTCCAACTGGAGAGCCAAAGGATTCCTATCCCAGTTCTAGTGTATCCCACATCTCACCAATTAATGGTGACAGTACAAGTTGCTCTGGCATTTTAGTTATACATTTAAGTGGAATAGTATGATCCTAACTGACATAACATCCTCACAGATCACTTTTGTTGACTTCCTGATGTATGATGTTCTGGATCAGCATCGGATGTTGGAACCAACCTGTTTGCAAGAGCTGAAGAACTTGGAGGACTTCCTGACACGATTTGAGGTAACCTACCATACAATTCCTTGGGGAGGAGGTAGTTGAGAGATGGAGGGAGGCAGTGTAGAATCCTAGTTACTGCATTACTATTGGATTAAGGGAATGATGCATAGCTTAACCCATTTGTGTAGTGCATGCTCTGCAATGCATTAACTCTCTAGCCCACAAGGGGTTAAAGAGAACTCAAAGCGAGTTTTCATAGAATAATGCTTTTTTTTTTTTTTTAAATCTGGCATTTGCTGTGTCAGTTCTTGCTTGATGCCCTGTGAGACTGAATTGATGCACCCAGTAGAACTGGTGGGCTCTGCTACTTGTCATTTTTTTTTTTTTTTTTTAAGTGACTCAGCTGCAAATGAGACTTCCAAACACTGTAGTGTGGCTTATAGGTCCTCTTACAGAGGGTGTAATTTGCTTACAACTGCAAAACCTAGAAGAAATATCCTGCAGCACATACCCAAAAAGGAAAGTCCAGTTACCTTGCCAAGTGACTTACTAAACAAAAAGCAGAAATCAGGTTTTGTTTCATCATCCTAGTTGATGTGCCATCGTCCCCATGGACCTGAAGTGGTCCATGTCTAGTTTCTCTTATTAATCCTTAGCTTGGCTTCTGTACTTTGTCTGAAGGTTCAATAAGATGTGCTACAGCATTTCTTTTGTGTATGGAACCTGTGAGTGAAGATTGCATCCTTGGTCAGAATGTCCCCTAGCTTACTACAGCAGATGTACGTAACTCCAGGTCTCAAGTGCTGCAAACAGTGAGGTTTTTAGGATGTCTCTGCTTGTTCCACCAGTGCTCTGTTACTCTTTAACTGAGCTACCTGTGAGGAATCTAGAGTATCCTGAGTCCAGAGATGCATGCCATTGAATTATAGCAATTGGGAGGTTTGTCCTCCGTTAAAATAGAACTCCAAACAGAGTTATGCTAGCATAACAAAACCCTTTGAGTGCCAGAGGGGGTATGCAACGCATTGTGGCGCAATGTGTTGCATACCCCTCTGGTACTCAAATGGTTAATTATACAAGGGTAGGATTTTTGATGAAGAAGGATTTATTTAGACTACTTGCCTCTAAGTTGGTATTTTGGGTTATATAGGAGCAAAATAAGACTTCTTGAAGGCTGTATTCATTCTAATGACGTGTTTTAACAAACCCTTTCTTCTGTTTCCAAGGCTCTCCCTGCTATTGCTGCGTATATGAAATGTCCTCACTTCATGAAGACGCCAATTAACAACCGTATGGCATCTTGGGCTAACAAAAAGGTCCTTTGAACTGTAGAAGCTGTCACACTTCGCAGACATGAGATCATCCATTCTTCAGTAATTCAATGTTTTTATGTAAACTTATCACAATCTAGAACATCCTCCCTATGGCTAGTATGTTCAGTCATGTTCTGTTATGTCAGTAAATCTTTCCAATAGTCGCCTTGTATAGTTTATATAATTTGTAATTCTTTCCTCTCCTCAGCAGAGGCTAAAACAAACTAGTTCCAGTGTTTCCAATAACTTAGCTGTCTTCAAATGGTCCTTAAAACATACCTATCTTTGTTGTACTATAACGGAACATGTGCACACAAAACCCCTTTCCTCTGAAAATCTGTTCATGTTTAAAGCCCCCCCCCAAAAAAAAAAACAAACACAATGTTTTTCCATTGTTTAAAAAGCACAGTGAGGGCTTGTGATCATTCAGAGCAAACATGATTAGGAGATAAAGCCTTGATTACAAGATCTATAAGTAGGATTGTTATATTAAAAATGTGGTTGGAGATAGGAAGAGGCAGCAATGAGAGGGATTGCATGATGAGTTTGGAGTGTTCTTAAAGGAAAGATATATACGGCTTAAATAAGGTGGAGGAGCAAATGTATGCAAAGGGAAGGATGGTGTATTTGGAAAGGGTAGAACTTGTTATGGCCAGAGGGCAGTAAGAAAATCTTGCTTGGGCAGATGTTAAGTCAGAGTATGGGAGTGGTCTAATAGGAATGTGTTATTGGACCGCCTAGAGTCTTTGAGGAGAGGTGGGGCAATGGAATAACATGACTTATGTTGGAAATGGGGTAGTGGTAAAGACTCCTTCTGTGGTGAAGGAATAGGGAAAAGTTTAGAGGTAAGGAAAACCGTATAAAAAATTCATATAGAAAGGAATTGTTGTATCTTCATAAGGGAAAGTATGGAGCAAATAGTTGTGAATAGAAGCATGGTAATGGAGACTAGCCAATGGGACTCAGGTCCAGTTGATTGAATACAAAGGAGATAATTACCACTCTCCACAAAAATGTAGCAGAGGAGGAAGAGCAATGAAGGGCTAAAATAAGACTAAAACTTCCAAGACAGGGGGCAGATGGAACAAGTTCCAAATGTAATGGTTCAATGGATAATGCAGTTTAGGCATCTAAGGGGTAAATACAAATACAGTTGATGGAGGAAACTAATGGTAGAAAATGGACCAGCAATGATTTAATTTGCATAGAATGAGAAGTGAGTGTATGTTGTCATAAGGGGGTGAGACTGAGATCCTGTCAAATAAGTACCTTTTGACTGGTCAAGCTCCGTGAGAGAATGGAAGCCACGTTGGCACAGCTTTCTTTATCTCTATATATGAAAGAAGGCTGCATCAGAATGTCTGATATCCAACAGAGGCACATACATGTGTTAATGCAGTTTACAGGGTAGGAACAAGGCTGTTGGTTTAACAGCCTAGGGCAGATATGGGTAGTTTTGTAAACCTCAGGCTTAGGATGATTTAGTTGCCCACTCCTACAGTGTGGATATGGTCTCCTATACCAGATCAACTAGCTCCTTTTTTGTAAAAAGGATTCTTAATTTTATGCCTTCAGGTCCCACAGCCGGGACAGAAGTTTAGGATTTCCTGGCTTGAGCACAGGTGTGCAAAACAAAATGACCAAGCTTCTGCTTTATATTTGTCTACTTAAAGGGATAGTAATACTTCGTTTTAACTTTATTTTATTTTGTAGGCATTAAAAAACATGAAGAATGATATAAGTCTTATCTCTCAAACCTTTATGGTTTATGAGATATTCACAAGCAAAGTTTCCCCTCCCCGCCCCTTTTACCTAGTGTAAACCATCTCTTCTCAGATGTGAACCTGGTTGTATGACAGGACAGATAACAGAAGGGGACAATTTTCTTTGTATGAAAACAATGAAAGCCCTTCCCCCCTTGACAAGTTTTTCAGCTTTTTCCCTTATCTTAATTGAAGATTGTCCCTCTCTGCAGTCTACCTAGGCACCTCCCTTCTGATCTGGTTGAACAGGGGGGGGGGATACTTTGCTTGTGAATATCTCTTAAACCATAAAGGTTTCAGAGATAAGACTTATATCATTCTTCATGTTTTTTTAATGCCTACAAAATAAAATAAAGTTAAAACGAAGTATTACTCTCCCTTTAAGGACAGCTAAGTTAAATTCCTGTCCTTTTTAGTTGCTGTTGAGCAGCTGCTTTATAGCCAGTGGAGGGTCAACATCCAGACCTGCCCGGTCCGTAGAGCCTCTCCATGCGTTCTTTTTATGGATACTCTGGATCAGGCAGGAACAGATGGCCGTTGCTCGCCAGCAGATGGAAAGGCAAGTTAATTTTGTTCTGGCTGTGATGAGGATCACCAGCTAACTCCCCTCCAGAAATATACCTGAATTTTGTATTGAGGAGAGTAAAAACAGAACTAACTTTTAGTGAGGAAACACACTGCTTTTATACACTTCCAGCTGGCATCCTTGTGTACATAGTCAAATTAAGGCTTAGAACAGAGCTGACAGTGTCCAATCAGGGGCAGCCCAATCAGAGTATTTTAGTCTCCAATCAGAGTCCTCCTTTTCCAATCCAGGGAAGCCCTTGAAACACAACTGCTCTCACAGTAGTGGTCCGTTAATATTGCTTTGTCTCTTTCCTGTTCAAGCCCTAGGCATCAGAATCCAATGTACACAGAAAACACAACAAAATACAGTGCAGAGATAAAATAACATAGGGAAAAACAAAGCATTCACCAAATGATAAGCCAGTGGATACTTAAAATGGGGAACAGCAACTTTTAGCAATTTCTCCTCGCCAAATGCGAGGAAGCGAGTGGAAATTTTTGAGTCCTGGTGTAGACTACCCTATATAGATACATTTTAGTTAATTAATTGTGCAGATACCAGCACCCACTGTACTTCTGTTCAGAAAGGTTGTTGTTACCTAATCTTAGTCCATTTAAAGACAATAGAGATCAGTTCTTAGACATCCTGTCAAGATTGCTATGGTAATGAGAGCCCTGGAAAACTCAGAAATGGGTGTCTCCACAGAGCATTTGCAAGGTTCGATTTTAAGAGTTCACACCCTTTTAAATATCATGCACCAGTAGTATGATAGTAAGAAAATAATTTCTTAGGTGTATAAACCTCCAAAATATATTATAAATTTGTTTTTCCTATTCATCTTGAGGCAGCTGAGCATTTGACCCCTTTTTTATATACTGCAAACAAACGGAGTCTCTGGGGCAGAGCCAGAGAATTCCCAGGTATAAGATTAAACCAAGCAAAAGAGAAAATAGCCAAGTCTATTAAAAAGGTGACAACTTTCTTATAAGTATATTATTGAAAAAAGTAAAGGTGACAAAAGGATAGTAGATATATGGACAGACATAAGAAACTGTCTGACAATTATTTCTGTTTTAGTTTTTGCAGATGTGGAGAAATGTATTCCCCCATTGCATAGAAGAATTGTTAATGTTAAACCAGTGTTTTACAGAGGATGAAGTGTCACTGATGATAATTAAATCAATCACTTTATCCAGTTGAGATTCATGTAATCGTATTATCATATTATGCTCTTGAGTCTGTGCTTTCACCATCTTTAGCCAAGTTTTTTATTTTTAACCAGTCACATTAGACAAGAGTGGTTCCAGATTACTAGAATGTTGCCAGTGTAGTGCCACTACACAAAAGGGCTGGCATTGGAAGACTCTGGCAACTACAGGCCTACAAGTCCGACATCAATAGATGGGAATGAGAGAGCGAGGGATTGCCTGGGAGCGAGATCTGATTTGGTCACTCTTTTCACATGGGTGTGAATTAACTTGCTTATCAGCTGATAGTCATTTGGTCAGCCTTTGATTGTTAATTAAGCTAAATAAGCCTCATGTGTATAAGACTGCTATATAATACCTTCAGTCTAGGGTGCCAGATTAATTCACTTAAACCACGAACTACAACACCTCCTGAGTCCATAACTGTGGAATTTGCAAATGCTGTTCTTACTGCTGCTGCTGAGTTGTTAAAGCAGCAGGATAATTAGGCAGCTGAAAGTGAATGGGATCAACAATAGCAGTAACATGGGTGATGGATGATGAAGGTTCCACTTGATATGACTATCTCCAGTCATGCGCTTGGGGCTGTAGCAGCACAATAAGTAGCCCCCAATATATGTGGAGAAAAGAAGAAGGTGGCCAATAATTCTTCTCCACCTGCCCCTCCTCCAAAATCATGGGTGTGTTGTTATTAGAATATAATTTTTTCCCTTGAGAGCAGGAATTGTGTCTCTCATCAGCAACTGCAATATGCACAGTGTGTGTGGTAAATAACATCTGGGGGCACAACTTTTTCCAAACACCATGACACCCAAAACCAAGTACTGACAAGTACATGCAAACAAAAGAATGGGAAGGACGCCCAATAGTGTGTTATCGTCTTCAACAAAATAGTTGGTTCAACAGACCTAAAAAAGTGGGTACTCACAATTCAGGTGGTCAGTTCTAGGACTGACTAACTCGCATCAGGAGAAATACCCATCTCCAACCAGAACAATAGGGAATAAATGAAGTTCAACACGGCTACAATATAGAAAAATGTGTATTTTAATAAAAAAAAGAAATATATCATAAAAATGAAGCAAGTTATACCCAGTATAATGATTCTAACGCATTTCGTGGCTCTAAACGCCACTTTTTCAAAGATAAAATCTAAATCTGGAATATTAAGCCTTAATATACCAGATTTAGATTTTATCTAAATACAGGTGGATTGGCAGAAGATGTAGTTACCCTAGAAGATGATGGCGAGCTAGTTGTTTCACTCATCATGGAACTTCCAGTCTTTGTCTGGGTTCCTCTATCCTTCCTCCTCTTTGATCTCCGCCTCACCTCTTGTTGCCTTTCTGGAGAGTCAGGGGGTACAATAACAGCAGTGGGTGTTTGGCTTTAACATGTTTGACATAAATGTCATGGTGTATGTGTTTCATGTGTGCTTCTCACTGACTTGTCACGAATAGTGCACAGTGCCATTGCTGATGACTGCACTGTGCCTGCCCCAAGAGAAAAATAGTCCCACACCCATGACTTCAGAGGGAGGGACCAGGCAGAGAACAATGTCCTCTTTCTTCTTGTCCTCCACATTCCCCTTCATTTTCTGTGGCAGTGGATAATGTTGCTACTGTTGCTGCTACTACCTCAGATTCAGCACTGCAACTAGGACCAGGAGTATTGCTGGTGTTGGCAAGTCAAACCTGTCCTAGTCCAGCATCACTTTTTGACCTCATTTCCTCTGTGTCCTTGGTGGTCTGTGTCACTCTAGCTTGCTCCTCAGCATTCTGCTGCCCTTGCAACTCCGCATCAGAAGGAATTAGAGCAGTTGCAAATTCCTCTAATTCCAAAATCTCACTGCTTCCACCCCAGCTTCTCCAGCATCATCATCACCACCCCCACTAGTCCCTACTTGCTACTGCTCTATTACAGACATCTCACTGCTACTTGGAAGAGGTGACAAGCAATATGACAGAGCTCACAGCCCCCCCCCCCCCCCGACCACCAAACAGAGTGCACAGCATTACAGCCTCTTTTCCCTCTGCCTGTAACAATTATAATTACTACCTAGCCTCACATTAGAATCTCTAAGTCTCCACCATCATCAAATCCCCAATCAGCACCCTCATCACCACATCCCTCAGCCTTATCCCCCACATTACAGCCCCCCCACAACCACAACCCTCATACCCTCCTCCCATCACAACCCTCAGCACCGTAGCCCAATGCCCCTCATCAGAGCCTTCAGCCCTCCTCAGCACAGCCTACCATAGTCTCAAGCCACCTTTACCTCATCAGAGCCCTCAGCACCCACTACCACAGCATTCATCCCACTCACTTATCAGTCTTCAGCAGCTGCCACCTCATCAGAGTTGCCACCTCATCAGTGGAGTTCCTCAAGGCTCCATTCTTGGCCCTGTTCTATTTTCTCTTTTTATAAATGATCTGCCCAAGGTTTGCAAATCATCTTCAGTACACATGTATGCAGACGACACCATTCTCTATACTAAAAACTCAAACATATCACACCTTGAGGCCGTATTACAACATGATTTCTGCGAGGTTGAAAGATGGATAGCAAGGAACAAATTGTTCTTAAACACAGACAAAACTGTCACAATGATATTTGGCACAAAGCACAAACTGTGTAATCTCGGCAATACCCACCTATCCATTGTAACGGAGTCTAATCGTAAATTGGCCCCAGTGGACTCCTACAAATATCTTGGTATGTGGCTTGACCCCAACCTCCAAGCTTTATCCCAAAATCAGTACTCTTTTTAGACACAAATCATGTTTAAGTCCCCTGGTTAGAAAACGTATTGTGCAACAGATGTTGCTGCCTGTCAGACTATGGTGATGTAGTTTATGCTCCAGCACCAGAAATCCATCTTAGTAAACTTGACACCCTGTATAATTCAATATGCCGCTTTATCCTCCAATGTAATTACACTACTCATCGCTGTGATATGTTAAAAGAACTAAATTGGTTAACACTCAAATCTAGACGTGCCCTTCACCTTTCTTGCTTAGTACACAACCACTTCTCTGGAAAACTGCCACACTACCTGAGCAGTATGCTCACTCCTGCTCTCCATACTAAGTATAACCTCCGCTCCACCGCAAACAACTCGCTACGTATACCACAATACAAGAAAGAAGCAGGAAGATCTGCCTTCTCCTTCAGAGCGCCAAAGGCCTGGAACAATCTGCCTGAAATAATCAAATATGCTCCCAGTCTAAAATCCTTAAAAGTAAATGCCTCTCTGTATCTAAAAACAGAGTGTAACTGTTTAGAATTTTAAAATTTCCATATGTATGAATATTTGTATATATATTTAATAACATGTAATATATAATGTTTCTCAATTTGTATAAGGACATTATGGAACTAGAGAGAGTGCAGAGGAGGGCTACAAAACTAGTAAGGGGAATGGAAAGTTTTAGTTATGAAGAGAGACTAGAAAAGTTAAACTTGTACACACTAGAGAAACGGCGTCTTAGAGGGGATATGATAACACTATATAAATATGTTCAAGGCCCATATAAAGGGCTTTCAAAAGACCTGTTAATTAACAGAACAGTACACAGGACAAGGGGCCACCCGCTTAGACTTGAGGAAAGGAGATTTAATCTACAACAGCGGAAGGGTTTCTTTACAGTAAGGACAATAAAGGTATGGAATGCACTTCCGGAGGAGGTGGTGCTATCAAATACATTAGATGCCTTTAAAAGGGGCCTGGATACTTATTTAAAAGAGCATAATATAGAGGGCTATGCACGTTAGTATAGGGATTAATATTTAGTTAGGGCTTGTTGATCCAGGGAGAAATCTGATTGCCATTTTGAGTCAGATGCCTTCTTTTGGGTCAGCGATGGTAAACAGGAATAGGAAAAGGGTTGAACTGGATGGACGCAAGTCTTTTTTCAACCTAAATTACTATGTAACTATGTAACTATGTATAAATATGCAACCCTCTACTGAAAACTGTCCAGGGCATACTTGAAAATGAGAGAAATCTCAATGTATTATTCCTGGTAAAACATTTTCTAAATAAATCAGAGCTCTCAGAACCTCCCACCACGGCAGATGTTAGCCCTTCTTTCTTCATCAGACCCCCACAGAACCCGCCACACACACATAGCCTGTAACCCCCCTCCCCAACAGATCCCTCAACACCCCACACCACAGACTCAATCTCTCTGAGAGGTCTCAGTATTCCCCAGCACAGGTTTCAACCCCTTTACCCCATCAGGAACCTCAGACCAACTCGCCACAGAGTTAAGCACCACCTTGACCCATCAGAGCCTTCTCATCCCAACAGAGCCATAAGCTCCCCAAGCCAGTCTTCAGATCCACCTTGCACACATCAAAGTTCTTAGTATCTTCTAACCCATTAGAGCCACTAGCACCCCAACCAGCTGTCTTAATACCTGTCAGTAGAGCTAGCAAGCCTCAGGCATCGGTTCACTCCCTCCATCTCCAAAGACCTTTAATGCCTTGCATGCCAGTTGGATGAGCCTGTCCCTGTCTTCTTTCTCATTGACGTGGTAGGCTCAGCTACAGATTATATCTGGATGGCACCCATGTTCCTTACTGGTAACATCAAGATGAGTAGGCAGCTGCAAAAAAATGTGATGCTGACATGACTGACTGGATGTTCTCCATCCAGTCATTCACGTTTTCTGTTCATGTGCAATGGGTGGGGGCTTAGCGAACATGATCATCTTGCCCACCACTATACTTGTAAGTCAGGCCAGTGGCTCTGTGCTAATTTCCACACTTTGATAAAAAACTTACCATGAGAGGAGATACACCCATCTTGAAGTTCTGGATATATTGCCTCTCCTGGCAGTAATCTGAGCCCCCCCCCCCCCCCGACACTGATACCTGGGAGCGCCCATGCATTAATAAGCCTCTGGAACCAAATTTAATGTTGTGCACAAAACTAATTATGTATATTCAGATTAGGCACAGAGGCCATATTGCGAAAACCACATACTGCAAGAAGATGAGGCATTTTCACTTGATTTGGACATGTCATGATTGCGTTTAGCTATCACACCAGCTCTGCCAAGTTTATGTTATGAAGATGGATTACTAAGACTCAGATTAGAATATTAGAAAGTGGTGCACCAGTTCAACATAAGATTGCTGAAAAGTCTGAATATTGTTTCACGGTATTGAAATTGTGTGAAAAGAAAAAAATATAAAAACATTATTTTTTATTCAACATGTAATAAACATATACAGATTTAAAAAAATATTTTGTGTATAGAAGCTAAATGGGGGAAATTATTCCTAGATATACTGTGAAATCCCACTACTAATTCTTCTTTAAGTAGTATGAAAGGCTCATTTATTGCTCTATTCGGATGCTAGTATATAATGGCACATACAATTAGTATTGGCAATTGTCCCACATCGAGTACACACTTGCACATTACATCCCATGAATACACTGGCACAGAATCCAACTGGTTAGTGATAGCAATCTCAGGATTGGCTTTCTAATATTCTAATCTGTTTCTCAGTAATCCATCTTCATAGCATAAACTTGGCAGAGCTGGTGTGATAGCTAAATGCTATAATGAGGTGGCAAAATCAAGTGAAAATGCCTCATCTTCTTGCAGTATGTCGTTTTCACACAATTTCAATGCCGTGACACACTATTCAGACTTTTCAACAATCTTATGTTGAACTTGTCCTATATTTCCTATTAGATATGGATAGGAATAGTTAAGTGTGCTGTTGATAGTAGTTTTTTCATTTTTGTTTTTGCTTACAGAGATCAGCTGTACCTCACTGACGAGGCCCAACAAGGCTGAATTGTCTGGCATTTGCTGCTTTTCTTGTTCAGAGAGGAATTGCCTGACATTTCGTGGTTGGACTGCTGTAATGGCAGGACCAATATGATATGCTTTAGGATATTTCCTCTCTGTGAAAGGCACTAGTGGGATAAAGCAGATTGTACCCTGGGTAGGATGCTATTCCTATAGAGCCTGCATATTTGTACTGTAGGTTTGTTCCTAGCTGAGCATCTCTGATTTTTAATGTACATAGGCAAATTACCCTTGGCAATAGTCACCCCAAGAGTAATAGGGGGAATACAGCATTGGACCCCTTGCTCCCAGTGCTTAGAGAGATCAGCTACACCTCACTGAGGCCCAACAAGGCCGAAATGTATGTCTGGGTTTGGATGATTCTCTTGTTCAGAGAGGAATTTCCTGGCATTTCGTGGTTGGACTGCTGTAATGGCAGGACCAATATGATATGCTTTAGGATATTTCTTCTCTGTTAAAGGCACTAGTGGGCTAAAATAGATTGCACCATGTGTAGGACACTATCCCTATAGAGTCTGCAAATTTGTATTGCAGGTTTGTTCCTAGTTGAGCATCTCTGACTTTTAATATACAAAAATAAATCCCCATTGATATAAATGGAGATTTTTCCCTCTTCAGTGCTAGAGAAGTCTCCAGTGAATTTCTTCCTAAAGCTTTTGAGAGCTCTCTAGTATTCATGACGTTCACATGACTCACAGAAATCATTTGGATTTTGAGGAATGTTTATCCCCAATGGTACAGTTGGTTTACACCATAATTGCACAGCTTTTGATTTCATACCTATGGGCTATATCTGCAATGTAAGCATCTCTCAATAATCTAGCATTACAAAACAAGCAAGCAAGTTTGAGAGCTTCTACCTAACAGATGCTGTTCTAACAGAAAATATTGGTGTAGTGTGCTATAATGGTTTGCACATGGATGAATTTCCCATTAGGCAAACTATGCTACTACCTAGAGTGCTACATTTTGAGGGGTATCTCAGCCATTCTGGCTCAACCCTCATTCTACTTTGATGGCATGACCATTGTGCATCAGATATCAACTCTTGATTTTATGATGGCTAGTATTTTTACCCTTTTACGTAATGGTATTTAACTCAGATGCTAGAGATGTATGCAAGGAAAGCTTTATTTATGCTTGTCTTTTATAGATTATTGGTATTTTCTGTGTAAGGGAACAATGGGGCTAGGGGAGGAGTCTTGTAAAGAATGGGGTTGTGGAGACTGGTGGAACTAAGGGACTCAAAGATGTGCAAAGATGTAGGAGAGATTAGTAGTTTTACTGTTGTGTTTAAGAAGGGGGCAGAGGGGGATAGATGGATATAAAGGTAGTAACATGATGGATGCTGTGTGGTGGTAGGACGAAAGAAAAAAGCATGATTTGGTGGAGTAGAAGGAAACAATGGGGTTTTCTTGTGTTCGCTTTCAGGTCTGCATTTATATCACTGGAGTTTTTTGGCAAGAAACTTCACAATTGCATAACCCACCCCTTTGGTCCTTAAAGGGATAGTAATGTTTCATAATAAAAGCAGCTCTAATTAATCATCATAGTATTTGGACTTTGGAGAGTGTTATTTCAATTCTGTCAGAGTTGTAGTTCCAGAGTAATTCAATGACAAAGTGTCCCCCTCCCGCCCCTTTTACTGATGTCACGCTGTTTAGCTAGAGCAGAAGGGAGGTGCCCAGGTAGACTGCAGAGAGGGACAATCTTCAATTAAGATCAGGGAAAAACCTGAAAAGCTTGTCAAGGGGGGCAGGGCTTTCATTGTTTTCATTGTAAGAAGATTGTCCCCTGCTGTTATCTGTCTGGTCTTACAACTAGATTCCCCATCTGAGAAGAGATGGCTTACACTAGGTAAAAAGGGCGGGAGGGGGAAACTTGCATGTGAATATCTCTTAAACCATAAAGGTTTGAGAGATAAGACTTATATCATTCTTCATGTTTTTTAATGCCTACAAAATAAAATAAAGTTAAAACAAAGTATTACTATCCCTTTAAGGAATAATTACAGGGACATATAAACTGGTCATTTATACAGAAACTTTCCACCATAAAACACAACTGAATACATGTTGTGGTGGTGACTGGGGATTTGACAGGGCCGGATTTCCCTGTAAAGTAGAGCGCATTTCTACATCTCCAATTGTGAGAGAGCGAACTCAGTATTCTGAGAGGGGTTTCCAAATAAATAAATATGATTTATTTGTTATAATTCTGTATCCAAAGTGCATGTGTGTGGACAAAATCTGCAGTCCCTCTAGCTGTTGTTGGACTACAATTTCTGTCATCCATGACTGGCCAATGGCTGGCTGAGGATGATGGGAGTTATAGTCCACCAATAGCTGGAATGCCACAATTCTCCAATCCCCAGCAAAGATATATGCATAACAGCAAAACAATGTCTTATTAAAGAAGAAGTATATATATCTTATATAAGCCCCAATATAATTATGGTTAGAAAATCCTAATGGCCTCTGTGACTTTTTCCCTTGTGCTTTGGTTCAAAAGATAACAACATCAATCAGTCCTGGATGTCATTTCTATTGAGACAGATATGACTGTCTGTTTTTTTAAAAAACTGAAGCAAGCAGAGTGCGTGAACCTGTTTAACCCATTATGGACCAGAATGGTGTGCAATGCATTGCTGATCACTGTGCTTACCATGCACAGTGGGCAGAGTTTGTGTCTTGTGGTACTACTAGAAACTCTCATGTCCTCCTCTATGGACATAACATAGAAGACTGATCAATGATCTCTTAAATCAAGGAATAAGGAGAATATTCAGAGGGGACTCTAAAACATTGAACTAATAGGAGCAAAAAACAGTGTAAGGGTTATTTTGGCCAACTGGATGCCCTTCTTAGTTTGCGCTTGGCAGGTGTGCTGGCCATGGTCAAAGTAATTCCATTAACTCCGTGTGCGCTCCTGGTTTATGGTGGCCAGTGTACATACCTCTTTACTGGTCTTTTTTTTACATCCTTTATAGTCATCTGTCCCCCCTCTGCCCCCTTCTTAAAGTGGAACTATCATTCAAATAATATTGGCACCCATTATAAATTCCTAACATAGCAATTTGCAAATCCTTACGGTTTTTAAATTCAATATGTTAATGCTGATACACCGCTTCTTCAGCAGGAATGAGAGGACAGACAACACAGACATCTTACAGGAAATGACAGCGCTGTCTGTCCCGTTCACTGCCAGCATATTCACTTTAAAAACAGTAAGGATTTGCAAATTGCTAGTATATGGATATATTGGGTACCAATATTATTTGTATAATAGCTCCGCTTTAAATACAACAGTAACGCTGCTCATCTCTCCTACATCTTTGCACACCCATGGCCACATTTACAACTCAGGCACAATGGGTGCTAGAGAGGTTGCCAAAACATTGCAAATCAATGTAATGGAGACCTGTCTAGCAACCAAGTGGCAAACAGCTTTTTTATGCTATAGGACAAGGATATTTTCCGTACCCAGTGTTTATCTGAGTGTGGAATCTTGTGTGGAGTATGGTTGTATTAATGAGGGGGGGAATTTCAAAGGTGCAGTGGGTGTTTTTCATACCCTGGGCATTGGAATTGTGCTAGCCAATCCCAAAACTTACTAGGGTAAATGTGGCCAGCTTGGTTGCAAAACCAATCAAAATTTGGTGTTCTAAGCAGTTGCCTTCCTGACCTAATGTGAAATATGACCCTGGCTGGGGTAGAAGGAAAACGTTGGAAGGGAGAAGTGAACTGAATTCGGCTTGGTTTAATGGTGACTGGATGAGATGAGAGACAGTAGGGTAATATGAAAATGTAACTGCAAAGATAAGAATAGAAAATATGGACTCTGTTAGAGAAAGCGAGAATGAAAAGGGACATTCAGATGGAGAAGGAGAGAGCAAAACACATATTTGTGGGAGAAATAAAATAATTTATGGAAGGAGAAGGGCAGAAGTATTTTGTGGTTTGGGAGAGGAGAATAGAACAAGTTATATTTTGAGAGGTGGGAAAGAGAAAATGCATGCTGGTTTTGTGGAACTGTGGACTAGGAGTAGAGAATAAGGACAAAAGCAGAAAGAGGGATATCTGTAGTGGATAAGTCATGCCTCCTAATAATATCTCCTCACTTACTTTACTGTGGCCAGAAAATCTCAATTCCTCCCCCACCTGAATGTTGCCCTTGTGCCTTTGTTCATAAGATAACATCTTCAATCAGGTCTACATGTTATGTCCATGGAGGTGGACGTGACAGATGCTAGTAGGATTGCAAGACACAGACTCTGACAACTGCACATGGTAAGCTTAAAGGAACACTAAGACCTAGCTAGCCTCTGTTAAAAAATATATTTGTTTTCTGGGACCTAAACTCTACTCTTACAATGTTCTGTTGGGTTTCCAGTTTCTTTTTCCAGTGCTCACAATTCCATAGAATTCTTGATAGGGTGTTGAATAAGTCATTGCTCTGCATTGCTCTTTAAAGGGATAGTAATACTTGAAAATAAGTTTACTTTATATTGTAGCCCTTAAAAAAACATGATAAATGATATAAGTCTTATCTCCCAAACCTTTATGGTTTGGGAGATATTCAGAAGTAAAGTTTCCTCTGGAGTGACGTCATTGCTCCACCCTTCAGATTTGGAATCCGGTCCCGGGACGGCTGTGCCTCTCCAGAAGTGCTGAGATCACCATCTTTAAAAAGAATTTCTTAATTGGAATGGTCTACAAAGTGTGCTTTCAAGCCAGGCACACTTTGTAGATAGTTCCAATTAAGTAGTTCTTTTCAAAGATCGTGATCTCGGCACTGCTAAAGAGCTGCCGGTTGCTCTGTGGACCAAATTCCAAATCTGTCCACTAGATGGCAGACTTGGCTGAAACAGCCAGGAAAAGATAATTTTACTATATTTTACATGTGAATATCTTCCAAACCATAAAGATTTGGGAGATAAGACTTATATCATTTTTCATGTTTTTTTTAAGGGCTACAATATAAAATAAACTTATTTTCAAGTATTACTATCCCTTTAAATTGGCAAGTTAACAACCTTTCTGAACAGAGGGGAAAACCAGAGAGAACTGGAGCACTGACTGAGTGAGTCACCAAAGCTGCTTATTAATGAAATGTATAGCGATTCATGCAGCTGTGCACGTCTAATATTACTTAAAGGGACAGTAACATTTGATATGCCAAGTTATTTATATTATAGGGTTTATCCTCCTGAGTAAAGCCAGCATAATCCCACTGCTAAGAGGTGTTTTATTCAAAAGTTAATGCAGCTCAAACTTGAATTTTTAAGTACAGTATCTCAATGTCCTGAAATTTCCCAGTGACGCTTTTGCTGTACCATCTTGTGGAAGTTAATGGTCAACTGACCAGATCTGTGCATAGGATGGTGTAGCAGAAGCACCACTGTATAATTTCAGGCCATTGAGTTACAGCACCTAAGAAAAATCAAGTCTGAACTGTAATAAGTACTGAATAAAATACCTCTCAGCAATGGGAGTACCCTTATTTTACTCAGGAGCATAAACCCTACAATATATAGTCTTTTGCATTTTAAGTGTTACTATCCCTTTAATACGAACAATAACATACCATTGATTCTATGTTGACTGCCAAATGTATACAAGTAGAAAAGCAAATAAATCTAACATATAATAAACTATTATACTACAGCTTTATGTCCTGTACTATTTGTATACATTTTTGCAGTCAGCATAGAATTACTGTACATCACAAAGACATATTTCAGTTGAAGAGATGTAAGCTTTAATCATCTGAATGCCACAGGGTAACTTTTTGAATTTATATTTATTGTAAATAAACATATTTTAATTACCGACTGCGATACATTTTTCCCTAATGATAATACACAGACACCTTGTGCCCTACCCAGTATTATTGATATTCGACAGAATGTATTTCTTTTTTTGGGGTTATTATTTATAACAACCTTTATGAACAGATGAACAGTGGGTGCTAATCTTAAAGGGATCGAAATGTTTCATAATAAAAGCAGCTCTAATTAATCATCATAGTATTTACACTTTTGTCAGAGTTGTAGTTCAAGAGTAATTCAATGACAAAGTATCCCCCTCCCATTCCTTTTACTGATGTAACACTGTTCAGCCAGATCAGAAGGGAAGTGCCCAGGGAGACTGCAGAGAGGGACAATCTTCAATTAAGATAAGGGAAAAACCTGAAAAACTTGTCAGGGGGGCAGGGCTTTCATTGTTTTCATAGGAAGAAGATTGTCCCCTTCTGTTATCTGTCTGGTCTATGGACTGCATTCCACATCTGAGACAAGATGGCTTACACTAGGTAAAAGGGGCAGGAGGGGAAACTTTGCTTGTGAATATGTCTCAAACCATAAAGGTTTGAGAGATAAGACTTATATCGTTCTTCATGTTTTTTTAATGCCTACAAAATAAAATTAAGATAAAAAGAAGTATTACTATACTTTTAATTCATTAACAAAATTGCTGCACAAACAATTAACCAAAATATGCCTATATAGGATAGTCTACAAATGCATTAAGAAATACAGGTTTTGGATCTAAAGTAACTGCATTTTACAGATGCTACCTGGATGTACAATGACATAACCCAATTTGATTTTTAGGTGTTAGTGTCCCTTTAACCCTATAAGGACAGGAGGGGTGCACAACACATTGCTTTCTAATGGTTAAGTAGGCTCATCTACACTGCACGCTTCAGTTTAAAAAATCTGCAGCAGCCATCGTGTCTGCCTTGATGGACATGATATTCAGGACTGATTGAGATTATGGGGGAGATTCACTAAGCGGTGAAAAGGAGGTGAAGAAGTGGAGATGACTTCTCCAATGTTGTCACTTCTCCAGTTGCTATGTTATTCTATAGAGCCTATTCACCATGATCTCCAAAGTTGAATAAATCTTAGTGCATAGGCTCGATAGAATAACATTGGAACTGGAGAAGTGATAAACTGGATAAGTCATGTCCACTTTATCACTGCTTAGTGAATCTCTCCGTTATGTCTTGAGCAAAGGCAGAAGGGCAAAGTTCATAAAGGCCATTAAGATTTTCACAGTAAGGTAAATGGGGGTTATTGTTAGGAGGTACTTATTTAACATGATGATATACGAAGTGATGACAAATACTATGCCTCAGGAGTGCAGTATGGGAAATACTTTAAAGGGACAGTAATACTTTAAAATTACTAATCCCAATATTGTAGGAGTAAAAAAAGAAACAATTTGCCCCCAGTGATATCTCTCAAACCTATATGGTTTGAGAGATATTCATTCACAAAGTTCCCTGCTCCCTCCCCTTTCCCTGAAGTCAGCATTGTAGCTGACTGCAGGGGAAGTCTGTCATATGACCGTCCGGTGGTTCTGCAGCTGAGCCGTGACTGCGTTAATAAAAAAGAAATCATTCACTTAAAAGGTCTTCTTCGTGTGCTTGCAAACCAAGCACATGTAGAAGACCTTTTAAGTGAATGATTTCTTTTTTATTAACGCAGTCACGGCTCAGCTGCAGAACCACCGGACGGTCATATGACAGACTTCCCCTGCAGTCAGATACAATGCTGACTTCAGGGAAAGGGGAGGGAGCAGGGAACTTTGTGAATGAATATCTCTCAAACCATATAGGTTTGAGAGATATCACAAGGGGCAAATCGTTTCTTTTTTTTACTCCTACAATATTGGGATTAGTAATTTTAAAGTATTACTAACCCTTTAAAGGGATGTGAAAGGCTGTGTTGTAGGGTGGCATTTGTATGAGAAACAGTTGATGAAATAATGACGGATACATGGAATAGCCTTCCAGCAGAAGAAAAGGGGCAATGTAAACCATAAGACATTATTCATCAAGCAAAGAAGGGGTAGTTCTGGAACTTGATAAATAAATCTCTATTTTGGAAGATGAAAAAGATGAACATTTTACAAGGAAAGAAGGACACCGAAAATGGTGAGTGAGAAATTTATAGAGTTTCTAAAAAAGAAAAATGAGTTATTGAGGCTGATGTACTAAAAAGAACTGGCCCATGATGCACTAAAGTTCGATAAAGGCTCAGGATGGCAATGTTGTATTGGATCTGTGTCGAAGGCATATCACCAGTATGCACTAACATGTCTTTGGAATCATATCTCTTCAATCCTCCACCAATCCACAGTCATCACCATGAATCTGCCACACCTTTGACAGGCTTACGATTTTTCACCTAATGCATTGACATTGGCTCATTTCCATATGGAAATGCAGGTTAATGAGCCATTGTTGTATTCATGTACGGTTTTATATATTAATTTGGCTGTTCACCACCTGCACCAAGCTCCGATAGTGGCTTCTGCTGTTGGAGTTCACAGTCCCAACTTGGCCTAACTCAGGTTGGTGATGTAAGCATCTGATCCAAGAAAAAAAAGTACTACACATGTTAAATAACAAAATAGGATAGCTCTCCTCACTTACAATTTATATATATATATATATATATATATATATATATATATATAGTTTAATACATTAAAGAACAAATACATAAATCCAATAGACCAATATGAGAAAAAAAAAAAAAGATGAACCCATTGAATGCCACTGGGGGAATGCATTTTGCACCCCTCTGGCACTCAAAGGGTTAAAAGTTTGACATTATAATGTCCAAATGGATAGTCCCAAAGCAAATACATAAATAAATGGAGCATGTATACTATTGTAACAGTCTTACTAGTCAGACAAATAATTGTTGGTTGTCCTCTACATGCATGATGGATAATGATAAGACGGGATAAGCATTCACTGTATTGAAGGAAATTAGGGATGGAGTGGGCAGGGATCTGTAGCTTTATCCTCTGTAAAATCCTCTCCCATGTTGCACATACAATGTCCTTCAAAAGCACTAAAGGTAATGTTGCAAGTCTGAATTGCTCTTTAAAATCCTTTCCTTCAACACCCAAGGGAAAAAACTATCACAGGAAAGTCTGGGGGGGGGGGGGGGTCAGATACTTGATTACGGCCATGATCACATCACTATTCTTTGTCTGACCAATAAGACTGTTACATTTTTTATACATCTAACATTTATTCATCTATTTGGTCTGGGACTATACATTTAGACATTAAAATGTCAGAATTCTAATCTAAAGTTTTTTCATTTTGATGTTTTCGAACATGCGTACGATGGAAGAGATACTTTATTCAAGTGGGGAAGCAGAGAGGATGCTGTCAGACTTCAGCAATGTCAGACTGCTGACGATGTATAAGGGAGGGCATACCTTACACATCGTCAGGAGTTCAACAACCCTGCGTGCTAATGGGGATTCTCCCCCACCCTTGCATTCTTAGTGCATATGGCAATGTGTGTCTCCATCGCAAAGGCAATTTGCTTGCCACACATAACCATATCATTTCCCCTTAATGCAGCTTTCCTCTGGTGTCATTATGGGGCAAACCAACCGCATAATAGGGAGAAATATAATTTCCATTGCCAGATGAGTGTCCAACACATTGTGAAGGAATATGTAGACCTATCTTATACTCAAGGGGTTCAAAGCCCCAATTAAATATATGGGAATTTGAAGAATTTGCATTTGTCCCCTATGGTGCACTTGGTTTACTCCAGAATAGCTCAGTTTCATAGTAAATCAGTCTCATAGTGAGCTGGTGGGGTTAGTAATCTTGTGGTTAGGTGGTAAACACACAGGGTAAATTTGTGAGGAATAAGCAGAATGTTTTGAGAACATTGCTAAGCAATTCACAAGACAGAGTGCCTGATTCTTTATTGAAATAAAATTGTCTGCTTGTGAGGATCAAGATTAAATTACTTTTTACACAAAGGCACCAACTCTAATACTCATTAATATAGTTCCTTTTGAAGGCTCTGCTCTTGTGTCATTGATGGCAGGAACATCCTGGCTTTCATATCTGAAAGAAAATAAAAGTGGAAACATCAGACTTGGGACATAACCATACTGTAACCAAAAACATCCGATCTCTGATCTACCAGAGTGAATTTTTATATGCAATGCAGTTATGTGCTTCAGCAGTACTGGACCCACCCACATTCTGAGTTTGGGTGTAGCCTGATTAATCTCAGTGCCCCTAGTTTATGATGGCTGGTTTATTACCAGTTGATATTTCCTGACCATTATTTAACCCTTTAGGTGCTAAAGAGTTATCCAGCACTGGACTGAAATGGGTAAATGTGCGTGTATGATATAGGATACGTGTATTTTTCTGTGCCGAACCACAGTGGATGGTGCAAGGGGCTACTGAGGCATGGAAGTGTGGCTATGAATTGTGTTAGAGTAATAACATTGTGTATGTCTCAAACATTGAGTGAGCTTTCGCTTACATAGTGTGAGCCAAATCAGTCCTTGCATGCAGTGCCAGTATAAATTCTACAATATATTTTTTGGGTAACCTGGCCAGCACTCCAGGTGTTGAAAACTGTGGTTTCCATAATAGTATGATTCTATCCACCTGATAACATACATTTCAGTAATGGTTAGCCTTTGTCTACTGACTATGACCCAATGTCCAGAGCAGGTAAAGTGATTTGTATCTAAACATGTGGAGAGAAACACACTGCCTGGCCAGGTGAGAGGATGTGAATTATTACTGCTACTATGCTTTATTTATTTAGCTCCAACTTATTCAGCAGCACTGTACAATAGGGAATAGTCATACAGAGATATTAAATAGTACAATGTAACATGGAAAACAAAAGGATAAGAGGGCCTGATAAATCTTAGTGGATGCTTCACCAAGCTGCACCTCTGGATCCACTCACATCCACTCACCCCAGTGAAGCATCCGCTCTCGATATGAGGTGTTATGTCTCCCTTACTTAATGATAACTCCCAATTAATTTAAGCTAAAGAATTTGATTTCATTATACATTTACTTACGGAGAGTGTACTAAATTAGTCGAAATCCAGTGGGAGGAAAAGTCTGATCTGTGTTGTGCTTCATATTATGACTTTTTAATTATGTTTCAAAAAATTAAGTTGAAAGACTTTTTAATCCACTTGAGTTTTAAAATGTAATTCTAATAAACAGAATAGATTGCCGTAAAATAGTAAGATGGCCACAAGTATAGTACATTCTGAATATTAATTGTGACCCTGTGCCCTAAACATATCTTACACAAGTTTTTAATCCTTTCAGTGCCATAGGGGTATGCAATGCACATCCCTCTGGCACTGAAAGGGTTACAAGTGGGCAGCTGCTGTCTCTGATCTTTAGCAGAGACAACAAACTGTCCTCTTACTCCATAGAGAGCTACAGGTTGATAGCCAATCACAGGTAGGTGATGTTGGGACTGTGGAATCTGACAGCAAAGGCTGCTATCGGGGCTTAGTGCATTTGGTGAAGTGCCACATGAAAATATACCCACATGGATAAGACAATGGCTTATTTGTCTGCATTTCCATATGCAAATGACCCATTGTCAAATATGGAATATAACATATGATGGTGAAGACACCTTACTGCCTGCTGTCAGTATGCCACCGACATCACTTTACCACCATATTGCCACCCTGGACCCTTATCACTTCTTAGTGCATCTCTT
This sequence comes from Rhinophrynus dorsalis, assembly GCA_037306005.1. Taxonomy (NCBI): domain Eukaryota; kingdom Metazoa; phylum Chordata; class Amphibia; order Anura; family Rhinophrynidae; genus Rhinophrynus; species Rhinophrynus dorsalis. The sequence continues at coordinate 296,434,232 of CM074719.1, forward strand.
CCCTAGTATGAATACACAACCCTCATTCTACCAATGCCAACAGTTGTACACATTGACTTCTTACTTGCTGGCTGATGAGTCAGCGGTGCTTGAACAACTGGTAATGGAATACATCACAAACACCTAGACAACCTGAAATAATAGCCTTTAGTTTAACATTCTCATCTCACAAGTTAGAAAATTGCCTACATATTGGACAATGTCCATAGAATGTTTCCTGGAAAACAACTACCAAACGTCCACTGCACCTACACTAAGGAAGAGATGTTCAAAAAGTTATCCTAATGAAAAAATTGTCAGATTATGAGTTGGTGGTAAAATAAGGACAATATTTTCAGAAGTAAATATGTCACGCTTGAAAATATGTCCTAAAGAATTAAAAATGACAGTAAGAAAATCAAGATGAATATTGCCCTTAAAAATTCTGATGTTAAAACAAATTATTTTGTCTTTGAAACTAAGATTTTCAGAGAAGCTATGACATTTATTGTTGTTAAAATAACTCATTTTCAAACAAAGACTTTTCATACCAGTTCACTCCATACTATTGCTTCTCAGTCCTGCTAACAGTACTTTAATTTGTTTTCCCCAAGTGTAGACCATTTTTATTTTGTGGTGAAAAAATTATGTTAATCAGACAAAAAAGTGGTTGCTAAAAGAATATTTTTTTCTGAAAATTCCATACAAGTTGACTGTAGATTAAATCATGCTCACTTTAAAGGGATAATAATGTTTCATAATAAAAGCCACTTCAATTAATCTTCATAGTATTTGGGCCGTGGAGAGTGTTATTTCAATACTGTCAGAGTTGTAGTTCAAGAGTAATTTAAGTATCCCCCTTCCGCCCCTTTTACTGATGTAACACTGCTCAGCGCAGACCAGCAGGGGTGGTGTCCAAGTGGATTGCAGAAAGGGACAATCTTCAATTAACATAAGGGAAAAACCTGAAAAACCTGTCAATGGGGGCAGGGCTTTCATTGTTCTCACAGTAAGAAGATTGTCCCTTGTTGTGAGCTATCTAGTCTGTGGACCAGATTCCACATCTGAGGGGAGGTTGCTTACACTAGGTAAAAGGGGTAGGAGGGGGGAACTTTATCATTCAATTACTTTTCAACTACAACTCTGACAGTATAGAAATAACACTCTTCACGGCCCAAATACTATGAAGATTAATTGGAGCTTCTGTTTTTGTGAAACATTACTATCCCTTTAAGCCTGTTTATTGCCTTTGATGGAGATGGTGGTATTGGATGCAAAGATGACAGTAATATGTCTAAGAATTGACGGACCACAGAGTAAGAACTTATGTATTCTGATTACAGACAATTTCAGTTACCACCACTATTTGAACATCTCGTCCTTAATCAGGCATTATAAAAATACTATATTCACCAAAACTCCTGCAGTTTTCAAACTAACTCCTGATGGTTTACAACTCATTTAGGTTTCAAGCCTCACTTGGGATTTTAAAGCAGAACTCCTACAGGACAAGCTCTTCCAGAGTGGCTAAAATGCTCTTACAGGTGAACATACACTGGGAAGAGGAGCAAACTACAGACTAAAAAATGCAAGAAGAGACTTCTACAAACTAAACTCTACAAGAAAATGGAGGGAGGACAGGTTGACAAAAATGGAGGGAAGGTATGCTTCACAAAAAGGAGGGAGGGCAAGTTACACAAAATGGAAGAAGGGAAACAAGAATAAGACAAGCACACAAAAAATGTAGAATAAGACAGTAAATGGACTATGGCAAGTACACACAATACTGAGGATGGTTCAAATAGAATAGTGCTAGACCAAATTAATAAAACAGACAAGTGTTTTAAGCAATAAATTGTAAGAAAATAATTTTGTTCTCACTACGGTTTCAATTGGTTATCCCCAGAATTGCTTCACTTTTCTTTGTAAATATGTCACATAGGCAGGGCTTTTTTTGAGGGGTTACTCAGTACTGGATCCTCTTTTTCCCAAAAATAAAAACAAGCACTAACATATATAGTACTTTTCAGCAAAATTAAAATAATGCATTGTGGAGTACTGGCGCCACCTTTTTCCAGAAAAAAAGAAACCCTACTAGGGGCTGGAATGTCAGACATTAGATGTAAAGTGATTAATTACATTTCAAAATACTAGTTTGTTTATACCAGAAGTGGCTGCTAGGCAGCCCTCAGAGTCACTTCTCTTGTGGCCCCTAATCTATTATCTGGAATAGCAGGAAGTGGAGATAATTTCTCTTGACCACTTCACATACTATTATCACACCAAAAAACAGCACACATCCTATTTCTTTTGCCTCAAACCATACCTCTGTTTATATTAGCCCGTGTCTACCTTAACCCTTTGTGCTAGAGAGGTCAGCAATGCATTGTGAAGCAATACATTGGAGACCTCTCTAGCATCCATGGGGCTAATCTACTTTTTTCAACATATACCCTACATTTTAGCTATAATGCGCGGCTCCTTAGTTGATTTCAAGACCACATATGCATTGCCTGTCACTATACATTGCATGTGCTCTTACCCCTAGGGCTCCTCGCACTGTGCTCAGCTGCATATAAACGCGACCACCTTCTTCAGGACACACAGCCTTCAGGTCCTCCCGGCTTAGCTCTAATAGCTGCTGTCCTCGAAGGACACCAAGACACCGCACTGTGCTGTAGAACAAACATTTTGATTTATATCCCTGATGAAGTAAGAAGATCTCTCAAGAAACACATATAGTACGTACATAGGAATACATTTTTTTATACAGTAAATAATTTAAAAGTTACATTCTATGTCCAATATCTATAGATAGGAAATTTTGTTTGCAAGTTTGTTGAAGAGACTTGTAGCTCTTTCTTCAATAAGACAATCATAAGTCCATGGTCTGATGAGTGGGACTCTGTATGTGGGGAAGCTGTTATTTCTCTGTGTTGCATGTAGAAGTGTTCAGCGTATATATATATATATATATATATATATATATAGAGATAGAAGAAATCAGCACTCACAGGACTTCAAATCAAGTGATTCCAATAGCTTTATTCTGTGACCACAGAATAAAGCTATTGGAATCACTTGATTTGAAGTCCTGTGAGTGCTGATTTCTTCTATCTCTACTACGATCGTCTGATCATGCACCCAGGCATTTGATCTGTTGTCGTGAGTGCAGCCTATCTCTAATTTATATATATATATATATATATATATATATATTTTTTTTTTTTTTTTTTTTTTTTTTTTTTTCCGGGAACAAGACCAACAACCTCGGGAATACTTGGGGCCTTTCTCCAGAAGTCAAGTACAAGCCTGGAAAGATGACCATGAGAACAATTTGATCTTCAGTCTGGAGGTCCTGGGTTACATACTTTTCTTCGGAGGTGGAAGATTTCCTCTCTGATTTAGTTAGTACCTGCTTATTTAGATGGGCTGTGATTCACCTTAGGTGCTACTCTTACAAGAATTTTTGATCACGTGTGTTTTTGTAGGATGAAAAAATTATAGGAACACTATTACTGAAAAATGATGTGGGGACATTCACAATTAAATAATCTGCACTTCAAAATAGCATATGTAAAACTTGCTTGTTTTATTGTCTGCCTAAAATCTAGTCTTACATGTGTTACCTGAGGGCATCTATTCCTTTCTTTTCCAGGACTCCAGGGCTCCCATTACCACAGCAATGTTCACAGATGTTTGAGTAGTGCTAGTGTTTTATTGTGTGTAAATAGGCAGAGATAAGTTAACAGCCTTTACGAAGATCATGAGCACAATTACTCAAATGAGGTGTGTGTGTGTGTGTGTGTATATATATATATATATATATATATATATATATATATATGAGAGTCTATACGAGCATTAAAAATTCAAGTTTAGAATTAGATTTTAGGGATCTAACATAAACTAATTTTTACAGATGCTAGCTTGAAATACATTATATTTATTTAAAATTATAAAACTCAATTGAATTTTTGGTTGTTACTGTTCCTTTAATGGGGGAAATGTAGTCATGATGGCAGACAGGATAAGTATCAGATAGAAGATGAAAAGTGATAGGAAAGAACTGTGAGGGATGCAGAATATTTCTCGACAACAAAGGAATAATTTGGGGTAGATTCAGGGCATAAAGGGAGAAGAGATTTACTTACATGTTTGAAAAACCTCTTTGTTGAAGCCATGCTTTCACTTCCTCAGGCCTAGAGCTTGGCTGAAGTGTCACTGAACCTACAGGAACCTGTGGAACCCAAAAGTGCAAAATCTAACTTGAGTATTGCTATAAACAATTGAACCTTTTCTGGGGGAAACTAACTGCGTCATAAGGAATTTCCTTTGACTTAAATGGGGCTTTTAACTTCATGAATGCTATAGAGGTCTCCAATACATCCTATATAATAATTAGCTAGGATGTTTGTCAGAAGCCGTCATGAGCAGTAGAAACTGCATGCGTTCGGGCAGTCTCTACTGTGCAAGACTGAATCACGTGGAGCAGTGAGGTAGCAGCTCAATTATTACACGGACCTTGACCCGTGTACATGGGGTTTTACATTAGTTGTTCTATAGTGAATTTCAGACCTCTCTAGCATTTAAGAAGTTAAAAGTAAGTGTGTAATTGTTTATATCCACTTACATCTTAAATTCTCATTGACCTTACCGCAATATTGGTATATAATTTATCGGAGGGAGAAAAAAGACTGGGAGTTGAACTGTTGTTCTCCAGACAGAGGAATAGTTAGAAGCAGTGAAAGTGAAATTAATAATAAGTGGATATAAACACTCCTTATATTGTTTGTCTCACTGGATTACTAAGAGGATTTTTTCTTCTCTTTCTCCTGGGCGCCTTTTTCTTCCTGAATTGTCTGTTGATTGGATGAAAATAATTGATGAATAGTTTGACAATATAATCAGGAAAATAGCGGAGAACATCTAATAAGATACTGTTCTATAAATATTTGGGGCTTTCTGTGTATCTGTCTGTAGATATGAGCACAGTGATAGGTATATGCATATTAACCTAGTTATCTAGAACAAATAGGTTAAGGCACCTATATATCTATAGTGCATGATTTTCTGGTTTCTATTATTATTAACATATAGTAACACAATGCACTTGATTAGGTTGAAAAAAGACATGGTCAGCCTTTGCTGTATCAAATTATTTATATATTTTTTGTTTGCCACAGTTATTTCTACAATACAATGGATATATCTCATTACAAACATGGTAGACTATGATGTTAATAACCATTTTTTCAGCCCAGAGTTTGGGAATCACTGAGGTACATCCTGCAGACTGCCCTAAACCTAAACCATTTTAGGACAGCCAGAAGAAACAGCTTGCAATCTTCTTCAATGCAGATGTATGTGTTTTTGTCTATAAAGTAAAGAACATGCAGGGTGTGTACATAAATATTTTATAGTGTGTATTGTATGTGTGGCAATGTGTCAGTATATAGCCCATATATGTGTTTATGTGTATTGTTTGAAGTGTATTTTCTATTTGTTATCCATTAAACAGCCATGTCTTTATGATGCCTATGCTTGTGTAACTGTGTTTCTGCTTTACTATAGAGAAATGTAAACAGGTAAATTAATATACAAACAATATACCATAAACAAAGTGTCTTGTACATTTCCAGTTAGATTGCTCCAAACACACAAAGAAGATATATTGGGAATGGAAAATAGATTTTGAGATATGTGTATATATTACTTTCCCTGATTTAAATAATCTCTGTACAGTGAGCAGTGTCATACCTAGAAGTTAACCACCGAATATCAGTTGACAGAGGATATTCTCTGGTTTGCAGAATTCCTTGCTAACCCCATTAAAGGGATAGTAATACTTAAAATGTAAAAAAATATATGTTGTAGAGTTTATCCCCCTGAGTAAAACAAGAGTACTCCCACTGCTGATAGGTCTTTCATTCAAAAGTTATTAATTTTCAAAGTTGAATTTTTTAGGTGCAATATCACAGTGGCCTGAAATTGTACAGTGGCGCTGTTGCTACACCATCCTGTGGAGATTTATGGTCAACTGACCAGAGTTGTCCATAGGATCGTGTAGCAACAGCGCCACTGTACAATTTCAGGCCACTGTGATATTGCACCTAAAAAATTCAACTGAAAATGAATAACTTTTGAATAAAACACCTCTCAGCAGTGGGAGTACTCTTGTTTTACTCAGGGGGATAAACCCTACAACATATTTTTTTTTTACATTTTAAGTATTACTATCCCTTTAACTCCCATCCTGGTCCTGCCCACTCCTGTCCACTTCATTCCCATTTTAACCCTTTGAGTGGCAGAGAGGTACGCAACGCATTGCAAAGCAAAGCATTGCGTACCCCTCTGGCACTCAAAGGGTTAAGGCAAACATGACTTTCCATCTCCTAATCAATGTGGGCAGGACTGGGAGATGGAAAGCCAGTGTTTGCCTTAAAATGGGCATGAAGTGTACAGGAGTGGGCAGGACCAAGATGGGAGTCAATGGGGTTAACAGGGAACTCTGCAAACCAGAGAATCACCCTCTGTCCCCTGAGATCCAGTGGATAACTCTGAAAACTGAAGTCTTGGGAGCAGAGTAGGAGGATTTCTAGGTATGGCACTGCACGCTGTACAGAGATCTTTTAAATCAGGGAAAGTGATATATGCAGCGCCACACGGTGTATTAATACACCCAAAATTGATATAAGCATGTAAAAGAGGTATACAGTTGTTATTTACAGGATAAAATCCCCCTTTCTGTACTGAATTGGACTGAGTCACTTAAAACTAGATTCTTGAAATAGAATGGATTCGCTACAGTGCTTCTATGTAGAAGTTAATGTTTATAAAACAATACAATAAAAGGGACAATTCTAGTAGATAGGATATCGAGACTTTCCCTAAAACAAGTCTCTATATAGAGGCCTCTTGTGTCATGCTCCTTGCTGCTAGTCTCAAACAAACATGCTTTGCAATGTCCATAGGATCAAAGCCATGCAAAAGGATTAAGGATGGGGGAGAGACAGCATATAGAGGATCTAAGTGTAGGATAAATATTTATTAGCACAGTACATAGGAAATAAAATCAAATATACATATATCTCAGAATAATAGAACCAAGTAATCTGGCTACTTGCAGATAAAAATCCGATATAGGGTGTCGTAGGGATTAAAAGGAGCACTATGCTCCTGATTGCATAAAAGTAAATATATGTGTCTGATCAATACAGTCCATGAGATTTGGAGACGGTGAACAAGCGTAGTATAATGAGAGTGTAGACGGGGAGCTAACTTGGAATATATACATAGAAAAGAGACAAGGTAGGAAATAGTAATACAGATTGGCCCGCATAAAATAGCGTGCTGCAATACAACTGCTGTAGAGCTCAGCCAACGCTCCTCAATCCAGTCTCAGGTGGCCTCTTACTTTATTCTCTGACGAGTCTCAGCATTATGGTATATAAAGTCCTGATGCGTCTCCTTCTTCTCCCTTACTTTCTTGCTCCGTCTCTCTGATGGTGCGCTTGATGCTTCAGCGTATCCTCTCACACATGGCAGGTGTATGGTACTTCAACGCGTTTTGGTGCTGTCTTTGCACCTTCATCTGGAAAAAGCCTGAAGTGGCCTCTGAACTCTCCCTAACTTGTACTTTCTTTGACCAATCAGAGTTGGTCCAGTATGCATATTCATGAGAAAATACTATTGGTCAATACCGAAACAGTGCAACTTAAATACACTAAATCGTTACTCTATTGCTGACAAAAATAATTATTAATCTTATACATATAAAATGCTGTTATGTATTAAAAGTGGTTTTTGAACTATTTGTATGCTGATTTATTAATATGCTTATGTGTTGGAGTACATGCTGGTACATCAAAGCTATGATACTAAGTTTCATATAGGTCGCTAGATTGTATTCAGCTTGTGGTACATAGTGTTCAGACAAGTAAGAGGATAACTTTATGGAATTCTTATTTTTTCAAAATACTGGTGGCTTATCTCTGTATTAGAAATAGACAAAAGAATGAAATGGTGATAGTTCATCGTAATGAATTCTATGTGTATTTCCAATAACCATTCTGCTTCTCGGTGAACATCTACAGATGTAACTAACAAAATCTCTGTTGTTGATGCAGGATTTTGTTTATCTATATATTTTTGTTTTATTGTTATTGCTGCATCTTTTATTTTTACAGACAGTGTAATGGTCATTATTCTTTTAGAAGCGTTGTGAAATTCAATCTTCATTGAGTTCCATTATAGTCTTTATTGTACTCTCCATAATCCATTCTTATGGTGCTATTCACTGTCTCACTGATTAATTAGGGAAAATATTAATCCTATCATGTTTTTATCTTGGTTATAGCATGTCACTTTTGGCTAGTATAATAATAGAAGATATTTTGATTTATATTATTGGTTTATTGTTAGATTGAATAATTGTGATGCCATCATTATTTTTTTCTTCTTTATCTTCTTTTTCTTTCATTTTAGAAGCACCATAGATCCAATTCTTCATTTAGCCCATATTGGCTTAAAGTTTGTAATTTGTAGATCCATTGGGTCTCTCGTACTGCTAGCTTTTGAAATCTGTCTCCCCCTCTTTTCTGGAGTGGGATGTAGTCAATTATGGAAAATGTTAGATGATCTGGGTTACTCTGATGCTTTTCGGCAAAGTGTCTTGCCACACTATGGGCCATATGTTCAAAGAAGTAGCGAAATAGCTTTTGTCGTTTGTAACGACTTTTCAAAGTACAGTGTCATTGGGGTTATTAATATTTTCAGAGAGTGTCGGTTGTGATTGGAAATATGTCGTTTGTCCTGACTGAAATTGTCGTATGGAATGACAAAAAAATGTCTTAACTAAAGACAAAAATGTCTTAAAAAATGACTTAACAACAAAAATGTCTTTAAAAATGTCTTAACTAATGACAAAAATGTCTTAAGTAAAGACAAAAATTCTCACATTCAGAACACATTCCCTCCACTTTTTTCTTAACGTACAAATTATGTCTTTTGAAAGACATATTTTTGTCGTTAGTTACGACCAATTTTTTTTTTCCTCTATACAGCACTGGAGAATAGTTTAGCCACGCCCCTTTACTCGTCAATTCTGCAGTTGTGTCGTACACAACGGACATTACTAGTTTTTTGTCGTATACTCTATTGAAAATATGTCGTTCATGCATTCAATGACTTATTTTTGTCTTTCATACGACATTTTTTTGTCGTTATCCCTTTGAACATACGGCCCTATGTTTTTGATTGTTTCTCAGAATATTGCCCCGATGTTCTAGGAACCGTTCTTTTGCTTTTCTGATAGTTCTCCCTACGTTTTGAAGACCGGAGGGGCATTGTAACAAGTAGATCACATATTTGTTAGTGCATTGTAAGAAGTATTCTATTTTGAATTCTTCACCAGTGTGATGACTGCAGAAAGTGTTGTTTTTATATTGGATATATTTGCATGTAGTGCAGACTTTATGTCTACATTTGCAGTTTCCACTAATAAAACTTCCATCCAATAATTGTTTGCCTTTTTTGTGAACTGTTTTCGTATCTAGATTGCTCGGTGCCAATCTATTTTTCAATTCTCTGGATTTCTTGTAAATTAATTCTGGTCTTGTGGGGAGTATGTTATTAAGAATTTTATCACCTTGCAGTAATGGCCAGAGTTTTGTGATTATGCTCTCTAACCTTTTCCCAGCTGTGTTGTATCTAGTGATAAATGGAACCTTAGGTTCTGTCTTTTTTTCTTTCCATTAATGTTGGAAAGTAGTTCCTCTCTTGTGGTATTCCAAACTTCGTCAATTAGTTTCATATATTGTATTTGGTATTCTTAAGTTGGGTTATATGATAATCTTCAATAGAATTCCTTGTCATTCAGAATACGTTCTGCTTCTTGTAGGTAGTCATCCTTTGATTGGATGACTATCCTACCCCCCTTGTCTGCCTCCCTAATTACTATAGCTTCATTTTCCATTGGGCTCCTTAGAGAATTTTTTTTATTTTTGTGTCAAATGTCACAAAATAATATATAATAATATATAATATATAATATAATATATCATATATGCAAATATCTCAAAATATTTTTTCCATTTTATGGAACAAATCATGTAATTTGGTCACTCCCATCTCCATCCCTTTTTGATTCTTAACGTTCAGTTAACATTAAAGATAAATGAAATATTATCACGCACTACGATATGAATTAATCTAGGAGGAATCTGCTTACTGGCGTTATTTCTAATAGCACAGATACTAGTAAGTTTGGCCTCAAAAAAACAAATGCACAGGGAATTAGCATACAGTTCCACAGTGTGCCACCAAAATGCAAAGGTTAATTTCTCCAACTCTATTTATGCTACAGAACATGAATTGTACAACATAAAGGCAGATATTTATTATCTCTAAACTTAGGGTGACAGGTCCACCACATCCACTACTCCCTGGTAGAAAAATGATTTTAACCTATAAGATAGAAACACAAAAAAATTATTAACCCCTTGATTGCCAGAAGTCTCCAGTACATTGCTTTGCAATGTTTTGAAAATGAAGAGCATCCATGGAATTAAATGATAGCGTAGCTTACTTCTGTTGCAAGTGTGAGTGTATTATCTTTTTGAAATCTAAGATAATAGACCTGGAAAGAAATGCTGCAACTCTACGTGATATTGGAAACCTGGAAAGGAGTTTGGAGGTCACTGAGCAGGTAGTATGTGTGGCTAGTGGTAGATAAGGTGAAGTTGTAGATGAGGAACAGCAAGTAGGCTGCTGAGTAACAGTCAGAAGAGAAGGAAATGTGCAGAGCAAGAGGAAGGCCAGCTCTGAGCTGACTCAAACAGATAGATTTGCAAGACTGGGTGAAGATATTGAAGAGGATAGCTTTGAATTAGAATTGGCAATACTGGAGAGGGATGATTCCTCAAGCTGCACCAGGGAACAGTCCAGTTTAGATGGGATGCAGAGTAAATAGAAACCAAGGCAGGTGGTGGTAATAGAGGATTCTATTATTAGGAGAGTGGATTGGGTAGTCTGTCGCCAGGAACCTGAATGCTTGCTTTTGGCATGCTGCGGACAGGGCAGACAGATTATTGGGAGGAGCTGGAAAGGATCCAGCTGTCTTAGTACATATTTGTATTAGGGTACAAGCTCAAGGCAAGCACCTCCAGGGCAGTGTTTTCTGAAATGCTACCACTGCCAGGTGTCAGTGCAGGTAGGCAAAGGAAGCTCAGGGAGCTTAATGAATGACAATGTTTTGTACAGAAAGAAGGATTTGGGATTTTTAGAGCACTGGGCTTACTTTGCTCTTGGGTACAGTCTGTATAGTAGTCATGGATTGCACCTAAATGGAAAGGGCTTTGCTGTCCTAAGGGACAGAATTCATAGAAGGCTGGAAGAACTTTTAAACTAGGAAAGAGGGGAGGGTATAGCTAGTAAAAATGGGGTAGATAGTGTAGATAGGAATGGGTAGAACCTTAGGAATGTGGGTGTGGAGAAAGGGTGGACATAATGTAGCCAATTAGACATAACTGGTATAGCCAAAACATGGTAGGATGATACACATGATTCAGCTATACAAATTGGGGGTTATTTTGTGTTTAGAAGGGACAGGATTAACAAAAGAAGGGGAGGTGTGTGCCTACATTTGAAACCAGATCTAAATCTGAGTTTAATGGAAGAGATTTGTGATGAAACTGGAGTCCTTGTGGGTGGAAATTGAAGCTAACTGTGGCAAAAGTAAAAAAAAACAAAAAAAAAAACGGTGTTGGTGAGTATATGCTACAATCCAATAAATATTGATGAGAATGTCAAAACCCTTATTGCAATTGAAAAAAAATATCTACACATCTTGGGCATATAGTAATTATGGTCGTTTTTTAACTATCCAGATATAAACTAGAGGAATGAGACATATCACAATGCTAAGAGAAGCAGGTCATGAAAATGCCTTGGGTTAGCTACATGACACAAATGGTGGAAGTGCCGACAAGGAATAATAATGTATTGGACCTAGTTATAACAAAACATAGATATGGTGTCCACTATTAAAGGAGACTAACATTAGTGAAACAGTGATAACACCATGGCTTCACTTGAGATCAGTTTGAAAAAACAAGAATGCATAGGCACAAGCAAAACTCTTAATTTTAAAAAAGGCTAACTTCAAAATGTTAACAGCATCAATGCAACACATAGACTGGGATGAATTTTTAAAAGGAAAAATTGTCAGAATTTAAATTCAGATTGCAGAAATATATTCGACAGTATATACCCCGGGGAACATATGCAAAACAATTAGAACACAACCAATGTGGTTAAATGCAATGTAAATAAGGAAATGGCAAGGAAAATAAGGTGTTTTTATTATTTAAATCTGAAGAAAGAGAGAATTCTTTCCTAAAATACAGAGTGTGCAACAAAGATTGGAAAAAGAAAATAAGGCTAGAAAAAAAAAAAATGAAACAATATTTGCAAGGGAGACCAAGACTAATCCAAAGAAGTTTTTCAGATACATAAATTTCAACTTAATGAGAGTTCATTGGACCGTTCAGAAATGATATGGGTGAATTGATTACTGAGGACAAGGAAAAGGCTGGTGTTCTTAACACATTTTTTTCATCTGTATATTCCAGGGAACAAAAGATGGTAGAAGAGCCTCAACAAGTAACAATTACAATCATACAATTATCAGATATAGGGTTAACACAAGAAGAGGTCAAGGGAAGACTGGACAAAATAAGACTAATAAAGCACCTTGGCCTGATGGTATACATCCACGTTATTTGGGGACTCAGTACATTGTTAGCAAGACCACTCTTTTTAATCTTTACAGACTCTCTCTACTCAGGCTCAGTGCCACAAGATTGGCATAAAGCCAGTGTAGTGCCTTTATTTCAGAAGGGAACTAAAATATAACCTGAGAATTCTAAACTTGTGAGTTTGACTTCAGTAGGGAGAAAACTGTTTGAGGGGATAATATGGGAATTTTTTCAGGATTACACAAGAACACAATTATTAGCAGGAATCAGCACGGTTTTGTGAGATATAGATCTTGCCAAACAAATCTTTTGAGCATATATGAAGTAGTAAGTAGAAACCTAGATAATGGTGAAGCACTGGATATAGTATATCTAGATTTGGCAAAGGAATTAGATAGAGTTCCACACAGGAGGCTGGTGTATAAAATTAGGAAATTGGGCCTAGGTGATAACCTTTGCAAATGGATAAAAGCATTGGTTGAAGGACAGGGAATATTGTTGTTGTAAATGGAAAATCCTCCAGTACAGTTAAGTTAAGAGTGTACTACCTCATGGTTCAGTACATGGTCCACTGTTTTTTTAACATGTTTATAAATGACCAGGAAATAGGTTTAGAAAGCAAAATTTCAATATTCGCAGACCACTAAATCATGCAGAATAATAAATTCAGATCAGAATGTTTGTTCCTTGCAGGAGGATTTACATAAAATGACAGATTGGGAAAACAAATGGAATATCAAAAAGTGTAATGTTATGCATTTTGGAACACCAATCATAATACTAATTATGAACTTAATGGAACAGTTCTCGGAGAATCATTGCTAGAGAAAATCTGGGAGTCCTTGTAAACTTGTAAACAGTGATCAGTGTGAAACAGCACTAACAAAACCAAAGTACTGTTTTGCATAATAAGGGGGTACTGAAGCAAGAGCGGATGACATAATTTTGCCACTGCTCAAATCATTGATAATACATCACTTCAACTATGCAGTGCAGTTTTGGGCACCAGAAAAATGATATCGTAGAATTGGAGAGAGTACAGAGAAGATCAACAATATGCATTAAGGGAATAGAGGATTTGAACTATGAAGAACATCTAGCCAAACTTGGTTTATTTATTAGAGAAAAAGATTCCTAAAAGGGGATCTTGTTACATTGTATGAATATATTCAAGATCAGTACAAGGATCTCTCTAGTGAGCTTCTAATTCAAAGCAGGATCAAACAATTAGGGGCCACCCCTTATGATTATAGATAGGAGGTTTCAACTTCAGCAGAAGAAGAGTTTTTTACAGTAAGGTCTGTTAAATTGTGGCATTCTTTGCCAAAGGATGTGATAATGGCAGATACAATAGATATGTATGAATTTGGAGGCATGAAGGCTTAAATAATTCAAATGTTTCTGAATTATGATGAAAAGGTTGAACTTGTGCCTATTTTCAACCTAATTTGCTATGTTATTATGTTACTGTGTTACTAATAAAAGGATATGAAAACATAATAATACAACTGGAGCTGATGTCTGCTGAGGGGACAGAGGAGTTGCTTTGGCCACACCCATAATTCAGAATGGGTGTGTGGTCAGCACAGCTGAAATTACACTTAAAATTTGGAACATTACACCATAGCCTCACTTCCTAATGGAAAATCCATCCCTAATACCTCATCATCATCTCCATTGTCCACGATATTGCTTGGAATATATCCTTTCTGTCCCACAGAGTTCTGTACCAGCCACCACTGTTTGCTCTGGTCTAAAACCTGCAGGAAAAGAGAGCCAATCAGTAGCAGATAAAAAGCAACTGAAGCCTGATACAACATTTAAGGAAATTTATTAGAAGTAAACATCACATTTCAATTATGTGTCTTATTCCCTAAATTCCTATTGATGGGGCTTTTAAACCCTATGGGAACTGTTTTCCTATATCTTAAAATGCTGCCATTCCATCTACATTTGACCCACTGATCTTCTTGATCTGCACACTGGGTGATGTAAACACTTGTCTCACTGCTTCTGGGAGAGGAAGCAAAATATTTTTTTCTTTACCAAGATCCTCTTCATTGATGCCCAGTGCCAGAGAATTCACAGACAATGGGTTTGAATGGAGATGACAGAAATCTATAATAAGCATTCAACTCAAAAGTGGAACAATTCTGGACCAAACTAAATGCATCATAGGAAATCAGTACAAATGTCCCAAATTCCCATTAATTTAAATGGAACTTTTAATCCTAGATACAAAAGATGTCTCTAATGCATTGTGAAACGATGTAATAGAGACCTCTGTAACACTTAAACAGACAGTAAACGGTCATGGGAAGGCCCTTTCTTACAGAAAATCACCTGACAGCTATGTGAGCTGTGTTCCCATGGCTTGACATGCTGCCAATCCCTGTTGATTTGAATGTAAGATTTTTTTATCTGCAGGGATGGGTGACATCAACACTTTACTCTGCTTTGGGGAGAAGATGCAAGATATTTCTTTGGTTTCCCAACATTTTCTCCATTGAAGTCTATGTCTGCGAATTTCCAGACAATGAACTTTAATGGAGAGGATATAAATCTCCCATAAGCACAGAAAGAGGTTCTGATGTTACCCTGCTCTTCAGATCACAGAGATCAGTAGGGCAAATGAAGAGGAAATAGGAGGATTTTAAGCTCCCATAGCTGTCAAGTAACTACCTATAGTTTGGAAGTCCATTCTCCTGGAATCTCCAAGGCAGATTTCGAGAGTTCCCATGTACAGTGCTATGAAAAAGTATTTTCCCTTTGTCAGATTTTCTGCATTGTTGCATATTTTTGGCATTGAATATTATCAGATCATCAACCAAAACTTTATGTATACTATAAAAGAGAACATGGTCACATGACCACAAATTCTACAACCATGCCTGACACACCCTGGGGCAGAAGCAAGGAGTTGATATACATAGTTCCTCCATTCAGCTGGGCTGGGAGTATTCTGTGCTTTCGGGCCACTATCTACAGTGCATGACTGCGTTTGCGGCAGGATGCAGAGCAGGACCGGCCTCTTAACCCTTTGAAAAGCAATGCGTTGCGTACCCCTCTGGCACTCAAAGTACACAGGCTTTTACACTAGTTTAAAAATATATGTCCCACTCATGTAATATTTAACCCTTTGCGTGCCACAGGGATAAGCAAATCATTGTGGTACATTGTGTTGCGTATCCCTCTGGCACTCAAAGGGTTCATGGCCCTGACACAACCTTTGCACCAGTTACTGCTGACTTGTGCCCTGCTTCTACCATCCCACCCACGTTTATCCTCTCCTCACTCCTTATCTCCCTCTTGCATGCCATCTCTTCACTCCACACTGACCTGTTACATGGCTGTCCTAGTCTTATTCCAGCAAATGTGGTTATTCATTTCACCTCATAATGCACCGTAAAAAAAACACTCCATTGCCAAAGGAATAAGCAATGTATTGCATACAACTCTGGCATTCAAAGGGTTAGTAACCGTGACACTCATCCTTTGCACATTTTGCTTTATTTGTTTTGTTTGCCTCATGATTCAGGCTGCATACATGGAAAGACACCAGTTACTGGTGGCCTGCTCCCTGCTTCCACCAGCCCACACAACATTTATCCCCTACTCTCTCCATTTACCACCTCTTGTACAGCATCTGTTTCCTCCACACTAACCAGCTTTCATGGCTGTCCTGGGCTTATTCCAGCAAATGTGGTTATTCATTTTACCTCACATTGCACCCTTAAAAAAAACCTACTCCATTAAAAGATAAATATCCCACTCGTGTCATTTAGTGCCTGTGACACTCAACCTTTGCACATTTTTTCTTTATTTCTTTTGTTTGCCTCATGATTCAGACCTCATAGACAGAAAGACACCAGTTATGAGTACAAACAAGGGTATGCGGGAGCGATATGGTGCAACCGTAATACCTACAGGTCTCTGATGCATTGTTGCACCTCCTGCATAGTGCATCCGGTAATGTACACCAAGAGAAAGTCCCTAGCGAGTTAACCCAACATAAAAAATGAAAGCAACAAGATACCTATAAGAGTTTTGGCTATGCTTCCCCGAGGATAGCTGACTCAGTGACATCAAAACATGGTCTCCAGTGCATTGCAGCACCCCAGGCAAACAAGCCCACAGACCAAGATAACAGGAGTAAACATGAATGTTTCATGGCCAACCCGAAACCCCTCTTTTTGTTTCACCTTCCTTACACGGCTCCCACTGTATATATGTATGTGTGTCCATGTTGTGTGTTGCATCTGTATCACTCTTTCTGTATGTCAGTGCATGAATGTGCTTTTCTGTGTGTCTTCATGTATGTGTGTCTCTCACTCTGCATCTATATGTGTTGCATGTGTGTATCACGGTGCCCGTGCTCCCTGTGCTGCCTTCTGTCAGTTTTGGCTGTGCGATGCTCCCATTGGTTGATCTGCAGTTGGCCTGCCCACTATGGCCTTTATATACTGGGCTTTGGCATCTATCCAGTGCCCTTTCATGGTGTTCCTGTACCAGTGCCTACTTGAGCTTTGTGGATTCCAGTGTACCGACTTGGCCTCGTTTGACTACTCTGCTTCTTGTCTCCTGCTCCCGTGATTCGACCCGGCTTGGCTGACGTTCCTGCTCCATGATCTGACCCGGCTTGTCTGACACTCCTGCTCTGTGATTCAATCCAGCCTGGCTGACGTTCCTGCTCCGTGATCTGACCCGGCTTGTCTGACGTTCCTTCTCCGTGATTCGACCCGGCCTGGCTGACGTTCCTGCTCCATGTCTCGACCCGGTTCTCCTGTTCCAGTGTTCGCTGTGTCGCTTGGGTGACATTCTGACTACCGCTGTGCTTGGGGGCCTAGTGTCCATTTCTGCTATGAGCAGTAAGCCATTGGCTGTGTCCTTCGTTAACTCTTGCAGAGCCTCCATGTTGCCTCCGTTACTGCTACGGCAGTGTGCCATTGGCTGTATCCTCCGTTAACTCTTGCAGAGCCTCCGTGTTGCCACCGTTACTGCTACGGCAGTGTGCCATTGGCTGTATCCTCTGTTAACTCTTGCAGAGCCTCCGTGTTGCCTCTGTTGCTGCTATGGCAGTGTGCCATTGGCTGAGCCCTCCGTTAACTCTTGCAGAGCCTCCGTGTTGCCTCCGTTACTGCTACGGCAGTGTGCCATTGGCTGAACTATCCGTTAAGCTCTTGCAGAGTTTCAGTGTTGCCTCCGTTACTGCTACGGCAGTGTGCCATTGGCTGAACTATCTGTTAAGCTCTTGCAGAGTCTCAGTGTTGTCTCTGTTACTGCTACGGCAGTGTGCCATTGGCTGAACTATCCGTTAAGCTCTTGCAGAGACTCTGTGTTGCCTCCGTGACTGCTACTGCAGTAATCCTTAGTCTCAGTTACCGCACTGGCGGAGTGCAAGTACTCTGGTCTCCATTACTGCTTGGCAGTCTCCTACGTTGCGCTGTTCTACCATACTGGGCGTTACTAAGAGAACTCATCACAGACTTCTCTACACAGAGACTGATTACACCCATTGGAAAACGTTAACCCATGCTGAACTGTTGTTCTGGGTATACACCCTTTCCTGCCTGACCTGTGTCAGTATAAGACCACTCTGGACTTTCAAGTTATACTGGACCTGTGTAGGCATATGTATATATAACCTGTCTTGCGTCTGTATTATTCTGCTGAAGTAGTACAGGGCCTATGATGGGTATCTTATTATTCACGATTTCAATAAAACTGTGTTTTATCCTAACCCACTGTGTCTGAGTGTTGAACAAACCGTTACAGTGTCTGTCTATCACTGTGTGGGTGTATCCCCCTCTGTGTGTGCGCACATGTCTCTTGCATGAGAATGTGTGTGTGTCTGTGTGTTGCATATGTCTGTGTATCACTGTGTGTACATTTCTGACACGTATGCCCAATGGTCTAACATTCATTTTAAAAAAATGATACAGTCCCTGCATAACCTGACAGGCAATGCCTTCCCACATTGCTAGTATTAGATAAAAGGGAACCTGATTGAACAAACACAAAATTTTGATACTCATTTAATATATTTATTAATCCTTTAAGGACCCATGACATGCCAGGACCATCATGGGTAAACTTCCTGTAAGGACCCATTACAGTCCTGACACGTCAAGGGATAAATGATAGCAGGGTGCCTCAGTGAACACTGCTATCATGCTGCACCGACTGAAACTGAGCACTCCAGGACTGGAGTGCTCAGTTTCAGTCCTTCTCTGTTCTTTCGGTACACCTGATAGCTACTATATCAGTCACATGTACCTGCATTTTCATTGACAAAGGTAATGTGTTAGACACTTTGCCTTTGTGACTGTTCTCTGCCTCTCTCTTCCTTACTATGAAAGTAAGGAAGAGAGAATAGAGATCAGACAAAATGTGAAGCAGACAGAAGTCAAAGTTGGGGGTATGAATGCAGGTCAATGTATGACCTGCTAACAGCAACAGTATTTTTTTAATAAATATGAGCAAGCTAAATTATTTTATTTACAAAGACCAAGGTATAAAACCATCTTCCTTATTTTAAACAAACATTAATGGGAGTTATACTGTTGTGGAGCAAAGTAATACTCTTAAACACACCATACAAATATATATGTAAAAACATGGAAAAATAGGGAGGGAAAGAGGGGGGCATGGAGATTTTCACCCCAGAGGGACAGTGCCCCTGTAAAACTGTGCATTTTTTTGGTATGAATGACCGATCATACCTTTCATGCAGTCTCCATAAAAAAAAATTAACACATTATGCCCAATGATCACAAGAGAACCAATAAAATTGTGTTGTTTTTTTTCATTTTTTTAGTTTTCTTTAATTTCAATAAAATAAATGGTGGGTTATAAAAGTCAAAATTTGATTTATTTTTTTGTTGGCCCCAGGGCTCTTCCGTAGATTTCTGACTTTTAAAGTCAGAATTTCATCTTTTAAAGTCAAAATTTCGATTTTAAAAGGCAAAATTCTGACTTTTAAAGTCAAAATTTGAGTCAGAATTTTGTGTTTTAAAGTCAAAATTTTATTTTATTTATTTATTTATTTTGGCTCTTCCGTAGGTTATACATATAAGTGGGTTATCAAAAGAAAGCCCTGTTTGTGTGTAAAAAAATGATATATAATTTGTGTGGCTAGAATAAAATTCTTAGAGGGAAAACACTGGTGAACAAAGACATAGCCAAAAAGGTCAAGATTTCTCAGGTCCTTAAGTGCAAACCACCCCAGATTTTCTCAGTCCTTAAGGGATTAAAGAAAGTTATGCCCTTGTGTGAAAAAGTAATTACCCTCTTAGGCTCAAAACCTTGTTACTCAACATTCAGCAGCAATGACTGAAATCAAATGCTTCCTGTAATTATTGATCACAAATCTGTAGTGAACTTTTGGCCCACTTCTCCATGCAAAACTGCTTTAACCTTCTGAGTGCCAGAGAGAATGCATTCAAACTGTTAACTCAGTGATGTTTTTTGGGTTTTGAGCATTAAATGCCCATTTCAGGTCCCACCACAGCATCTCATTGGGGTTAAGGTCAATGACAAGGCCATTACAAAATTTAAAATTTCTTATTCTTCAAACATTCTGATGTACAGTTGCCTGTGTGTTTCAAATCGTTTTCTTGCTGAATGACCCAGCTGCTCTTCAGCTTCAGTTCAGTTCCTGATATCCTCTGCAGAATTCTCTGAATTCTCTGATACAAAGAAATGTAATTATGACAAGTCGACCAGATCCTGATTCAGTAAAGCATCTCCAAACCATGACATTACTACAACCATGCTTGCCTGTTGGAATGAAGTTATTCACGTGAAATGTAGTCATTGGATTTTGCCAGATATAAAGAGGCCCATTTCACCCTAAAAGTCCCACTTTTGACTCATCTGTCTATAGAACATTGTTCCTGAAATCTTGAGGATCACTCAACACAACAGTTTCCAGACTGATATGCTTCAAACACTGCTTTTTGTAGGTGTTCAGGTATTTCTTTTGATAGTGGCATTAGGTGGCTTTGGAACTTGTGTGCTGACAACTTATAGCAAGTTACAAAGTTAGTCAGAGATATACTGGGCAGGGCTGGACCAAATCATTCCTGACTGTTTAGCAAGTTTGTCATATGCCTGACACTAATAATCCATTTTATAAACTTGCTTTAACTAGAAGACAATAACTTTTTCACACCTGAAGATTTCATGTTTCATTACATAGCATAAAGAAAATAAAACAAGCACCAAATGTACCCCCTCTATATACTACTACAACCAACAAAATGATCTCACAAAATGCAATGTGAAAATTATTAAACAATGCAGAAAATTATAAATGGGACATACACTTTTTCATAGCCCTATGCAGCCATCTTGCTTGCTCTCTGTTGATCTCTCTCTCATACTTTCTGCTTGACTTACTCTCTGGCAGTGACACCCTTTCTCTCTCACTAGAACACTGCACATTTTTTGTTCTCTAACAAAGTTACTTTAGGTTTGAGGAGTGCATCCTATGGCTCCTTGGCTGGTGTTGGACTCAAACTCCCATTGTTCTCTTCTGACCACTGGATGGCTTGAGTAGATAGGATATTAAATAAAACAACAATAGGATAAATGCATGTTACACAACCCTGTTTTGTCTGAGCAAATTCTACCTTCACTCTGGAACAGCTACAGCTCATATTAATTTGTTCTGTGCATTGTGACAAGCTTCAGGTACTCTCTTTCATTTGTTCTGGAACTACAATTGTTCTGGAACTGCCTAGTCAATTAATGAATGCATCAGAACTACAAATCCTTGCATGCATTCCTTCCCTGCTTTGCCAGCATCTGGGTGTATTTATTACAGAACCAGAAACCAGTTGTGTGAGTTTCACTATAAATATATGTTAATATTACTTTTTTGTAAATATACAAAAAACTAAGCCAATTGTTCAAACTTCATCCAAATTTATATCTATACTTTTCTTTCCGTTTAGCATTCTCTCACCTTCACACTGTCTCCTTTCCTCACTGATAGCTCACGACTGTTTCTGGCTTCAAAATCATGAAGAACTTGAACAATGAGTGGATCAAAGTGTCTGAGTAAGAAAGATCACATGTAAGTACAATATGAGTGAATATGAATCATGTAAGGACAATAAAGGAATATTGTTTATATTATGGGCCTTATGCAGAGGACAAACATTGAGCAATCCACAAGCATACCAACTTCACCGTGGGGTAAGGATTTTATCTGGGTCTTTAAATTCTTGAATGCAATGTACTGGAGACCTCTCTAGCATTCTAGAGGTAAAGAGCCCCTTTGTATGGTTGGTTTGCATCAAAATTTCTTATCTTTTGCTTTCTGCATAAAGCCCTATGTAAATTTAGTTAAAGGAGAATTAATATCTCCTAATAATAACCCCCCACTTACATTACTATGAGAAGAAAATGCTAATGACCACTATGAATTTTGCCCTTGTACCTTTGTCCAAGACAAAACATGCTCAGTCTGTCCTGGATGTCATATCTATGGAGGCGGACATGACAGTTGCTCGCAGGAACAAAGGACCTCAAACTCAGTATTTTGCATATGGTAGCCTCAACCATTATAGGACAAGTGGGATATGTAGTGCATTGCTTCATAATGCAATATGCACACCTTAGGTCTTTCAAGGGTTAAGTAGGCTCACGCACGCTACCTGCTTCAGTTTGTAAAAACTTCCAGCAACCGTCATGTCCGCCTCCATGGATGTTATCTCTAGAACAAAAGCAAAACAAGGGCAGCATTCACTGGGGCCATTAGGATTTTCTCTTTATAGTAAGGTAAGTGGGGGTTATTATTAGGTGTTAGTTTTCGTGGAAGGAGCTGGGGCAGGGAAAGCACACACCTGTTAGTAGGGGGGGAATGAGCTTCATGCAGACTCTAAAATAGAGACAGAAACATACATGTAAAAATCAAAAACAACTGTATCACGACTACATAAACAGATTTGTCTAAACTGATGGAAAAATGTGACGTTTGCACTTCACTACACTTATTGTCTAGAAAATACAAGAACTTATGCAATAAACACAGGCTTCCATAACTCACACCAAGGCCTGGAGCATATTAAAATCCATTCAGACTAAGGTGACCATATATCCCTGGAATTCAGGGATACTTATGAAAATGTTATTCTACAGGAATGCACAGGAATCATTGTAACCCTGGAGAGTTTGTTTTTATGTGTCCCTGATTTAAAGGGATATGTGGTCACCTTAACTCAGATAAAAGTACTTTGTCTGGGAGCTTCGTCCGTGAGTGGGATCACTAAATCCTACAGTGTATATATTGCTGCCGCAAGGTGTGGGTATCACAGTCCAGAGTCCACATCACCAGAAAAAAAGGAACAAACAGTGCAAACAAACACTGCAGTGGTTTGAATTTACAAGTAGATTGAGTAATTCTCCACTCCCTACAGAAGTCTACTCACATTAGATAGAGGTTTATCCTGTCTCTCTCAGTATTAATGACTTGCAGTGGATATTTTGGTGTTACTCCAGACAGGAGATGCTTTCCACTGATGACCCAGGGATATCCCATTGGGATATTAGCCCACATGTGTGATGCAAACTATGACTCCAAAGAGAGATATGGAGTACTGAGGAACGTTGATAATGATAGACAAAGTCAAAACAAATCAAGAAAGGGGAACTCCCTATATATCACATATACATAAAAGGGCTAAATTGGGGTATAGCCAATAAAAAACTATTAGCTTTATTGCAAAATAAAATAAAAACAATAACAAAAGAGGGTATCAAAGATGTAAGAAATATATAAAAATATATCTACCCATATAGGTAAAACACTGGGTACCAACAGGTAGTTCTCATAAAAAAATGATAAAAACTGTAAGTTATAATGAATACAGTGACACAATCACAATAGACACAATCAATGTAAATTAATAACTTAGCTCAACGCGTTTCATGACTTATATGTCACTTCATAAGGAGAAGAAAGTTAATTCAGAAAGCAATATAACTCTCAGAGTTCTAAATACTGGAGTGAGAACTGGGTCCTACTTCCTGATTTTAACTGTTATTGTATTTATACATGCAGATATATTTATATATCTCCATATCTATCTGTACATATACATGTGTATCTTGGGTCTTGGTGGCCGTTTTCTTGTAGAGCAGCACAGGCATCACTGAGTCAATGAGCATTTCTCCCTTTTGTGTTTACACCAAAGGTAAGACAGAGTTTTAAATAAAACATATTCTTAATGTTCTTTACCATTTCTCTTCCTACCTGTGGCTGACCATCATCGAAGGGCATGTCAGGGGGAATCCACCCATCCGAGAATATGGGAACATATGGAGGTAGGTTCTTTCCATTGGGCCAGTCCGCTCTAGACAATAGGGAGGGAAGGAATAGAAAGATGGTTTGTAAAGGGTAGTGAGATGGGGAACAATAATTGTTGGAGACAGATTATACCAATTTAAGGCCTAGAAAGCAAAGAATGAGCAAGTCTTGAGCTTACCAGCTGCAATATAGGGGAGAAATAAACATTCTTAAAATCATAATTGATATAAATAGGGCTTTGAAGAGGAAGACAAAAACCTACTAAAGACAATTTCAATTAAGCCCCAAGTTGGTAAAATAAATAATTCCTGGATATTTCCCTGGATCAACATAATATCTGCTGTTAAAACAGCTGTCTTAATTCTCAATACTGTCCTGAGCTAGAAAGGTATCCATTACTTCTTTGAAAGTAACTACAGTATCTGCAAGCACAGTATCCCAAGGAAAAGAATTCCACAACTTTACTGCACTTACTTTAAAAAAATCCCTTTGATTTGGTCAGAAGCATCTTCCCCCTACTCTTAATGGCTTACCTCTTGTTTCTTGCTCATCTATTCAAGTGAATAGCTCCTTAGAGAGTTCTTTGTATTGATTTTGAATATATTTTGTAAATAGTAATCTTATCACCCCCTAAATATCACTTCTCTAATGTAAACAAACTCAGATCATCCAATCCCTTTATCAGTTTTGTTGCAAATCTCTGTCCCTTGCAGCAGTACAGTGCACACTGCTGTGAAGTCTATTGTCTATTAGTACTCTTAAATATTCTCTAACAAGGCTTACCCAAGTAGTTTCCCATTTAGTGTATATGTAGTATGTTTATTTCTGCATCCCAAATGCATAATCTTACATTTATTTATATTAAACCATATCTGCCACTTTTTCTCCCATTCACTCAGCGTATCCAAATTGTTCTGTTTACCCATAGCCTGCCGGTTTTGCTTCCTTTCTTTATACAGAAGAAAAGAATGTGCTTAAGTTGTCAACCATAGCCTTATCCTCACTAACCTGTCTCATTTTAAAGGGATAGTAATACTTCGTTTTAACTTTATTTTATTTTGTAGGCATTAAAAAAACATGAAAAATGATATAAGTCTTATCTCTCAAACCTTTATGGTTTATGAGATATTCACAAGCAAAGTTTCCCCCTCCCGCCCCTTTTACCTACTGTAAACAATCTCTTCTCGGATGTGGAATCCAGTCCATAGACCAGACAGATAGCAGAAGGGGACACTCTTATTCCTATGAAAACAATGAAATCCCTGCCCCCCTTGACAAGCTTTTCAGGTTTTTCCATTATCTTAATTGAAGATTGTCCCTCTCTGCAGTCTACCTGGGCAGCTCCCTTCTGCCCTGGCTGAGAAGTGTTACATCAGTAAAAGGGGCGGGAGGGGGACACTTTGCTTGTGAATATCTCTTAAACCATAAAGGTTTGAGAGATAAGACTTATATCATTCTTCATGTTTTTTTAATGCCTACAAAATAAAATACAGTTAAAACGAAGTATTACTATCCCTTTAAGATGATAAATATTATCAACCTTAATCTTTTTGCCATTTGTATACTTGCAGAATTGTTTCGAACTTTTCTTGACTCTCTTTGGCAATACTTTTCTTATTTTCTTCAGTTTTAGCTAGCCTAATCACTTGCTTGCAGATCCTGTTACATTCTTTATATTTTTAAATTATACATCTGAGCCTTCTGACTTAAACAGTTTAAAAGTCTGCTTCTTTTTTCTAATTTCCCTGCCAACCTCATTATTAAGCCACTTTGGTTTTAATTTGCTTCTCTTTTATATATTCCCCAGTGGTATATATTGAGGTGTTTATATTTCACACATGTACACATACACATATACACTTAACCCACTTACAGAGTTTCAGAATCAGCTTTTATGTTGTACTAGCCATTTTCCAAAAAATAAATATTTTTTTAGAAATTAACTTTTATGCTTATGCCACTTAGTTCTGTTCCATCTGTTCGAGGCCATTCTTGCTGGCCTGTTTGAAATTACCCCAATGTATGGGCTTTGTCTGGTGTCACTCATAACATAATGTGTGGTAATATTTGTCCAGCACATAAACTAATTAAGATAAAGTGCCACACTGTTATCAATGCATAAAGATAAATTTTTCAAAAACGATTTATATTACGAGCAAAAGGCTACTACAGTATATACAGTGTTTAAATTTAACTGAACTTATTTTAGGATAACTTTAACACCTTTTATGATATGCATTGCTTTCAAAGCATTTAATGGGTTAAATTATAGTTTTTGTTTCAACATTGTAGAAACTTCTTTTTATTTGTATTAGATGAATACCTACTATCAATCTAGTATCCACCCAGAGCCACTCAATATGCTCCTGTTCTCTATGTCATGACTATAGCCCTGCATCTATCCTTATAACTTCATGGAGACTCCCATGTCTGTTCTAATGGCTGGTTGTGCTCCTGTCTCACAAATGTCATATCCATGTCACCTGGTCCTCATCCAGGCATCTCCAAGGCTATCCCATAATTTCTTCTCTTTATCAGTCACACAAGAGCTCATAAGCAGCAAAGCCTTCTGGGTAAGTAGAGGGGACACCACAGACTGAGCCATGTCTTTCTTGGGACATTTAGAGATGATCTAAATCAGATACAGTGACACATAATTACCGTATGTATTAATAAGAGAGAAAGACCAAATCAATGTAACACAAAGTGAAAGCTCAAGCCCTGTTCA
This sequence comes from Rhinophrynus dorsalis, assembly GCA_037306005.1. Lineage (NCBI taxonomy): Eukaryota > Metazoa > Chordata > Amphibia > Anura > Rhinophrynidae > Rhinophrynus > Rhinophrynus dorsalis. Next base: position 296,461,011 of record CM074719.1, read on the forward strand.
ATCCTCACCTTAGGCAGAATGTCCATAATCATATGGACTAGATCTGGAGCACTTGGCTGCTGCATCTGGTCATGGACCTTTCCCTAGAGTTCACGAGATAAATAGAGGAAGAGCTATGACACTCATTAAACATTAATAGGATTATTGATATTCTTCTATGTTGGAACAATATTTGGGTTCCTAAACAACCCTAAATAAGCATTTGTTATTTTAAGATAATACAAGGGAACTGATCCAGATGTAAGGCAATTGTTTTAGCCCTACCTCAGTCTTTTATCAAAAGTCAAACAAAAAGAAATGAAATGCCCCAAATCACATCTCTCAAACCTTTATGGTTTGAGAGAAAAATCAATTTCAAAGTCTCCCCTCCCTCCCCTTTCCCTGACATCAGCGTCTAGCTGACTGCCAGGTAAACCGATCCTGGGGCCATCCGGAGGCTCTGCAGCAGAGCCGAGATCACGTTAATGCAGAAAAAATTCTTCACTGAAATGGTCTTGGAAACCAAGCACACGTACAAGACAGTTTCAGTGAATGATTTTTTCTTCATAAATGAGTTCTCGGCTCTGCTGCAGAGCCGTGGGATGGTTGTATGACAGACTATCCCGGCAGTCAGCTAGAACTCTGATAGCAGGGAAAGGGGAGGGAAGGGGAGTGTAACGGTATCAAGGTGCCCGTGCTCTTCTTGTTTTTTCTGGCAGTCTAGTCTGTGCCTTGCTCCCATTGGCTACCGTGTGTTAGTCCCGCCCAGTATGACCTTTATATACTGGGCTAGGGGCACCCCTCCAGTGCCCTTTCATGGTGTTCCTGTGCCAGTGCTTATTTCTGCTCAGTGTTTCCCAGTGTACCGACTTGGCCTGCCTGACTACTTTGCATATTATCTGCTGCCCTTTTGTACAGACCCGGATTGCCTGACTATTCTTCTGATATTCCTGCTCCGTGATTCGACCTGGCTTGGCTGACATTCCTGCTCCATGACTCTGACCCGGTTTGGCTGACGTTCCTGCTCCGTGATTTGACCTGGCTTGGCTGACGTTCCTGCTCCGTGATCCGACCCGGCTTGTCTGACGTTCCTGCTCCATGTATCTACCCGGCTTGGTTGGCGTTCCTGTGCTGTGTCGCCTAGGCGACATTCTTACTGTCTGGCATTGGGTTATGTCCTTGTGCAGAGTATCAGCGGCCAGTCTCCGTTACTGCTCCGGCAGTTGAGTCACCGGTTGCCTCCGGTTATACTTGTGCAGAGTGCAAGTATTTTCTCCATTACTGCTACGGCAGTTTACCTTGGGCCTAGTCTCCGTTATTGCCTCTGCTCAGAGCAGTGTCTGCCTCCGTTACCACTCTGGCTGTTGAGCCACCGGTTGCCTCAGTTAGACTTCAGCAGTGTGCAAGTGTTGTCTCTGTTACTGCTACGGCAGTACCTCACGTGTCTCTGTTCCCAGTATTGCCTAAACAGCTCATGCTAGTTTTGCTTATCTGACTTTTGGCGTTACGATTTCCACAGCTGTTTATATGCAGGGAGTCCCATCACTGACCTCTCTGCACATGGGACTGTTTACACTCTGAAGATCTTTAACCCATGCAAGACCTTGCTCCTGGGAATCCATCACTCTGCCTGACCTGTGTCAGTATAGACTATTGTGGACTCAGGGCTGGTGCAAGGATTTTTGCCACCCTAGGCAAAACCTAATTTTGCCGCCCATTTGGCTTTGCCCCTTGTGTCCCGCCCCTTTATACCCCGCCTACTTATATATTACAATATTCATGATTGTCCTTTCTCTGCCCCCTGGGCCAGTCTGCCCCTGGTCTGGAGATGCTTGTAAGCGATGCACCCCACCAGCTCCACTTTGCCCCCACCAACTCCACTTTGCCCCCTATCAGCTCCAACTTGCCCCCCAGCTCCACTTTTCCTCCTATCGGCTCCACCTTGCCTCCACCAGCTCCACTTTGCCCCCTATCAGCTCCACTATGCCCCTATCAGCTACAACTTGCCCCACCAGCTCCAACTTGACCCTCATCCGCTCCAACTTGCGCCCAGCAGCTCCACTTTGCCCCCCATCAGCTCCAACTTTCCCCACAAGCTCCAGTTTGCCCTCCATCCGCTCCAACTTGCACCCAGCAGCTCCACTATGCCTCATCAGCTCCAACTTGCCCCCCAGCTCCACTTTGCCCCCCATCAGCTCCAACTTTCCCCACAAGCTCCAGTTTGCCCTCCATCCGCTCCAACTTGCACCCAGCAGCTCCACTATGTCCCCTCAGCTCCAACTTGCCCCTATCAGCTCCACTTTTCCCCCCATCCACTCCAACTTGCACCCAGCAACTCCACTATGCCCCATCAGCTCCAGTGGCAAAGTGATAATAGTACGTAGGGTGACCAGGATTCAATCAGGCTGAATGATGGGCATGGGGACCTCATCCTTCTCCATCTCTGGCCCAAATTGTTTAGACAGGGCATCAGCCCTAACATTCTTGGAGCCCGGCAAGTAGGATACTACAAAGTTGAAACCAGATAGAAAAAGGGCCCATCTGGCCTGACGAGAGGACAATCTTTTAGCTTCCAAGAGATGTCAGATTTTTGTGGTCAGTTAGAATTAATACAGGAGGTCTTGTACCTTCCAGCAGGTGACACTACTCTTTCAAAGCGAGAATGATAGCCAGGAGTTCTCTGTCACCAATTTCATAGTGACTCTGGGCACTAGACAGTTTTTTTGAGAAGAACCCACATGGTCTCAGAGTACCCCCAGCCACTGGGCGCTGTGAAAGTACTGCCCCTACACCAATTTCAGAGGCATCAACCTCCAATGTGAATGGAAGGGAAGGGTTGGGGTGGGACAGTACAGGAGTGGATGCGAAAGAGGATTTTAATGTCTCAAAAGCATGATTAGCTGCATCAGACCATTGGGATGGATTAGCACCTTTGTGCGTAAGATCAGACAGAGGTTTAACAATAGTGGAAAAGTTTTGGATAAACTTCCTGTAATAATTGGCAAACCCAAGAAAATGCTGAATCACTTTTAACCCTTTGGGTCGTGGCCATTGCAAGACTGCTGCAAGTTTCTCCTGGTCCATAGCAATACCATCCTTAGAGATCACAAAACCCAAAAAAGGCACTTTGGACCCGTGAAACTCGCACTTCTCCATTTTACAGAATAGTTTATTCTTGCGTAAACAAAGCAAGACCTCGGACACATCCTTGATGTGTTGAGACAGATTAGCTGAGTGTATGAGTATGCCATCAAGGTAGACTACTACACAAGACTGTAGCATATCACGGAGGATATCGTTAACAAATTCTAGAAATACAGAGGGTGCGTTACAGAGGCCAAATGGCATGACTAGGTATTCATAATGCCCAGATCTGGTATTAAATGCCGTTTTCCACTCATCCCCACCTCTTATTCTGATCAGGTTATAGGCAGCCCGTAGATCTAATTTTGTAAAAATGGAAGAACCTTTTAACCTGTCAAATAGTTCAGTAATGAGTGGTATGGGGTAGGCATTCTTGGAAATAAGTTTATTTAATCCCCGGTAATCGATACAAGGACTTAACTTGCCATTCTTCTTTTTCACAAAAAAGAAACCAGCAGGTGAGGTAGACTTTCTAATAATCCCTCTTTTAAGGGCATCGTCAATGTATTCCTCCATGGTCTGATTTTCCTCGCACGACAGTGGGTATGTGCGGCCCCTAGAGGGCACAACCCCAGGGGGCAAATCAATGGCGCAATCATATGGCATATGTTGGGGCAATGTGCTAGCCTCTCCCTTACTAAAAACGTCACTGAATTGGTGGTATTCGGCTGGCACGGAAGGAGAGGTACACAAAATCTTAACTGGATGAGTCACACAATGCTCCGTACAGTACTTGGACCAAGAAGTGATCTCACAAATCTGCCAGTCAAACTGGGGATTATGCAGATGTAACCATGGGAAGCCCAGAATGACCACATGATGAGGAGAATGGATTATCTGAAATTGCTGTTCCTCCGTGTGGAGGGCCCCAATAGTCATAGAAAGCGGAATAGTTTCCATAGTTATCTGAGCTGGTTCTAGCGGTCTGACATCAATGCCCTCAGTGGCTAAGGGAGATTCCCTCCTGACCAACGGACTCTTATGTAACGCAGCAAATGAACTGTCCATGAAGTAACCAGTGTTACTGCCCATGAAAATACCACCTGGATCGTGGGTTTCTGCATAATCAGGCCTAGGGACTGCTGAACACCACCTAGGGCCTGTCCCCCAAGGTACCCTAGGTGCGTTTGTTTACCGGATGAACAGAACAGGTACATAATAGGTGCCCAGCTTTGCCACAGTACAGGCATGACCCCTGCCTCCTGCGGTGTGCCCGTTCTTCCTTAGATAGTTTGGTGAACCCAAGTTGCATTGCTTCACAGGACTCCTGTTTACGATCAGGAGGCATGGGAGGCGAGGGAGGCATGGGTGGGATCAAAAAACTGTTTTGCCCACTGTTCCTAGGCTGTAGCCTACGGTCTTTAGCCATAAGTCTCTCACGAATACTAGAATCAATTAGAATGGTGTAATCAATGTATTCGTCCAAATCACTAGGCACTTCTCTAGCTGCCGTTTCATCCTTAATACGGTCAGCAAGTCCTTGAGCAAAGGCTGCCACCAGCGCTTCGTTGTTCCAACCTACCTCTGCTGCCAATGTACAGAATTCTATGGCATAGTCGCCCACAGTAGGATTGCCCTGTTGTATCTCCATCAATCGTTTGACAGCAGAGGCAGCTCTACCAGGAACTTCAAATACTCTCCGAAACATCCGTACAAACTCCCTGAAGTTCCTGTTGCAAGGTTTAGCATTCTCCCACAAGGGATTGGCCCACGCCAGGGCTCTGCCCGTTAATAGTGA